>CP139503.1:359521423-360017779 GCA_021014915.2 Artemisia tridentata subsp. tridentata | reverse complement strand
GTAGCAGCAAGTATGAGCGTATAAGGTTTAAAATATGAAAATTAACGTTGGATTCGAAATCAACGAGTAAACTAAGATCCCCACTCTGAATTTACAATCTTTTGAAAAAAAAAAGAGAAAACATATGACTATTTGGCTATATTTGAGTGTGTCACTTGCAACATCTATGGATAGATTATAATAGTAGATAAAAAATATAGATGACCCGAAATTGTCTGTATATTCTTCTTTTTAACGATATTGATATTAAAAGCTAGAGCAATAGCTTGACTTTGCAAGCTTGCTCCTTTGATACTAAGTGGTGATAGATTAACGTCTAATGAAAGTTAATAAAAGCGATTGGTAGCACATAAACTATTCCTGAGCGAAACATAAGATTTCAGAATCTTACATTGGCTGTGCATTTAATGAAATGAAATTGTTCCCTTTTAATGTTGATTTTCTGATTCAGTTTTCAACTTTCTTTGTGCAGCACTTTGAATCGTCTGCAAACTTTGGCGGTAAAAGAGAATGGAAGAGTTTTCTGGGATTTCTTATTAAAGTTGTGAATGTGCTTACTGCATTTTGGTGTCGCCGACGGACGTCATAAGATCAAACATAGACGATACTGATATGGGGATCACAAAGATTGGGTTCTGACCAGGATGAACTCTAATCATCACGAACGAGCTAAATGTCATCTGTCAGGTTGAAGAAATCATGTCTTTCTAGCAAGAATATTAAAAAAAACTGCTCCGATTGAATAGCAATCATCAATTTGCGGTTACTAATGGATCAAATGTGCGATATAAACCCAGCTCTTAAATTCTAATAGCATATAATTTCGAAAATCATGCTGCATTTGTTGCGTCATGTTTGACCAAAAAATCTATTCATAAATCGTTATTATTCATCTCTGTTATTCTAAATTTCTTAAAATAGTTGTGTATGTTTTTGGTTATGATATATTCGTTATGAAGCCGCTTTTTGTATTCCCTACTAATCGCATTGTAGGTAGCAATCAGAGTAAGTACGCTTTTCAAACTTTTTCCTTACTCTTACTAAAGCAGGCTCACGTAAAATCTTCATATAACTATTTATTCATACACATCTAACAAACCAACATCAACACAAAAAATTTACCCGCTTTTTACATATACCAACAACAACCAAAACAACATTAAAAAAAAAAAAAAAAAAAAAAAAAAAAAAAAAAAAAACCCCGCAAAACGCTCCCGCTGCAACGCGCGGGTTTCCCAGCTCGTTTAGTTTATAACTTAGGGGGAATTTTTTAATGGAGAAACCTTTTTACCCAAAAAAACTTAAAAATTATAATTTAACCTCCCTCTCACAACTTGCAGGAAGCCCATCGTTTATGTTTGCCTCCCCAACCTCCTTCGCCTCAATTTTACGGTCTTTAATCACGTTCCCAATAACTAACGTCATCAATTTTATACCTCCAATTAACCGTCACTTCAATCCTTTTTGACCGACTCTATTTCATAGCGACGTCAATTTTACAATTTACCAATATGTAATATACAAGATGCCCATAGCGGATTAAAAGCTTGAATTTTATATATATATCATATTGCTGTGTATATAAATCTGCAATATATAAGCTAGAATTTGTCAAATATTTTAAACAATTTGTTTCTCTTTCAGTGTCTTGAAGATCTTGTGACATGTTTTCAACTTTTGAATATTTGGCATAAAAATCGAGCTCGTTGGTCGCAAAATATTTTTATCATGTCTATATGATTTCTGATAACGAACCCATAAACTGATTCACTTTTAGATAACTTTAGTCGAGCACTAAAAATTTTAAAAATACAATCGTTTTGCTACAAAAAATCGTTTGACCGTTGGCCAAAATTGTAAATACATCCAAAAAGAGAAATGTGGGTAAATAATACACTAAACACACAATCGTTTTCCGTAAAAGTTTTTTAAGGTTATCTTTAACATGTACAAATTAAAATCCACCAACTCGTGATTTGACATGTTTGATATCTAAAATTCTGCCACGAGGTCCTCTTTTTCTTATAGAAAAATAAAGATGTTCAAAAAGAATTTTAAGACTTCAGAATTACATAAAACTTTAGAAATGTGGGTAAATACACTGAACAAACAATCGTTTTCCGTAAAAGCTTTTTAAGGTTATCATTAACATGTACAAAATCCACCAACTCATGATTTGACTTGTATGGGCCACGAGGTCCTCTTTTTCTTATAGAAAAATAAAGATGTTCAAAAAGAATTTTAAGACTTTAGAATTACATAATTTCACACAATAATGTTTCCAGTTTCAATAAAGTGTCCCGTTAATCTTTCTTATTAATTTGTCTTTAGTTTGCATTCTTCCAAAGTAATCATCATCTTTGACATTTTAATATAATACGAGTATAAGTTTCTTGACATACATGTTTTGGAGTATTTTGATAGAACATTTACAAAGTTAAATTACTTTTTATTAGATTTGTACCTAACTTATTAATTTAAACATCCTTTTTGTTTAAATTTTTTATTAAGTCGTGTTTAATTAACGGATGACTTAACGTGGAGACCCTCAGTTTTGTCACTTATTATTTTAAGTGAAAAACAAACAACTTTTCACATTACTTAATAAATTAAGTTTTTTTTATATTAAGTCAATTAAGTTCAAATCAAACACCACTTTAGTCTCAATTTTCAATAATCTAAAGATCATCGGTTAATATGTATTCAACGATTATATATACATTTTTTTTCTAACAGCAGAAAGCAACATTATTTACTTTTCAATTAATAAATCCAGTTATTATCTTGTTTTTTTTTTTCTTTTTCTATCTTTTCTCTTGTCGACATAGTTGGACTGTAGTTTATAAATTGATGTTTATTAAGTCTTGTGCGTTTTTTTCTTTGTTTAGTACTTGCGTAAGTTTTTAGTTAAAGGGTTGTTTTGATCGAGTTGGTGTTCACGTTCACATAAGATGATGTAGTTATTTCATAATTTTATATTATATTCTGCAATACTTTTCTTTCAATATTAATTGTTCAACAAAAGTTTTTATGGGTAAATATATAGACAAGTTGGTGGATGATCTATTTCGACCTCATAAACTTGCCGCAGAAATGTTATACTTGGTGGCACTCTAATCTGTGATTAACTACCCACTGCATTTATACATTGCAACATGTTACTTATTAAATGGTTAATATAGGTTCTACTTTGTTAATAACAAGTCAAACAGCTAAACAAATACCTATGATAACTAGATTCTTAGAATAAAGAAAGTGTGTCCAAAGTGGTGTTTTATCGATTACTACTCATATAAATTAACATGTGAATTTGTTAGGCTGCACACAATCGATCTGAAAATATCAATCGGTCATAGCAAGTGACCGATTTGGAGATCGGTCCAGTGAGATGTGGGCATGTGGGCAAATATCGGTCGATTGCAAACCAAAACCAAAGTCGGTCTAAAAGTCGACCGACTTTTAAACCATATAAACCTTTTTTTCTTTTTCTTTTTTTTTAAATCGTGTGTGTTTATTTGTGTGTGTTTTGCAGTTATACGTGTGTGTTTTGTTAGTGCAAATATTACGATATATAAACTAAACGGTTTCTTCGGTTTTAATAATAACAAACATGTAACTTGTAATGCATAACGTAAAATGTGCAAGTTACTTGTAAACACAAATCATCAATGCATACTTACATCAACATCTCTCGACGTCTCAAGTATGCTTCAAAGAGTCGTAGATTTTCATCACGACGTAAATCACTCAACGTATGAACAAACAAATTTAGACTTGAAGAATGATCAAAGAAATAATTTTTTTGTTCTAAACTTCACATTTTTAATGTGACAAAACATTTTTTTTCCAAAATACATTTTACAAATTATTTTTGAATTAAAAAGAAATGTTTTATTTTGAAAAATAAGTTTAAAAGTCCCAACAGCTATTTTTCCCCCCAAATCAGCTCCAAACTTCCTCAAATAAACTTTCACCACCAAAAATAAAATTTGGATCGTTTCTGTCTGGGACGGTACCAAGGTACCACTAAATTTAGTGGTACCGTCCGTACGTAACGGCTAGTTTTTTCTTTGCCTATAAATAGTGAACCATTTTACACTTCCAACTTGATTTTTCCAGTTAGTTTTCTCTGGTCTAATCCCTTCTTACTTAGATCACTTTCTTTGATCATTTAGAGAGTCTTAGTTTGTTTAAGAGTGATCATTTCATCCAACCAAGAGATCACCTTCATTCCTCTACTAGTGCAAGAGAAGAACACATAGTATCACAAAGATACAAAGTGTTGTAGTTATAGTTAGTGCACTTGTAAAACTTGTTACATACTTGTTGTATCCTTGCATACATCAAGTTCATTTTTCTTTTGAGAGTTTGTGAGAGTAGATCATTGTGATCTTGTTGAGATCTTGGAGATATCTTGTAGCTTGAGGGATTGTGTATTGATCAAGTAGATCAAGGGTAGATCGGGTAGATCGAGTCAAGTGGGAGTAGATCATTGTGATCTTGTTGAGATCTCTTGTAGCTTGTGGGCTTGTGTATTGATCAAGAGGATCAAGAGTAGATTGGGTAGATCGAGTCAAGTGTGAGTAGATCATTTTGATCTTGTTGAGATCTTGGAGATCTCTTGTATCTTGTGGGCTTGTGTGTTGATCAAGTGGATCAAGGGTAGATCGGGTATATCGTGAGTAGATCGGGCAGATCGTGGTAGATTGGTACTAGCTAAGATTAGTACTCGACATTTAGCTTAGTGTCGGAAATAAGGATAAGCGACGTTGTACGGTTTTCTCCGCCTGAAGGGAGCTTGTTGATTAGTGAAGTAACTCTCGAGTTGGGTACTCGGGGAGTGGAGTAAGGCGAAGAGGAGATTGTTGGGAATTATGATGCATATCAAGAACAGACTACTTAGGTCTGGTAGTTTACTACTTAGGTCTGGTCGTTTACTGAATTAGGTCTGTTTGTGTTTTAAGTCTGGTAGTAAATGTTAAGTCTGGTTGACTTATTAAGTCTGGTCTGGTCGTGAAGATAGGAAAGTTTGTTAGAGATATATTAGGAAAAGATGCATTGCTTGTATGTATCTTTATAGAAGATTTGT
Organism: Artemisia tridentata subsp. tridentata; assembly: GCA_021014915.2. Lineage (NCBI taxonomy): Eukaryota > Viridiplantae > Streptophyta > Magnoliopsida > Asterales > Asteraceae > Artemisia > Artemisia tridentata. The sequence goes on along the minus strand of CP139503.1, from coordinate 360,012,690 downwards.
GTATATCTTCTGTGTCATCTAGGGTTTCCTTGTGTTATAAAAGGATCCCTAAAGGTTGTTAGCAAGCGTGTGAGTTGTACGAATTGATAATAGTGAATATCAATATACGAAGTTAGTGATATCCCTGCTTGTGTTCTAAATTGTTCTTGTTAAGGTTCCGCATTAACATTAACAATCTCTTAGGGTTTCTCACTTAGATTGGTTCGGATTTATCCTAACAATCTACTAGGTATTCAAAACTACTTAGTGATCCATATACAATTTGTGGACCAACAAGTGGTATCAGAGCAAGGAGAGAGACTCTGAATTCGTAGAACACTAAAACCTAATTCTCACTCAAATCACCCTTCACAATGTCTGAACTCGATAAGCCTGAAACTTTCTCAATCCATAACAGTGAGGATGAGCAATCAAACCATGAAGATGAAGGAAAAACTGAAACCAGTAACTCCCAAACACAACAACAACCCATCCCTTCCACAACCACAATCTCAAACATAAAACTTCCACTACTGAAGAGAGAAGAGTATGATATATGGGCCATGGAGATGGAACATTATCTGGAATACATTGATAGTGATGTATGGAAGGTGATCCAAAAGGGAAATTCTAAGAAGAGAATTTCACAAGGGAATGATGGGCAGCTCAGAATAATGCCACCAGTATCTGCTGAGGAGATTAGGGCTGTGGAGAAGGAAAAGAAGGCCAGAACCTTGCTTCTTATGGCTATTCCTAAGGAGCATCTACAAAGGTTTCATGGCATTCTTGATGCTAAGGAGATGTGGGAAGCTATCAAGAAACGATTTGGAGGTAATGCTAACTCCAAGAAGATGCAAAAGGCTGTTCTTAAACAGCAATTTGAAACATTTAGTGTTTCAAAGACTGAAGGTTTGGAGAAGGGCTATGACAGATTTCAACATCTGTTAACACAATTGGAAGTTCATGGTGCAGCAGTCTCGAATGAGGATGCAAATCACAAATTCCTTAGATCTTTACCATCAGAATGGGGCAATGTATCTGTGGCAATGAGGATTAAGGAGGAAGTAGACTCTATGACACCTGATGACCTTTACAATAATCTCAGGATGTTCGAAAGGGACATCAGTAACAACACTCAGGGTTCAACCAGTTCCTCAAATGTTGCTTTTGTATCTCAAAACAAAAGCAGTACTTACAAGGTTAGATCTGGTGTTAGGTCTGGTAACTATGAAACTCCTTCAAGTGAAAGGTCTGCTTCAAGTTTCACTGATGAGGTCATACATTCTTTCTTTGCCAATCAAACGGAAGATGAAAGCTTTATTAGTGAAGACCTTGAACAAATTAATGATGCTGAAGTTGAGGAGATGGATATAAAATGGCACATTGCCATGGTTGCTTTAAGGGTCAAACGATTTCAGAAGCAATATGGTAGGACTATCAACTTCAACAACAAATCACCAGTGGGATACACAAAGAGGACTGTTGAATGCTACAACTGTCACAAGCATGGGCATTTTTCAAGAGATTGTCCAGAGAAGAAGTCTGCTGATGAGAAAAGAATTGAAGATGGGAAGATGGAAAAGAATCAGATGAGTCTGCTGACAATGGAAGCTGGAGGAGTCAATTGGGGTGAGCATCCAAGAGTAAATGAGGAGTCTGATCATGCTCTCATGGCCATTGGTAATGAGGTATCATTATGCTCTAAATTATGTACTGACTCATATAATCATGTTAAGGCTTTATGTGATGAGCAGCAAGAACAAATAGGTGATCTAGAAGTAAATTTATTAGCACATAAAAATGCTGTGAAAACTTTAGAGGCACAAAAGGTCACCCTTCAAAACCAACATGCTGCTTTAAATGAAAAACTATACTTTCAAGCTAATAAGATATATGAACAAGATGAGAAGCTTAAAAGGTATAGACAATTAGGGCTTAAAATTCAGAAGGAAAGGGATGAGCTGAGAAAAAGGGTAGATCAATGGAACAATTCAAATAAAAACCTGTTTAAGTGTTGGGATTCTCAAATTAAGTCAAATAAAAAATGTGGCTTAGGATATGAGGAAAATGAGAATAGGGATATATTTAAGAATAGAGAAGAGGACTATGCTGATAAACCTTTGTACAATAGGTTTGTTAAGACTGGTGATTTTAAGGGAGTACCACCACCTTTGAGTGATGACTATACTCCTCTTGAAAAAGAAGAGTTGGATGATTCACTCTTTGTGTATGGTAAGAAAGGTCCTCAAGTGTCTGAATCAACTACCTCAGAGGACAAATCTAGTAGATATTCTTCTTGTCAATCCAATGACTCTGAAGGATCTATTGATAATTCCTCTGATCACTCTAAGTCTGAGTCAAACAATGAGGAAAAAGAGAATCCTGAACCTAAGGTTGTTAAGAAGTGTGAACCAGTTGTTACTAAACCTTTAGTGACTGAACAAAAGGCTGAAACAGTTAAACCTAGTTGTGTCAATCACATAAAAACTCCTAGGGAATCTGTTAAATTGAATGAGTCACCTAAAAGCAATAGTGTTCACAGAGAAAGTAGGAGTAGTTACAATTATGCTCCTAAAAGATGTTTTGTGTGTGGAAGTTTAAGTCATTTAATAAGAGATTGTGACTTCCATGAAAAGAGAATGAAAAGAGAGGCTGAGCAAAAGAGAATGAATGCTAATAAGGTTAATGGTTCAAATAAACCAGTTTGGAACAATGCTAGTAGAGTTAATCATGCTAACCAGTTTGTTCCCAGACCTGTTCAATTAAATAACACTACCAGACCTAACTCCTTTGTTAGTTCTGGTAGACCAAATTTTGGGTCTGGCTACAGAAACTTTAATGTGAATAGGCAAAATCCTAATTTTATGAGGCCTACAGTGAGACCTAATGTGAATACTGGTTATGTTAACTCTGTGAGACCTAATGTGAACTCTGGTTTTGTAAGACCCAAGAAACCTTTTCAAAAACCTCAGGTGAATGAAAATTTTCAAAGAAATAATTTTTACAAAGCTCATTCACCTGTGAGAAGACAAGTTGGAAAGCAAACAGCAAAACCTTTAAAGGGAAAAGGGGGTTCTGCTGTTAAGACCTCAGCATGTATGTCTTGGGATTCGAACAAAAATAAATCCATGTATAAATCCCAAAACAACAGTGGATCAGGTTCAATTAAGAAATTCAAGCATATTGATCCACAAGGCGGACCCAAGCCTACTCAGGCCTGGGTTCCTAAGAGAAACTAATTTCTCTTCTTTTTGTGCAGGATCATCCACTTTGCTATATGGAAGATAGAGGAATACTTGACAGTGGATGCTCTGGGCACATGACTGGTAACAAGAACTATCTTAATGATTTTCATGAATTCGAGGGAGGTTCTGTTACTTTTGGAGGAAGCAAGGGACAGATAACTGGTAAAGGAAGAATCATTGTGGGCAACATAGAATTTGACAATGTATCTTTTGTGAAAGAACTTGGGCAGTTCAACCTTTTCTCAATATCACAGATTTGTGATACTCAGCATAAGGTGCTTTTTACTGAAACTGATTGTCTTGTGTTGACTCCGGACTTTAAAATGCCTGAAGAACATCAAATTCTTCTTAAAGTTCCCAGACAACACAAAATGTACAGTTTTGATATGAAAGCATCTAATTCTGCAAAAGGTGCTACCTGTTTAATTGCAAAAGCTACATTGGATGAATCTAAGTTGTGGCACAGAAGGTTAGGCCATGTGAATTTCAAAAATATGAATAAACTTGTGAAGAATAACCTTGTGAGAGGTTTGCCTTCAAAATTGTTTAAAAATGATCATACCTGTGTGGCTTGCAACAAGGGAAAACAACATAGGGCATCCTGTAAGGTTAAATTAGAAAGATTAATAACTGAACCTTTGCATACCTTACATATGGATCTTTTTGGCCCTACATCTGTCCATAGTATAAATTTTGCATGCTATTGCCTTGTCATTACAGATGATTGTACTAGATATTGTTGGGTGTTCTTTATGTCTAGGAAGGATGAAGCTACCCCTTTGATTCAAAATTTCATTAGACAGATTGAAAACCTTATTGATAAACGAGTCAAAATCATTAGGAGTGATAATGGCACTGAATTTAAAAACAAGAGCATGCTAGATTTTTGTGGTAATAAAGGAATTAAACAACAATTTAGTAATGCAAGAACTCCTCAGCAAAATGGAGTTGCAGAGAGAATGAACAGAACACTTATTGAGGCAGCTAGGACTATGCTAGCAGATTCACTTTTACCTACTACATTTTGGGCTGAAGCAGTCAGCAATGCCTGCTACATCTTTAATAGGGTTAGAGTGACCAAGCCTCAAAATAGAACTCCTTATGAGCTTATGTTTGGCCACAAACCAGTTGTTAGCCATATAAGACCTTTTGGGTGTCATGTTACCATTCTTGATACTCTAAGTGTTCTTGGAAAATTTGAAGGAAAGTCTGATGAAGGGTTTTTACTTGGGTATGCATTAAACAGTAAAGCCTTTAGGGTTTACAATTTAGTATCCAAGAAAGTAGAAGAAAATCTGCATGTAAACTTTCTTGAGGAAAAACCCAATGTCAAGGGAATTGGTCATAGGTGGATGTTTGATATTGATTATTTAACTGATTCTATGAATTATGTTCCTGTCTCCAAGGAGAATCAAATTAACCCTATTGCAGGTACCCAAGAAGCTACTAACATTACAGGTACCAAAGATTCTTCAAATTCAGGGAACATTGATGATATGGCTGAGCTTGTTGTGATTCCATCTACAGAGAACAAGTCTGATGCAGCTGAAGCAGTCACCAAGGATTCTTCACCTCAGAAAACAGACTCTGAAGTTAAGTCTGGCAACGTCAAATCATCTAGCATGAGCAGTACTTCACTTTTTAAGTCTGGTAGTGATGTTCTACCAGACCCTTCCTCAAATGCTGAATGTGCTGATTCTGAGATGCCAGAACTTGAAGTATTTCCTAATCCTAATGAAGGTGTTTTTAATGGGGCTTCCTATGATGAAGGAGGTATTATTACTGATTTCAACAACTTACCCACTGAAGTGGAAGTAAGTCCAACCCCCACTCTCAGGATTCACACCATTCATCCCAAGAGCCAAATAATTGGTAACCCCAAGTCTGCTGTTCAAACAAGAAGTAGAGTGCAACATCAGTCTGCTTCTCTTGCACTCATTAGCCTGATCAAGCAACAACAAAGGGTCAACCATAAAGACCAGCAACATTGCTTATTTGCTTGCTTTCTTTCTCAAAGTGAACCCACTACAGTTTCTGAAGCTTTAGGGGAGGAAAGTTGGGTAGAAGCCATGCAAGAAGAGTTGTTGCAGTTCAAGCTACAGAAAGTATGGGTTCTTGTAGACCTACCTAATGGAGCTAAAGTTATTGGTACTAAATGGGTCTTCAGGAATAAAAGGGATGAAAGAGGGGTGGTTGTAAGGAACAAAGCAAGGTTGGTAGCTCAAGGATACAAACAGGAGGAGGGCATAGATTATGATGAGGTTTTTGCTCCTGTAGCAAGGATTGAAGCTATCAGGTTATTCTTGGCTTATGCATCATATATGGGATTCAAGGTATATCAAATGGATGTCAAAAGTGCTTTCCTTTATGGCACTATTGATGAAGATATGTATGTACATCAACCTCCTGGCTTTGAAGATCCTACTAACCCCAATCAAGTGTATAAGGTTATTAAAGCTCTATATGGTCTTCATCAGGCTCCTAGAGCTTGGTATGAAACTCTTTCACAGTTTCTTGAAGACCATGGATACATCAGGGGTGTAATTGACAAGACATTGTTTATCAAGAGAGATCAGAAGGATATTATTCTTGTCCAAATTTATGTGGATGATATCATTTTTGGATCCACAAGAAAGTCTTGGTGTGATGAATTTGAAGGATTAATGAAGAGCAGGTTTGAAATGAGTTCAATGGGAGAACTTACATTTTTCTTGGGATTGCAAGTTAAGCAAAAGGATGATGGACTTTTTATTTCTCAAGACAAGTATGTTGCAGAAATTTTGAAAAAGTTTGAATTCTCAAATGTGAAGGCAGCAGTCACTCCCATGGAGAACAAAGTGCCTTTAACAAAGGATGAAGATGCTGCTGATGTGAATGTGCATCTTTACAGATCCATGATAGGTTCTCTCATGTATCTTACTGCTTCTAGACCTGATATTATGTATGCAGTTTGTATTTGTTCACGTTTTCAGGTTCAACCAAAGACTTCACATCTTCATGCTGTGAAGAGAATCTTTAGGTACTTAAAGGGAAAACCTAATTTGGGCCTTTGGTATCCTAAGGAGTCAGCTTTTGACCTGACAGCTTATTCAGACAGTGACTATGCTGGTGCAAGTCTGGATAGGAAATCAACAACAGGAGGTTGTCAGTTCCTTGGAAGGAGGTTAATATCTTGGCAATGCAAGAAGCAGACGATTGTGGCTAATTCAACTACTGAGGCTGAGTATGTAGCAGCTGCTCATTGCTGTGGACAAGTTTTGTGGATTCAGAATCAGATGCTGAACTATGGTTTGAATTTTATGAATACTGTTATCCACATAGATAATAAGAGTACTATCTGTATTGTTAAGAATCCAGTATATCACTCTAAAACTAAGCATATAGAAATAAGGCATCACTTCATTAGAGATTGCTTTGAAAAGAAGTTGATTAGAGTGGAGAAAATACATACAGATTTTAATGTTGCTGACCTGTTAACTAAGGCATTTGATGGTCCTAGATTCAATTATCTGGTAGTTAACATTGGTATGATGAATCCCTAGTTTGAATTAAGGGGAGGTTTGGCCTAAGGGGAGGTCAAACTGTGAAGTATGTAAAGTATGAATTCTTACCAGCATTTCGGTTATTTCTTTAAGTCTTGTAGTTTTGATTTTAGTTCTGTTAGTGATAAAAAAAAAAAAAAAAAAAAAAAAAAAAAAAAAAAAAAATTATTTATGTCTTTTATTTTCTTTTCTAGGCAATGCTGGTTTAAGTATATTTTCACAAGTTGTTGAGTGAGACTATTGGAACTTCTCACTTGGTGGAGGTGCTTTGCACTAACACATCAAAAGGTTATCAGTCCACCTTGTCTCATCAACACAAGGACTGGCTAATCCTGAGCAAACGGCTAACAGGTAAAGATTGCTCAAATCCGTTTATGGCTGACAATTTGCCAAAAATTGTATGGTATTCAACTCACCATATCTAAGTTAAGTGAAGAGTTGGCTAGCCCACAAGGTTATGGCTTGTGGTAAAGGCTGTGGAAAACCATAAATGGTAATCAATTCACCATGATGAGGTGCTTTTCCATCAAAGAATTGACTAGTCCAGAAGCAAACGGCTTTTGGTAAAGACTTAACAAATCCGTTGATAAGCTGATGATTTGCTTAAAATCATATGGTTATCAGTGTACCATGGTCTTGCACACCAAAACATTTGGCTACTCCAGTAGTAATGGCTATTGGTAAAGAGACATCAAATCCATTAAATTTCAATGATTCACCTCTCACAGGTGTTAACACACCTGGAAGTGATGAGAATAGCTATGAAACTTAATATGAATTGATGTACATATAGTCATTGTTGCTGTCAAGTCCATATCAGAAGAGCTTATCAAGATTCAAGCTGCTAGAAAGGAACAAGACCTAAATACATTTCAAAGTGTTCAAGATTCAATTCTCAGAAGGCTAAATCAGAAGAACTTGAAGTTCATGAAGCATGAAGATCAAGTTAGGGGAGGATTGTTGGGAATTATGATGCATATCAAGAACAGACTACTTAGGTCTGGTAGTTTACTACTTAGGTCTGGTCGTTTACTGAATTAGGTCTGTTTGTGTTTTAAGTCTGGTAGTAAATGTTAAGTCTGGTTGACTTATTAAGTCTGGTCTGGTCGTGAAGATAGGAAAGTTTGTTAGAGATATATTAGGAAAAGATGCATTGCTTGTATGTATCTTTATAGAAGATTTGTGTATATCTTCTGTGTCATCTAGGGTTTCCTTGTGTTATAAAAGGATCCCTAAAGGTTGTTAGCAAGCGTGTGAGTTGTACGAATTGATAATAGTGAATATCAATATACGAAGTTAGTGATATCCCTGCTTGTGTTCTAAATTGTTCTTGTTAAGGTTCCGCATTAACATTAACAATCTCTTAGGGTTTCTCACTTAGATTGGTTCGGATTTATCCTAACAATCTACTAGGTATTCAAAACTACTTAGTGATCCATATACAATTTGTGGACCAACAGAGATTCGTGACCAAACCACTATAAATCATCGTGTCCGGTTTGCGCCTTCTTAACTTATCTCTTTACTTTTATTTTAGTCTTTATCGCTTTATATTTATATTTGCATTGCGTTTATGTTTGTGTGGTTTGTTTTTTATATTATGTTGATTATGTTTGTGTCATGGTTTGATTGTGTTTGTATTGTAGTTTACTTTATACCATCTCTAGATGTTGTATGATCATTGTTGACACTTTTCATATTACGTCACACTTGATCGGGTGTTTGATACAAAAGTTTTTAAGTTTTTAAATGGAAACGTATTCACCCCCCCTATACGGTTTCCACAATTGGTATCAGAGCCACATCGCTCAAGTTTTTGAAACAAATGGTTTTCAAAATTGAGTACGATCTATGTATCAAATTACCCATGAAGGTGATAAAATATGAAAAGTATTTACTTGCTTAATACTTACAAGTTTTGTTGTTAAGTATACTTTATCATACTAGTTTGAAGGTTTTCTTAAACCAATAAAAGAATAGAGTTTGTAAGTGTCCGGTCATGTCTTTAGAAAGAGTCGTAAAGTTATGCGGTTTTGAAATGAGTGTTTGGGACAAACCATTATTTTGTAGTAAAAGTATTATCGTAAATGTGTTTTTCTTAGTCCTAAACGTGAAAATGTTACTTAATATATATTTTATATGCTCGGTATTTAGTTTATTAAGTTTTACATTTTTTCGTTATGTCAAATACTTGTTTGTGATGAGAAAATTGGTTTTGTTCAAAACTGTAATAACAGGTCATGGTACCGTTAAATATAACGGACGGTACCATTAAATACGTACGATATCGCTAAATTTAACGGTACCTTTGTCCGTTTTTCAGAATTGGGTAATTTTCAAAAATACGTATAAAATCAACCGTATGTCCGTAAGAGTCGTGCCGCCTATCGTTTTAAACGTAATTGAGTCTACTTTCATTTAAAAATACTTTTAGAAAATGATTGTAAAGTAAAATTTACGAGAGTCTTTGATTCGTAACAAAGAGTCTTTTCCAGTCATGCCGATTGGACAAATTTTTTGTCAAATTACAAAGTGAACATCACACGTTGATGTATTCATATTTTCAAGGTGTTGAACTTGATCAAATTTTGAAATGAGATGGAAAATAATTCATTTTCAAATAAAATCAAGCTAAGTGTACATTGTTATACTTAATACACAAAATGACGATAAGTATCTTTGTGTGTTATGCTAAATGACTATTTGTTTTTTTTTTTTGTGTCTTAGCATTGTTAGTTAATATTTTTGTATGCTTATTGTTATCTTTAGTTGTGCTAATTTTATCTATAAGCATAAGTGTCTTTCATGCCTTGTTGCTATTTGTTTATTATAGTTTTCCGGTTTATGCGTTTATAAGGCTCATGCTAAATCTCTTGCACTATATTAAGTAATTAGTTTGCATTGCATATAGGCATAGACCATTTTTCTTGCATATGTTGCAAGTTTTTAAAATGGTTTATTAACCTTCTTAGGAATAGAAACTAAGTTGGTTGATCATGTGTGTCGAAAGATATTGTCTTACACAATTATTTTTCCAAAGGTTTAAGTGTAAAATATATATCACCTCAAAATATTTAACACTTTCATAAAATCCATAACATGATCTCTAAAATATTAATACATTAGTATTTAAGTAAAAGAAAATGTATTAAACTTGCATTGATCTAACACACATACAAAATGTTTTAAACATTTAGTATTTTACGTATGTTGTATAAAAATAGTTAAGATAATTATTTTTATACTAATGAGGTGTCGAAAAACTAAGAATATTATACTTAATAATATAAATAGTTTTTCGCAAATAAAAATAAATGACAATATCGAAGTAGTAAGTTAATATGTCATTAACCTCACACATACAACCAGTATTAGAATAAATGGAACACATTCCCTAAATTTTTATTTTTCTTAGAAGTGATCGTGAGGGTCAAGAAAGATTTCGAGTACATATCAATTCATTATTCAAATTATGATTGATATCATCATCGAATCTAACTGACAAGTTTTCGAGTATGGACATGAAATTGGAGTCATTTTTTGTCTAGCTTCAAGATAACATCAAAATATAACGAAATATATTATCTTGAATCTACATAGTCAATCACACTCGGTTGCTATGAAAATAATGACTTCCTCTCAAGACGAAAATAATATGCATCGGATCATAACTCACACTTGTGTTGAAGATGCCATATTGAGTCTTCTTGTCCAATGGTTGTGTTCCAAACATTAGACTACTATGTTTAAAAGATGCATAAAATACACAACTAAGTAGGATCGACAACTTAGATGTTTCATCCGAAATATACAAGTAATTTACATTGCTATGCAATTAGTAAATGTATCATTTCTGAAAAACCAAACACGAGCAAACAAACAACATATGTAAACTTTGCTCATAAAAGACTCAACGCTCAAAATCACATATCTAGTAAAAGTGTCACACATAATATGTTATTAACTATTATGTAAGTCATCAATCTTCGAGAATATCACATGTATTTCTCATATCAAAAGATTCACAAAGGATAACTAATAGGGTTAATTACCAAAATGGTATTTGGAAAAAAAACTTTTTCAAATTGTGGTATGAAAATAATGAGGTTTCCCAAAAGAGTCATGTGCGATTGTGCGAACGTGCGAATCCACAAAATGGTTGACACGTGTCCGAAAAATTGGTACCAAACCAATGATTAACCCCACCAAATACCCCACGTGCCCAGTTGACTTTTTAAAACAAATGTGCGAATGACGGTTGTGCGAATGGCTGCTAATGTGCGAACTGTACTAAAAAGTAACATTGGAAACAAGCAAAATCTTCCAATCTGAATCAAATCCTTTGATTTGATTTATCTTTGAAATTATTTTAATTTTAATTTTATTATCATTAACAATGTATTTTCACACACACAAATCTGTTTATCCTTTGATTTCACACACACAAATCCACACACATTATCAACAACCTGATTATATCAATTTTGTTCATACGAAATGGTTAGTTTTTTCTTTAATTATGTTTATTAGTGTAATAATTCAGTAGTATGCACTGGCTACGAATGGTTAATTTTGTTCATACGAATGGTTAATTTTTTAGGGTTTGTTCATACAAATGGTTAATTTTTTAGGGTTTGTTCATACGAATGGTTAATTTTAGTGTTTGTTCATACGAATGGTTAATTTTATGGTTTGTTCATAGCAACTTGAATGGCTAGTAGTAGTATCGCTATGATCAGCTGTGGTATGAGATTATGAGATTATCACCCCTTTGGATTAGCTTATGAGACTTAAAGTGTCTTTTTGGGTTTATGAGATTATCAAGTATGTAGAGTGGTATAAGGTCATCCAAACCCCTTGTTGAATACCATAGATAATCACTATGATCAGCTGTGGTACTAGCATAACTCCAATCAGACAGTATAAGGTCATCCAAACCCCTAGTAGTAGTATCACTATGATCAGCTGTGGTATGGGTAGAAACCTTCGGATGTTAGTCATAGAGTTGATCTCTCACAGTTGCATCGATATTTGCCAAAAAAGCATCGCATGTTGATGATGTCTTATAGACAAAAGCGTAAACCAACAAACATCTATGTTAATCGAAAAATGAAAAATCTATGTTAGTTCAATATTGGTCACAATGCTTATGGATTATACATCACATGTTTCATGGTTGGCTGTTTCATGTTATTCAGAATATATATTTAGTATTGTAGTATGTGTGCTTATTTTAGGGTGTATCGATTAGTACACTTCAGTGTTCTCAGGAAGCCCACAAGTATCCTTGTAGTTTGATAGTTCATTGTTACAATACTAATTTCTTTATTGTTACAATACTAATTGTTGCAATACTAATTTATGGTGACGTTTGTATTTGTAGTATTTCTTGTTATAATATTTTGTTTATTAATATAGGAATATGATGCCAAGGTTCACATTCGAAGCAAACTGCATTACTTTCAATTGATTAAAGACAGATTATCTGAAAAGCGTCTACACTGTTTCGGTCAACAAGCTTTGGTCCATGGTTGGATTTAAATTACTTTGCGAACGAGGAGAGTCTTATACATTATATGCTTCAGAAACAATTTCCATCTGATGATGACCACTATGATTTGGCACTACTTTATTTTGTCAATGGACATCAACTTCATTTTGGACGCCGTGAATTTCACTTGATAACAGGTTTTAAATTTGGATTGCCTAGTTTTCGGAAGTTTAGAAGTGGTGATATCATATTTCAGGACCGTGTATTTCCTCAGAAGGTAGGGGAGAATTTAAAAACCATTGATCTTCTATGTTTGATTGAGGATGAAGAGCTTTTTGCAAAACTTTCTGATGAAGACGCCGTCCGAGTTTGCCTTCTCTTATCACTTAAGGTCATATTTATGGGGCGTGGCCTGTTATCCGTGGTTGATGATGTATATCTCAGATTGGTTGAGAACTTGGAAGTCTGGAATGACTTTCCTTAGGGGGAACACATTTGGAGACAGTTGTACGAAGTCCTTCGAAATGGGTGCACAAGAAAGAATGTGGAATATTCTTTGGATGGATTTTTTTTCTGTTTCATGGTTAGAATTATTACACGAATTCTTTCAATGAATTATTTTGTCACCTGATATTCTTTTAATAAAAGTTGTTTTTTCAGATATGGATTTTAGAGTCTTCTACTCAGAGCTGTCTTTGGTGGAGCAAGGATGTTGATGTTATCCCAAGAGCACTTTCATGGTCAAGGAAGGTTCCTTTTCAAGAATGGGAGTATTTTGGAATGCTTTTTCCTCAGGTAAGTGTTTATTTTGTAATATCTTTTTTAAAGATTTACGATAGAAATGTATATTAGTTTACTTTGATTATGGTTAATGGTTATCCTAGTTTCTGTTTGTATTTTTGCTAGGCGAAAGAAACAAACCATGATCTATATCCTACTAAATCTGAGGCTGATTCAGAATGGTACACAAAAGGCATTCGGTTTTTCAACTGGTATTCACCGAGACCCGCACCTGTTGTCCATGGAGGGCTTTTTGAGGATTACATGTGTAAACGAGCAGAACTTCGTGCCAAAGCCCATGCTATGGACAATGAAGCTCAAGCGCCAAAATCTCGTGATACTCTTGAGGATCGTGTTAGGACCCTGCAGGGTATATGTAATGGTTTGTTGTCGTTACCCGCAGAGGTCAACAGTTTGAAAGGACGGGTCCACAAGCTTGAAACCATTATTCAGGTTTGTTTGTACTTCAAATGTTTACCGTAAAATTTTTAAGAGTTTAGTGACTTATTCATGTACTCGATCTTTTGTATTACCCAGTATATGAAGAGAAAATTGATGGGTGGACGTAGGCAGGACAGAGTTGTTGAGAAAGGGAACAAAGAACTGGAAAAAGTAATTCCCGTTTATTATATTTTATTTTTCTTTACATGAGTTTGAGATATTTACCTGAATTTCTTACATTGTACTTAATATATTTACAGATGAATTCGATGGTGATGAAAAGGATAGTGATCTTGGTGATGAGTTTTGCCCAAATTTGAATCATAATTTCCTAGAACTGTTTGAGTTGGAAGTCCAGAATGAGGATGTCGAAGCTGAAGAGGTTGGAGAGGTTTGTACAACATTAACAATAATTTATGTAAATTGTCTTTTAAAGTTAATTATATGTTGTGTGATGCACACAGAATGAATGTGTTTACCAAGCTACCCAAGATCGCGTAAAAGCTGAAAAGCAACAAGCTGAGGTTCGATGTGTAGCTGCACAAAGGGAAGAGAGGGCCAGAGTCTTAAAGGAAGAGGAAAGAAGTGCGAAGCTTAAAAACAAGATTTTGAAAACCCCTTACATGAAGCTTCCTTTGCAAAAGAAGTGGCAGTATGAACTGGTACCCAGGGAGTAGTTTACGGACGTAGATACGGATGTTAAAGTTCCCCCACTGGATGAACTTAAAAGAAGAAACTCTTCATTATCTCCTTATAAGCTCAAGAAGTGTAGAGATCTCACACCTTGGGAAGAGGTATGACCTATATTCTTCATTTATGTTTAACATTTTAATCATTTGTATAACTGTGTAAAATCCCTTGATAACCTTAGAAAAGTTGACTTTAAGTTCAGATAATCCTTCAATAGGGCTTAGTGATATAAAGTTATAATAGGGCTTAGTGAAATGTGATGTTAGGTATGTTTTCATGTATGTATATGTTACCTGTTGATTGTGGAAGGAAAATTGGACTCGATTGAAATTAGTGGAATGTGATGTTAGGTATAAGTTCATGTATGTGTGCTGATTTTGTAAATGTCTATATGTTGTGTTTATTTTGTTGGATATAAGGTATAATGTTGATTGGAAGGCGATATTACAATAGGTAGTTGATTATTAAGTATCCTGCTAGGACTGCAAATTACATAATCTTTAAATGTTAACAAAAGTTGGAAGCCTTCACAGGTCATGAATTACACTTAGTCATCTTTATATTGTCTAATCTAGGACTGCAAAAGTTGCAAGCCTTCACATGCCTATATGTTTTCACTCAAGATTATAATTATACATTTTCCATTGTGCTCACCATACTTTTCGGGCCTCATCCGTGTAGGATCTAAAACGGCCGAACTACAGGATTGATAAAGTTCATGTTAATCGTGAGTTGGAGGCTTATCTACAAAGTCCTTGTAAGTCCCGTTGCCAGTTTCCTTGGTGCAATGATATTACTGTTGATCATCTTTTCTGGGATTCTTTTGTTGGGATAGACGATACTCGTGAAGGCTGGTTCCGTGACGAGGTAATTGAATAATGGAAATATTAGCTAGGTTTTTGTTTTTTAAGGGAATTATTGATCTATGTTTTTGTTAAATGTCTACAGCACATTGAGCTTTGGGTGATGTATTTGTGGCACTTTAGACCATCTTTTGCAGATTGGTCCATTGTTAGCAGTTACTTCTTGACATTTCTACTGCAAGGTTCATTGCCACTGTTTTATGCTACTAATGAAGATTACAAATTGGCATGGTCTGATGTTGACCGGGTATTTATCTTTTTAGCAGTTACTTCTTGACAATTCTACTTAAATTTTGTCATGTGGAATTTATCTTCTTTTTTTTTTCTTTTTTTTTTTTTTAATTCCTTGCAGGTGTTCATTCCGATAAATGAACCTAAGAAACATTGGTCTGTTGCCCAGTTTCACATACAATCTGGGAATGTTATATTATATGACAGTCTTTATCGTGGTGAAGAGGAAGGTTGTGACTGGTATCTGCAAATGAGGAGCTGTTTGGAAGTGAATCTTCCCTTGATTCTACGGGAGACAGGTGTGTTTGCCAAGAAACGTATCGACACAAATTCATACAAGATCAAATTTCGTCTTGCCCAGAACGTTCCAAAGCAGGGTGGGGTATTTGGTGATTGCGGAGTCTTTGTGTGTATGTTTCTTTACAGGTTAGCAATTCTTGTTGCTATTTGCATTGGTAATTAGATTATGATAAACACAAAACATAAACCTTAATTAGAAACTAAGAAATGACACACTCCGAGCAACAACCACTAAGATAGACATGAGACATTCCTTACACATGGACACGACCAACAGACTCAGGCCACAAGAGTTTTATTAGGATCACACTAGCCAACATTTATCCTGCCATAAAGTTTTTTAGTTTGTTGCAAATAAAAACTATGGTAAGATAATTTATGCCTGACTAATAGTAGGGGCTGGGGATTAGAGGTTGGGGGGAATAACCAGGTGTTATAGTAAGATAATTTATGCCTGACTAACAGTAGGGGCTGGGGATTAGAGGCTGGGGGGAATAACCAGGTGTAAAAAACAAACAAGATGGGCTGGGGATTAGAGGCTGGGGGGAATAACCACAGTGAAATAAAATGGATTAGAGGCTTCAACACATAATAATCCATTCATAAATTTGGTTACACAGGTTGGAAAGTTAATTTCATTTTTTTTAACCGATAATAATTCAGTCATAAATTTGGTTACACAGGTTGGCTTATGGAATTCCTTTGGATGTCGATAATCCAACCCAGGCAGCACTTGCATATCGAGAGGGATTGATCCGTTATTATTTCAAGCACAGGATAAACTGTGCTTGAATCTAATGGTTGTGACTCATTGTTAACACCAAATGTGTTGAACGTCGATAATCTAACCCGGGCAGAACAGGGAAATATTTGTTTTGGACTTAAATTCTGACTTTGTTACTTATGTGAGCAGGAGTATGTTAGAATGTTGTGACTTTATTTCAGTTACAGTTATGTTGGAATGTTATTAAGACTTAGTTGCATGCATTACAAATGTTGATATCAAAGTCTGCAAACACTAGCTTGATTTGATGTTATCAATTATGTTGTAATGTTATGACTCATAGATTTTATGATGAAAACTTAGTTTGATTACAAGATGTGTGCCATAACATTTTTTTGGGGCACTTTGACCTTATCAGGTCTACATAGATAGAGGTGAAAACTTTAAACTACGTTGTTAATACAACTTAACTTAAAACAAACAAATTATTATCTAGAGTTAACTTCAATTAAGGATCAGCCAAGTTAATAGGCTCTTAGTCTTCTGGCATTGATGGACGTGATCCTTGTGAGCTTTCGGTTTGGCTTTGAGATCCTCCTTGTGTAGAATTCCTAGGCTACAATTTATCAAACATACTTATTGTTAGGAATATAAATATTCAGTTGAAGACTCGGTCACCCCGAGCACTCTCTTGTATCAAATAGCTCGTAGTATTACAAGTAATATTAGTAGTAAAGTAGTTAATTAATATTGTGGAGTGAGTCGGGTCTTTACCCACTGTCAGCTCGCTCCACAGTCCACTATGGACAAAGTAAGTAGGCTAAGTATAAATACCCCTCTCCTCATGTGGAGAGGGTTGGACTTTTGCAAGCTTTCCATTCATTTTCTTTTTTGGTTTATCTCTCTAAAGGTTCCATACTTCTTTCTCTCTCTAGCTTCTTCCTTGTTCGATCCAAATAACCATCAAATCTTGTGTTTATTAGTTCATGAATATCCTACAATTGGTATCAAGAGCCATGGTTAGATTCTTGTAGTGCATATTCAGATTCGTGTTTGGTTTTTTGGGTGCTTTTTGGTTCGAACAAACAGGTAAGAAAAGACCCTTGTTTGATCTTGTTTTGTGGTTAAAGTAGTGTAAGACTAGTACTTTTCTACTCAAAAAGGTGTTTTAGATCGTTCTTGATAAGTTACAACAGTGTTTGTGACTTGTTTGTGTAAGATCTGACATGTTTCTTGGTAGCGGGTTGTACTTCGTACTAAGTTTCATCGCAGCGGTTTAATATTCTGTGAAAGTTTCTTGTTAGCGGTTTACCCTGATTTGGATGTTTAGGTCCAGCGGCTTGGTTAATAGCGGTTTGTAATTTATCTGTTTCTAGAAAAGGACAAACTGTACTGAAAAGGACAGCTTGTCAACTAGTGGCAGCGGTTTGTCAGAAATTGTCAACTAGCGGTTTGTCGTTTTGCGTTAGAGGTTTACGGTTTGTCGTATTGTGGAAGAGGTTTACGGGTTTCAGCGGGTTAAGCATCAGTGGGTTAAAGTTCAGCGGCTTTAGTCTCAGCGGGTTAATCATTCAGCGGTTTAAGTTTCAGCGGGTTAAAGTTCAGCGGCTTTGTCTCAGTGGGTTAGTCGTCCAGCGGCTTAGGTTTCAGCGGGTTAAATATCAGCGGGTTAGATTCCAGCGGGTTAGCGTTCATGATGCGTGGTTTTGCAACCTTACAACAGGTTTTAACTCTCGAGGGATCTCAAGAGGCTTACAACCCCACCAGGCAGTGTACCTGACCGATGTAGTATAGTGTAGTGGTAAGTACGGGGGATTGATCGTTCTCCACAGGGAATAGTGTTCGTTAGGTATGAAAAATTACTCTAATAGGTCTAAGGGTGAGAGAAGATTCTTTTTATGTTTTTATATTTTTATGAAAGCAAGTAAAATCTCGGGTTTGAAAGAGTGGGCGGAATTAGTTGCTAGTCAACTAACCCAAATTACTACGAATGCAAATAAAATAAAATAACAGAAAATGAAAATGTTGGTGAAAACTTATGTGGAGGGAAATGTGTTTACTTAGATTTCCTTACTCCCTAACTATCTTTTACCGGTTGATTAGTGTGTATTAGTCGCGTGGATGACGGGTGTATTCCTTAATACCATTCGTGGGGTGGCGTACGTACTTCCCCAACTCTACAAGCTCCTACTTCACTCCTATGTCGAGCCGGCTAGGAAGCTCCTAACATGGGATCACTAGAATTCGCTTGTGCATTAAATACAACCATAAAAACCTTTAGTACGCATTGGTTCATGTTTCTTAAGACGTTCAAGCAAGTTACCGAATAGGAAGTTAGCCAGTTTTCTTAAGCCTAACATAGATAAACAATCATCCAATACAACTAATAACACACTAATAACCAATAATCAATAGCTAGGTTTCATTAGATCTAAGCAAACACAAGATAAATCTAGCCTAACATGTTAAACAAAAGACAAGAATAAGATAGAATCAAACAACACATAGACATATTGAATGATTAATTGATAACTTATCTTCAATGTAACATGGAAGATCTCAAGGCAAAAAGCCTTGAAAGAGCTGCCAAATTCGTCATAGGGTTTTCACACACAAAGTTCCCCAATAAGTTCCACACTAATGACAAAAAATTAGAAAACTATATATAGACTTTTGGATCTGACGGCGTCACGTTATGGAGTGTGACGCCGTCACCTAGCCGCTTTTAGGGTTCTCGGATGACCTTCTTGACGCCGTCCCTCTTTAGCTCTCCAAAATCCGTTCTGGCTTATCAAGGCTTGACGCCGTCAGACTATGAACGTGACGCCGTCCCTCTTTGAATTATAACGTGACGACCTTGATCAAATTAAAGGGTGACGCCGTCAGAATTTCCATACAATTTCTCTGGCTTATCATGAGTAAATTTCACATCCACCACTTTAGCCAAGGCATGACGCCGTCCAGGGTTAAATATGACGCCGTCAAAGGTAACTTTCAGCCGATTTTTGAGACTTTGCCGTTTTCTTCACTTTTATGCTCCAAAAACGTCCAAAATGCCTCCTTTTCCAGATTTCTTCTCAAAAGTACCTAAAATGACAAAAGGAACGATTTAGGGCGATATTTGATCAAATAAATACGATTTAGGGCTTAAATGACCCCTTAAAAGCGGTACACTTTTCGCTTCATCAAATACCCTTACACTTGAGATTTACTTGTCCTCAAGCAAATGCGCTTTTATTCTAATCAAAATACAAGTTAGGGGTCATTTAATGCTAACATAAAAGTAATTACAACAAATATTCGTTCCACTTTAATCATAATAAGCACGGAGATTACAAACTAGCACCTCACAAGTAGTGTTTAGATACTCACATCTCTCAAGTGTCATCAAAATAAATCTCATAAATGAAAACGGATAATATCTCTCACTACCTGTCATAGCAAATAGATTACCATAGGCTTGGGAAAGGATCAAAAACCTCCTCCACTAGGCGTAAGCACCTAAGATAAACTATCAAAGAGGGCTTTTAAATGGGTTATAACGTTAGGTGTAAGGAAAAGGAAAACACGGTTTTGTTGGATAAGGGATATTTTACTGGTGGCGAGTTAAAGATCTTGATTAATTACATGTACTATACAATGTTGCTAAGCCAAGACTCGACTCAATCTTAAGCTAATGAAAGAAAATAACAAAAACATAAAATAAACATAAAATAAAACGGGATGGTAGTCCGTATGTTTTTTCTACTTTTCTTTTCTCATTTTTTTTTTTTGTATTTTTCTTGATTTTTTCGATTTTTTTTTTTTTTTTTTTTTTTTTTTTTTTTTTTTTTTTTGCATACACTTTTGCCCTACCATCCAAAATAATACATCATAGGGGCATTGCATTCCCCTTACACTTGAGCTTTTACATAACTTTGCAAATAACTATTCTAATGACTCGAATTAAGATAATCAAAACACTTGGAGTACTTTTAAAATATTTAGCACATATGGGGGTAATAAATGATGATCTTCCCCATTACTCCATTACACTAGTACTTTACCCATGAGTCCCAATCGTCCCAAAACAATATGTACAAGGATATGACTCGACTTAGCAACCATGTAATCAACTAGATAATTAACTTGGGTTTAAACAAATGTTGTCACAATAATGCACTAAAAATGAGTGCATACAAGGTAGGCTAAGGCGATTTGGGTGTACATTTTAGTGGGGTGTAACAAATTCTTCCTTTAAGTAAAATGCTTAAAGGTCGAAACGAAAAGATAGGCTCTGAGGGGTGTACTAGGGGTATCGTGTACTAAAAATGAGTACAACGCAAAGGGTGTGGGAGAATTACTTGACCAATGTAGCCAATGTAATTATAGCAAAAACACAGGTGTAAAACAATGGGTTAATCCTAATGCCTCTTATCATGTAGTAAATCTAACTACACGAATGTAGTCTCACTTGTGGCCTCGGAATGGTCCTAACGCAAGTTCTAGAATCTAAGTGCTACCGGTACACACATCATAGCAAAATGCTTTTCCTACCAATTCTAGGGGCGAACCTCACATATTTGGGGGTGGAAAATTTTTTAGTGGTACGGTTTTTGTGCTAGTCATATAACTCCTATCCGTGAGACGCTCATTAAGATCAAAGTTTCACTCCTATATGTTGTAAAAAATTTTAAATTTGGCACTAAACTTACCCTAACAGGTATTTATCTCAGTTTTATTACACATCCACTATTAAACAAACAAAAATCAAGCGCACTTGTATTCTCTAATCGTACTTTTACCCCCCTTACACTTAAGATGAACATTGTCCCCAATGTTCAAATAACAAGATGTAAAAGTATAAAGTAAAAGAATGAAATCAAATACTCCCCTGATTCGTTCGGTGGATAATGAAGTAACATGGTTAAATCTTCTTCCAAGATAATGTTAAAAGCTCCAAGACTAATGCATCGCCAAAAGCTTGATCCAAAACATTTCCTTGTCCAAAATAACCTGTTAAACCTGAGAAAACAAACACGAAAACCTGCATAACATCGGCGGGATAAATCTATATATATAAGGATATAATGCTTGTGGAATGATAATTTTGCAGATTCCTGGAGATTATAAGTTATAGATTTAATAAAAACTTTTTATGAAAACAAAACTTTCAAAAATTTTCAGAAAATTAAACCTGACGCCGTCAGATATGATCTGACAGAATTCTCATGTTACGTTTCCGGAAAATTTTTGTAAAAACCTATACCTTACTTCCTGGAAATCCTGCAAAACATCATTATGACTCGATACAAGCATTTGACTCAAACAAATACTAATATGTATGTTAATTTATTATTATTATGATTCATGTTCATTTGTGTTCTAATAAACCGATTTAGATTTCCCTTACACTTAACTTTTGCAAAATACCTTTATATGTAGTTAAGACGAAGTTAAAAACAAAATAAAGCATTTTCACAAATTAGTTTTGAACATGAATCAATAATAATAAAATTTAAACATACATACGGAAGCAAATAAAATCAAACAAACAAATAAATAAACACACAAAGCAAATAAAGCTTGGGTTGCCTCCCAAGAAGCGCTTTTCTTTATTAACGAGTCTTGTAGCTAGACTCAAAGTCACGTACTCTACATTTTTCCGTTTTGCTTCTCAATTGCCCCTCTAATCATCCTAACAACCTCCATATCAATTTTGTATTTAGGTCCGAGGTTTAAGCAATCTTTATAATAAAGGCTTCTCTTATTCCAAACATAGTCCATGCCTTTTTCTTTATCCTCTTCATTGATGTCCTCAATCGCACCAATGTTGTCCATGTCAAATCGAGGCACAAAACGAAATTCATTTACCCAATAAGGCATCCTATATGTGATCCTATCTATGTGATTAGAAAACTGAACCGTGCCTTTCAAACGATCATACCTTAAATTGGATGCTTCAATAAATGGCTTACCTAACACCACGCGAGATAGGCGGCAGTCAACAACACTTGCCAAATCTTCTAAGATCATGAAGTTGGTGACAAAGGTAAAATTCCCAACAAGGATATGCATATCCTTAATCCTTCCAACGAAGTTGCAAACTCCGCCTGGACACTTGGGGTCCATCCTAGGCTCAAGTGGTGTGTTTATGATCTGGCTATAAAGGCCTGAGGACATAACGTTGATTGGGGATTCACAGTCAATGTAAGCATGCTCAACGTATTGGTACCCAATCATACATGGTATCTTCACATTCCCGGGATCACCTCTCTTAATCTTTGGGTCAATTCTAACAAAAGGTATTCGAGGGTTATCAACTAGGTTGTTATAGTAAGCAATCTCCTCCTTAGTGGGGTATTCATTGAAACAATCATCCAACCTAGGATTTACCTTCACTTCATCAATTTTCTCAATCAACTTATCAACCGTAAGATTATTACGTTCTAAGTAATTATCTGAGTATATGGTGGTCCCTAAGTTGTTCAAGGCATAATCAAGCTCTATATCAATCATTCTACTGAGCTCCCTGAGCTCACTAATCTCATTCTCAAGTTGGCTACGCAACAAAGCCACTTCGCCAGGTGTAAGGGGTGGATTCGCGTTTTCCATAATGGCAAACTGAATAGTCAATGAAAATCTGTTACGAACAAAAGCACAAAGAAAATAGATAGACTAAAGAAAACCTAGAAAAATAAAATAAAAATCTCACTAGAAAGGAATCTAGTGAGTAGACCTATAAAATAAAAATTCAACCTAAACAATAACTATTCCCCGGCAGCGGCGCCAAAAACTTGATGCGTGGTTTTGCAACCTTACAACAGGTTTTACCTCTCGAGGGATCTCAAGAGGCTTACAACCCCACCAGGCAGTGTACCTGACCGATGTAGTATAGTGTAGTGGTAAGTACGGGGGATTGATCGTTCTCCACAGGGAATAGTGTTCGTTAGGTATGAAAAATTACTCTAATAGGTCTAAGGGTGAGAGAAGATTCTTTTTATGTTTTTATATTTTTATGAAAGCAAGTAAAATCTCGGGTTTGAAAGAGTGGGCGGAATTAGTTGCTAGTCAACTAACCCAAATTACTACGAATGCAAATAAAATAAAATAACAGAAAATGAAAATGTTGGTGAAAACTTATGTGGAGGGAAATGTGTTTACTTAGATTTCCTTACTCCCTAACTATCTTTTACCGGTTGATTAGTGTGTATTAGTCGCGTGGATGACGGGTGTATTCCTTAATACCATTCGTGGGGTGGCATACGTACTTCCCCAACTCTACAAGCTCCTACTTCACTCCTATGTCGAGCCGGCTAGGAAGCTCCTAACATGGGATCACTAGAATTCGCTTGTGCATTAAATACAACCATAAAAACCTTTAGTACGCATTGGTTCATGTTTCTTAAGACGTTCAAGCAAGTTACCGAATAGGAAGTTAGCCAGTTTTCTTAAGCCTAACATAGATAAACAATCATCCAATACAACTAATAACACACTAATAACCAATAATCAATAGCTAGGTTTCATTAGATCTAAGCAAACACAAGATAAATCTAGCCTAACATGTTAAACAAAAGACAAGAATAAGATAGAATCAAACAACACATAGACATATTGAATGATTAATTGATAACTTATCTTCAATGTAACATGGAAGATCTCAAGGCAAAAAGCCTTGAAAGAGCTTCCAAATTCGTCCTAGGGTTTTCACACACAAAGTTCCCCAATAAGTTCCACACTAATGACAAAAAATTAGAAAACTATATATAGACTTTTGGATCTGACGGCGTCACGTTATGGAGTGTGACGCCGTCACCTAGCCGCTTTTAGGGTTCTTGGATGACCTTCTTGACGCCGTCCCTCTTTAGCTCTCCAAAATCCGTTCTGGCTTATCAAGGCTTGACGCCGTCAGACTATGAACGTGACGCCGTCCCTCTTTGAATTATAACGTGACGACCTTGATCAAATTAAAGGGTGACGCCGTCAGAATTTCCATGCAATTTCTCTGGCTTATCATGAGTAAATTTCACATCCACCACTTTAGCCAAGGCATGACGCCGTCCAGGGTTAAATATGACGCCGTCAAAGGTAACTTTCAGCCGATTTTTGAGACTTTGCCGTTTTCTTCACTTTTATGCTCCAAAAACGTCCAAAATGCCTCCTTTTCCAGATTTCTTCTCAAAAGTACCTAAAATGACAAAAGGAACGATTTAGGGCGATATTTGATCAAATAAATACGATTTAGGGCTTAAATGACCCCTTAAAAGCGGTACACTTTTCGCTTCATCAGTTCAGCAGTTTAATCCTCAGCTGTTTAACTGTTAGCGGTTCTGCTTTCAGCGGCTTAATACTTCTGTATTTCAGCGGTTTAAATTAGCGGTTTAGCTCTTCTGGGTCAGAGGTTTGCTATTAGCGGTTCAGTTATCTGTTTCAGCGGTTTACTTTAGCGGTTTGACTTGTACTAGAGGTTTGGTTCTCAGTTTTAGCGGCTTGTTATTAGCGGTTTGTCTAGAAGGGTAGCGGTTTGCTTCTGAATTGCACGTTAGCGGTTCTGAAGATACTTCTAATTCAATGGCGAGCACAGCTTCCGATGGTATTCAAGTAGCTGGGTCCGGTACCCGTCCACCTATGCTTGATAGGACAGACTATGAGTCATGGGCACAAAGAATACGGCTTTATTGCTTGGGAAAAGAAAATGGGGCAAACATCCTTAAGTCCATTGATGAAGGACCATTTCAGATGGGTACTACCAGAGATGCTGTGACTACTGGTAAAGATGGCACAGTCACACTTGGTATTGACAGACCTCGCACGTACAATGATCTTACTGAGGAGGAAAAGAAGAGGTATGATGCTGATATTAGAGCCTCAAATATCATCATTCAAGGTCTTCCAAAGGATGTCTACAAACTCATCAACTTCAATACAGAAGCCAAGGCAGTATGGGACAATGTGAAGATGCTGTTGGCTGGGTCAGAACTGACAAAGGAAGACAGGGAATCTCAATTGTATGATGAGTTTGAACATTTCAAAATGAACCCAGGAGAGAATATTACAGACTACTATGTGAGATTCCATAAGTTGGTAAATGACATGAGGATAATTAGAATGACTATGCCCAACATCCAACTTAACTCCAAGTTTGTGAACAATATGACTCCAGAATGGGACAGATTTGTTACTGCTGTCAAACTCAACAAAGGTCTGAGGGATACCAACTATGAACAGCTGTATGCCTATCTTCAACAACATGAGAAGCATGTTGTCTGTTGTCTTTGATCGGGTGTTAAGAGAGAAGTTGAATCCATCCACTTCCAATGATCCACTAGCATTTATGGCAACTGCTGTACCAAACTTTCAACCATCTGCTATGAGTCCTCAACTTGACTCAGGCTATACTCAGACTGATAAAATGCTTGATAACCTCACCAATCAAGTATCTTTACTTGTACAACAGTTCAAATCTTCTCTCCCTCAGACCAACAATCAGTTAAGAAATTCATCCAACCCGCGAAATCTTGCAATGGTGGAGGATGGAAAAATTGTGGTTCAAAATGTGCAAGGGAGAGCTGGCAGAAACATGGGTCGAGATATTATGCAGAACAGGGCTGGGAATGCCAACCAGGGGCAAGGGAAACAGATCAAGTGCTATAATTGTGGAGGTCTGGGACATATTGCAAGAAACTGCAATTAACCAAAACGGCCTCAGAACTCAGACTACTTCAAGGACAAGATGCTGTTGATGCAGGCTCAAGAGAATGGAGCAGTATTGGATGAGGAAGAATTATTGTTTCTGGCTGGTGATGGGGGTAATACTTTTGATGCTGATGTGGATGAGCAACCAGTCCAAGATATGGCACTCAATGATCCTAATGTCTTCCAAGCTGATGATTGTGATGCATTTGACTCTGATGTGGATGAAGAACCAACTGCTCAAACTATCTTCATGGCCAATTTGTCGTCCTTGGCCTCTCCATCTCAACAAGCTGGTTCTTCAAAAGCTTCTGTGATATCTGAGGTACTAAGATTATATGACACATATGAAATAGTTGATAAACAAAAGTTTCCCATCGAAGTACAACAAGCAATTGTCTCTGACTCATATAATGTTGACATGGATAATAGCAATATGATTCCATATGAACAATATTTGAGTCAGAAAAATGTGCCTGATGTACAAAATGCTGAATCTTCTGTTGTAAATGATGCTTGTGTTGTTGATGACTTGTGTGCCGTAGAAATTACACGTGAAATAGATAATGCATGCACTCGTGAAAGTACAGTTCTTGCACCTGATAATAACTTGATCACTAGACTAAACATTTATAAAGAACAAGTAGCTATGTATGAATAGCGTGCTAAGTTTGAGCTTAATGAACGTGAGCAGAAATTAGAAGGTAAAATGAGTACACTTATTAAAGAGTCTAGAGTAAGAGAAGAAACATTAAAACAAGAGTTGAATTCTTTGAAAAGTCAGCTAGAACAGTCTGTCAAACAGAAACAGGAAGTACAAAAGTGTATAACTACACTTAAGCTAGAATTCAAAGAAAAAGAAAAGGAACTCTTAAATGATTTCTCTAGGCTCAAAACCTTAAAAAATAAGCTTGAGGATAAGTTGTACACACAAGACCAAACCAGACAGACTGCCCAAATGATGTATAAGCACAGAAAGTTAAGTGACAAGCATAGTGAAAGCAATGTAGGTAGATCTAAATTAGCTATTCATGAGATTGCTAAGATAGCCCAACCCGCATTAAATGATTCTAATGTGATGTTTATGCCTAATCACGACCCGCCTGAGCATATCTACACTAAAGAGGAGGATGAGTTAAGTGAGAGAACAAGGGAAAGAATGAATGAGAAAATGAGGGATCCCGAGTGCATAGCCAGACGAATAATAATCAAGCCCCATGACTATAGTGAGGAAAATCGTTTGGCTGTGTTTGCTCCTCAAAAGAAGTTAACACCTGAACAGATATTCTGGAAACAAGATATAAAATTGAAAAAACTTAAGGCCAACACCCCTCTCATTAGAAAAGTTTCGTCCATAACGGTGTATCCTCCCAATACACCTAGGAATTTGGTGCCGTTGTCTCTTCCCACTGAATGCAAAACCTTTATTAGCTTATATGTGCTTTGGCAACTGTTTGCTGATTTTGATAAAACATGTAAGAAGAGAATCACACCAACCGGCATTACTGAGGGGGAAAGGTGTTTTGAACATGCAAAAAGGTGTTACTTAACTGAGGTCATGCCATTCTTTAAACTACTCAAAGAACATTTTGAAGGGCTGCAAACTGCCCTCAACACAGAAATAAAAGAAATGAAAGTAGTGTTTAAAGATATGGAAAATGAGGTGAATGAATATGCAATAGAACTTAAGAGTCGCGAAATTGAAAGGAAAAACATGCTCATCAATAATGATAATTTGATTGCTAGATGTATTGCACAAGATGTATTTTTTACTGCAACTGATTCTGCATTATCTGCTTGTCAATATCATGAGTATGCAATGGCTTTAAATGTTACCCAGAATCGTGTTGTGGAGCTTGAGGGGGAGAATTTGAAACTGCTTGAAAAAATTCAAAATGATGATCATGATGACATGGTCAAACATTTTTCTAAACTAGAGGTTGAACATCTTAACTTACAATTAAAATATCAACACTTAGAAGAAAGATGTAAACTATCAAATGCCAAGACATCTTCGGATGCTCCTGAGTTTGATACGTATTTTGAATTAAGCAAACGGGATGAGAAAATTCAAGCTCAAACTAACACGATTCGTCTGTTGAGGACTCAAATTGCCCAATTGAAGTCCAACAAGTGTGATGTTTATGGCACCAATAAACAGTCGTCGTCAGATTCTCAGAATTTTCAACATCAAGACACCATAAACAAATTACATCATGAAAATGAGTGTTTTCGAGAAGAAAATTCTAAGATTAAACAACATTACAAAGAGTTATATGACTCAATTAAAGTTACAAGAAATAGTCATAATGAAAGGATAACTTCATTGTTAAATGAAATTGAGAATCTGAAGACTCTGGTGAAAGGTAAAATGCCATGTGCATCTTGTAATTGTGTTTCATCAAAGGTTTCTGCTTGTAAAATATATGACGTTGATGTGGGGCCTATTCCATTTCCCATAAGAAATAACAGACCTGTCCATCAGATGTATCTTAGTCACCTTAGGGATGGACTTGACACTCTTCGAGAGGTTGTGGAAGAGGACAGAATAGGAAAACCACATGATAAGGCAATAGGTTATGCATGTGTCCTCACAAAAAGGATCCAGGAACAGCTAGAATATGCTATTAGCTCGAGTCCTAGGTCCAGTTACCAAAAGGATAGCTTAGGTGCCTCATCGTCCACTATTAAGAACAAGCATGTGTCCTTTGATTTACCACCAAGAACATCAGAACCTAGCACATCATTATTAGGAAAGCATGTGTTAGTGAAGCAAACTAATGTTCCCATCATTACTTCTACAGGAGTAAGAAGTGACACCCAAGGTAGCGGGTCAAAGCCTAAAGGCAATGCAAGGAATGATAGAACTGCGCCGGCTAAGAGTGATCACAAGAAAAGAGTAGAAGTCCAACCTAGGAACAATAAGTTTGTAACGACTAGATGGAATCGTGTTGATTCTAGTATCAAAAGTACTGTAATTAATTCGAATTCTAAAATGGTCTGTAAAACATGTGATGAATGCTTAATTTCTGTTAATCATGATGAATGTGTTGTGTCGTCTCTGATATCTCATGTACCACCCCATATTATGCATGCTAGGAAAACTGAAAGTAATGTGAAATGTTGGAAAGCCACAGGAAAAATCTTCACTAAGGTTGGGTATCAATGGAGACCCACTGGAAGGAAATTCAGTTTAGGAAACAAGAATCCATTGCCTAAGTTGAATAAACATAAAATTGTGAAGATTAAAGAATGGAGACCAACGGGTTGAATCCTTCCATTAGGAACACATAGCCCTTCTAATAGGTCCCTTGATAACTCTAGAGTAGTTCCCACTGTAGAGGCATCAATATTAGAAAAGACTAATGCTCCTGAACTTGTGTGTGCTAACCAAACGGACCCCAAATTCCAGTGGGGATCCACATATTTCAGTTATCCACTGTTGTCTGGTCTCAAATGCAGGTCATACAAATCGTCCTTTGGTATTTGGACTCAGGCTGCTCAAAACATATGACTGGGGATCGCTCACGGCTCAAGAACTTTGTGAAAAAGTTTATCGGGACAGTTAGATTCGGGAATGACCACTTTGGTGCGATCATGGGTTATGGAGATTATGTGTTTGGTAACAGTGTGATCTCACGGGTTTACTATGTGGAAGGATTAGGGCACAATTTGTTTTCTGTGGGTCAATTTTGTGACGCTGATCTGGAAGTGGCTTTCAGAAAACACACATGTTTCGTCAGAGAATTGGATGGTATAGATCTTCTCAAGGGTAGTCGGGGTACGAATCTATACACCATATGAATTGAAGAAATGTTGAAGTCCTCTCCCATATGCTTGCTTTCAAAAGCCTCTAAAACAAAATCATGGCTGTGGCATCGTCGTTTGAACCACCTGAACTTCGGTACCATCAATGATCTTTCCCGCAAAGATCTTGTTAGAGGAATGCCCAGATTAAAATATGAAAAAGATCATCTCTGCTCTGCATGTCAACTGGGCAAAAGCAAGAAACAATCCCACAAACCCAAAACCGTCAACACCAACTTGGAAGTTCTTCATACCCTCCACATGGATCTATGCGGTCCAATGAGAGTACAAAGCATAAATGGAAAGAAATATATTCTGGTGATAGTAGATGATTTCTCTCGGTTCACATGGGTAAAGTTTTTGAGAACCAAGGATGAGACTCCAGAGGTGATCATTAAGCTGATTAAACAACTGCAAGTAAGGCTTAACAAGACTGTCAGAATCATCCGCACTGATAATGGAACTGAGTTTGTCAATCAACAACTCAGAAACTTTTATGAAAATATTGGCATCACACATCAGAAAAGTATACCTCGCACTCCTCAGCAGAACGGAGTCGTTGAACGGCGAAACCGTACTCTAGTAGAAGCTGCAAGAACCATGCTTATATTTTCAAAGGCACCGATGTTTCTCTGGGCAGAGGCCATTGCAACTGCATGCTACACCCAAAACCGATCTCTGATTTATCCCATTCATGAGAAGACTCCCTATGAGTTAATTCACAACAAGCAGCCTACTAATGATAGTCAAGACTTGGGAAAGTTAAAAGCTAAAGCAGATGTAGGTATTTTTGTTGGATACGCACCAGACCGTAGAGGGTACAGAATCTACAACCAGAGAACCCGACAAATCATGGAAACCATCCATGTCACGTTCGACGAGCTAAGTGAGCAAACTGTTTCAGGACAAACCAGTTCTGGACCCGATCTTAAACTTTTGACACCTGGACCAATTAGTTCAGGGCTTGTACAGAATCACACGCCTGCAGAGTCTTTCGTTCCACCAACGAGTGAGGAGTTGAAGAAGCTATTTGATCCTATGTTTGACGAATACTTTGAGCCAACAAATGAAACAATCACAAATGCAGTAGCTGCACCTGACGCTGCGGATGTTCAAGTTCCACAAGGCTCAGAAAACCATCCAGCTTCAGTCTCAATCAGTTTCAATGCTCCTGCTGCAAGTCAATCACCCACAACATCAAATACTCAATCTCTCCGGTGCAACAAGAA
The DNA here is from genome assembly GCA_021014915.2 of Artemisia tridentata subsp. tridentata. Classification (NCBI taxonomy): domain Eukaryota; kingdom Viridiplantae; phylum Streptophyta; class Magnoliopsida; order Asterales; family Asteraceae; genus Artemisia; species Artemisia tridentata. The sequence continues at coordinate 359,981,693 of CP139503.1, read as the reverse complement.
TCTGCAGATGATCATTCTTTGGAAGTTAATCCTTTTGCTCCTATCATGATGTTCCTTTTGAGAACATATTTGCTCCTGAACCCTCATCAGACATGTCCTCTCACGAAGAACACAGCACGGCAACATCGATCCAAAACCCTCAACCTCATGACCATCTCAGAAAATGGACCAACGATCATCCAATTGACAACATCATCGGCAATCCTTCTCGTCCTGTATCCACTCGTAAACAACTGGCAACAGATGCATTGTCGTGTTTCTTCAATTCTGTACTGTCTAAAGTCGAACCAAAAGATGCCAAAGATGCAATGACCAAAGACTGTTGGTTCGAGGCCATGCAAGATGAAATCCATGAATTTGATCGACTTGAAGTGTGGGAATTAGTGCCTCCTCCAGAGTGTGCTATGATTATCGCTCTCAAATGGATCTTCAAAGTAAAACTTGATGAGCATGGAGATGTTTTAAAGAACAAGGCGCGTCTAGTTGCTAAAGGATACAGACAAGAAGAGGGCATTGATTTTGAAGAATCATTTGCTCCAGTTGCTAGAATTGAAGTTATTAGAATCTTCCTGGCCAATGCTGCAAGTCGAAATATGATAGTATACCAGATGGATGTCAAAACAGCTTTCCTGAATGGTGACTTAAAGGAAGAAGTCTACGTGAGCCAACCTGAAGGATTTGTGGACGCTGAAAATCCCACGCATGTTTATCGCTTGAAGAAGGCTCTTTACGGGTTGAAGCAGGCACCTAGAACATGGTATGATACATTGTCCAAGTTTCTTCTAGCAAATGGATTCTCAAAGGGTGTAGTTGATCCAACATTGTTCACCAGGAAGACAAGTAAACATCTACTACTTGTTCAGATTTATGTAGATGACATCATATTTGCTTCATCTGACCCTAGTGAATGTGATAGATTTTCAAAAGAGATGAGCTCAAAGTTTCAAATGTCGATGATGGGACAAATGTCATTCTTCCTAGGATTACAAGTCTCTCAAAGTCCCGGAGGCATTTTCATCAATCAGTCCAAATATGCATATGAGATCTTGAAAAAGTTTGGATTCGATTCAAGTGATCCAGTTGATACTCCCATGATTGATAGATCTAAGCTAGATGAAGACCCGTCAGGGATTCCAGTCGATCAAACGAAGTACAGAAGCATGATTGGATCCTTAATGTACATTACTGCAAGTAGACCAGACCTTCTATTTGTTGTATGCATGTGTGCGAGGTATCAATCCAAGCCTACCAAAACGCATTTAGAAGCAGTAAAAAGAGTTTTCAGGTATCTTCAAGGAACAGTCCATATGGGTCTCTGGTACCCTAAGGACACGGCCATGGAGTTAACGGCTTATGCTGATGCTGATCATGCGGGTTGTCAGGACACCCGTCGAAGTACTTCAGGAGGAGCTCAGTTTTTGGGGGAAAAGTTAGTTAGTTGGTCTTCTAAGAAGCAAATGAGCACATCCATATCTTCTACTGAGGCTGAATACATTGCTATGTCAGCATGTTGTGCACAAATTCTATGGATGCGATCACAACTCTCAGACTATGGATTCTCATACAACAAAATTCCTCTATATTGTGACAACAAAAGCGCCATTGCTCTATGTTGCAACAATGTCCAGCACTCCAGGTCAAAGCACATCGACATCAGGCATCACTTCATCAGGGAACAGGTTGAAAAGGGAATTGTGGAGCTGTATTTCGTGAGGACAGAGTTTCAGCTAGCTGATATCTTCACCAAGGCTCTCCCGAGAGAAAGGTTTCAGTTTATTCTCCCGCGTCTTGGAATGAAGAGCTTGTCACCTGAAACCCTCAAGTGTCTTCAGGAGGAAAAGGAGGAGTAAAGGGTTATCTTCTCATATCCTTGTTTATACTTGTATATATCTTTTAAAAAAAAAAAAAAAGTCTCACCTAGGCATGTCTTCTGTTTATCGATAACATTTACGGACCTAGAAATGTCATTCAATAATGACACGGGTCTTTAAATGAAGCTCGAGCAGAAGTTATAACTAATCGGCTAAAACATGTCTTAATGGTTTGCAGTTACTTCATACTGCAACCCGCTCTATACATTGTGGAAAGCACGTCGCCAAAAGGACGGCTGTTCCACCGACTGGGTGATGTTCACCTGGGCATGGATTACTTTATATCCATGTTACCCGATCTGATGTACGTTTCAGTGCATCATTTCTTGTATAAGAAGAGAAGTCTTCTTTACATCAGACTCTTTATCATGTTTGATTCTTCAAGAGAGTCTTGATGATTACACAAGGTGGTAAATTGAATTAAATTTTCACAAATACTCGTCGCTTAATTGAATGACTACAACTCTTTTAATAGAAAACGGGTCATTAATTAAGGGGGAGAGTACTTGTTCAAATTTCTGACACCTTGCCAAATTTGTGCAACATCAGCAGTGACACTCTCTCGTGGTTTAAGGAGGAGCATAGTATGCTCCTAAATTAGAATATATTTAAACCTGACCACATTTTCTCCCAAATTTTCTAAACTTATTTAAATCAATTGGGATCACAAATCTCAAATGGTTTGAAATTTTTGATCGGGGGAGAGAATGTGATTTAAATATGAAATTCTGATAAATATGTGATGATTTGGTAATAAATGTAAGCTCTCCCGTATGTGCTAAACTGCTTTGTATATCAATGCACATATTGAGGGGGAGCAAAATGTTTTGGACGTAAAAGCAAGCTCTTCCATATGTGCTAAACTCTTTCGTATATCGATGCACTATTGAGGGGGAGCAAATGGTTTTTAACAAAACATAAGGATTTGGGCATCTATGTGAGCAAGGCTCAGACTTCACCAATGAATTGACGATAACTAAGTCAGTAGTCGAAGGATATGTCCTGGACGGGTAATAATTTCAAGCCAGTTTATCTGGTGATGTAAGCGTGTCTCGCAAAGGACGTGTCTGAGTAGAATGTACCGATTTCGAGCGATCTTCCTTGAATGTGATCTGGACGGGTAATAATTTCAAGCTAGTTTACTAGTGATGTAAGCGTGTCTCGCGATGATCATGTTCTTGAAAAATCAATCAATTCAAAAGTGCGAGCTTCACCTGACATGTGTAAATTTATAAAGCAATCATTTAAGCACATGTTGAGGGGGAGCATTTGAAAAATATTAAACTCTCAAGTGTTTGCAAAAATGTGTTTCAGAATCATGAAAACTTTGAGAGATTTTTCAAAGATTTGGTTTGGCAATCGTGGATGAATACCAAAGACCGACCATTTTAATTAATGCATGGAGTTATAAGGATGGTTAGGTTAGGCTCAAGTTCCCACGATCCCGCCAGAGCCGGAGGGATCTACCCAGGGACAATCCACTAGTTAGTGTAGAAGTCCTTAGGTATGAAGAAAAAAGGAGAAAAGTGGATAAGGGAAAAGTGTCGACTGAGATGGAGCTAGTACAGGAACAAACCCAACAAGGTTCTAGTAATGAAGTCTCGGTAAGCACTGAAGGGGTTGAATAATTAAAAAGAAATGAAGTGAGAAAGGGTGAAAAGAAATAGCCCTCCTTACAACTTAGGCAGAAACCGGGTCAATACATATGCTGTCAGAATCACATAGTTGATTGCTGGCATTGAAGACAAAGTATCATGGACCCAGTGATACGCTGCACAACCCTCCCTAGCCACTCAAGGTCCCTCAAAGGATTCTTGTTTCAATTGTCACGGAGTTCAATACATTCCTATCGTCTCTCTCACTCCGAGTTAGATGATATTGAAAAGGTGGCAGTCCTCTCCAGCCTCCGCTCACTAAATCAAAACGCACTATCGAGTCTAGAGCTACGAGATGCTGATGAACTCAAATAAGTACATTTTATTACGATCATTTATCCTAATTATTTGACTTGTTTTATTATATTATGTATGAGGATTGATACTTAATTGTTTACTTTTGTAATTCTCAGGTAAAAACAAGCATTTGGTGAAACTTGGCGATTTTGGACTTATTATGGAGCAAAACATGCAAGAAGTTAAGAGTCTACTGAAATGGACAAGATCAAGACAAATCTGCTCCAGATGCGCCGCATCTCACTTATTACATACGGCGCATCACTATCCAGATTTCACCAGATACGATCCAAGATACAAGAGGACATGCGCGCATCTACTTATGGAGTTACGCCGCATCTTCTGGCGGTGTACGAATATTCCTGAATATTATAATCTTGGAACCCACACGAAGTTAAGTCAATGCGCCGCATCTACTTACTAGATGCGCCGCATCTTACCCTCAGACAGAAACTATAAATACCCCAAGACCAGACGAATTCGAAGAGGCATAATATTATATACGGAGTACGAAGTACAGAAACCTAGGACGAATTCAGACGAATAGGCAGCACAAGACACACCCAAACGAAGATACAAGAGCTGTAAGAAGGTGATGCATGTGTTTAATTCATTAAGTAGTTTTGTTTTATTGTGTTAGTAAACTTTAATTCATCAAGATTGGTGGCTTGTGTAATGTGACAACGGAAAGATTGCACTCCCTTAAAACTGCTTTCTCATTAATTAAAGTTTATATGTTGATGTCTTTGGTGACTTTTATTAGTGCATTGATAACCTCTGTGTCTAGCTGAGCGTTGATCGGGTCGCCATGCCTCTGCCCTCGCCTATTTATTAGATCGCCTATGCATTCTATCGTCTGTAGAAAAGTAGGAAGAAAGATAAATAGGATAGTTATAAGTAATCATTAAGGGTTTACTCGCCGATAAGATTAGAACCAACGAGAAAGGACTTAATCTCGGTGCGTTGCATCGAACTATACACTTCATATAAAACTAGCAATAAAACAAGTGACAAACTACTTATCTATCAGGACAGATCTTCTTATTGTCTCGAGTATTTATCTGTGTACGTGTGTGCTATTCGCTGATTCGTGCCTATTGGTTTAGTTTATTATTTAATTGCAACCAAATCGTGCCAGTCTCTCAGGCTGAACCCCCTTGCGTTAGAATAGGTTGTATAGCTAACTTAATTTATTAAAATACTGATTAGAATAACTAGATAATACGTTCCACTCTTAGTGATCGACACTCTACTTACCATTATATTCATACTGACCGGGTACACTGCTCGTTAAGTGTGTGTGTTATTGATAAGTCGGCTAAATATAAATTTAAAACTTGAGTAGGCATTAATACTGCTAAACCGCAACGACACATCGCACCGCATCAAGTTTTTGGCGCCGCTGCCGGGGAGTGAATTGTTATTATCTGTTAATTTGATTAGTATTTTAATTAGGTTTTTAATTTTTTTATCTAACCGCTAATTCTGTTGTGTATTAGATTAATTTGCATTCATTGTATTATTTTGCATATTTTCTGTTTTTGTGTGTTATTTGTTTTATTTGTGTTTATTTTCTTTTGTGTTTTATTTGTTTTTATTTTTCGTATTTTCTGCATTCTGCTATCGTTGTACTGAGCTAAATCGAACGATACGGCGCATCTGATCTCTCAGATACGGCGTATTGCGTTTAATTTTTATAAAATACAACGCGTTTAATTAATTCGATACGACGCATCTTTTCCCCAAGATACGGCGTATCTGTTTTTGATAAAAAAAATTTCTAAACGTTAACGCCATACGACGCATCTGCTTTTGCAGATACGGCGTATCTATTATTTTAATTAAAAACAGTTTTCGAATTATTAAAAAGATACGACGCATCGATATCTGTCGATACGGCGTATCTTCTGAATCAAAAATCTTATATTTGAAATGTAACGAAAATACGGCGCATTAACTTTTGTTAATACGACACATTTAATTTTAAATAAATATCGATTTTTGATTATTAAAATTGATACGGCGCATTCTAATTTCTAAGCGGCGTATCTATTTTCTGAATAAAAGTCTGATTTAATTTTAACGATTATAAGATACGGCGTATCCAACTTTTTGGATACGGCGCATCGTCTGCAGATATCAGCAACTTTTATTTTTCTTATCTCCTAACGGAAAATACTCTGACCCTTATACCTGAAACTTTTACTTTGAAATCTACATCTCTTTAATTTTCAGGTACAATGTTCGATATTTTCCCCAACTTGTTCGGAAGACCCCAAAGAAATCTTACCATGGAAGAGTTTGCACTACAAATCGCTCAAGCCAATGAAAAAGAACATCATGAAGCAAGAAACTTTATTAATGAATTCAAAGGCAGTCATGAGCTTTTACTAAAGGAACAAAACAACATGATTTATGGATTGGCAATTGAAGTGCACCAATTGTCAACGGTGCTTAATAGGGTTCTTTTGGTAAAGCAAGACTTGAAAGGGATTACAACTAGAGGCGGAAAGTCGACCTTTCAAATCGGAGAGACACCCGAGGATGGCGGTACAAACAAGATTTCCTCTGAATCTTTATCACCTGAGCAAGAGCAACCAAAAGAGACTAATCCGGAACCTATAATCAGAGAAGAACCTTCTGTTGAGCCTAAACGATCAACACTACCTTTCCCACATAGGGTAAGGAAAGAGAAAGAAGATGCCTATTGATGAACTCAAATAAGTACATTTTATTACTATCATTTATCCTATTAATTCGACTTGTTTTACTATATTATGTATGAGGATTGATACTTAATTGTTTACTTTTGTAATTCTCAGGTAAAAACAAGCATTTGGTGAAACTTAGCGATTATGGACTAATTATGGAGCAAAACGTGCATAAAGTGAAAGTCTACTGACATGGACAAGATCAAGTCAATTCTGCTCCAGATGCGCCGCATCTCACTATCAACATGCGCCGCATCTCTATCAAGATATCACCAGATACGATCCAAGATACAAGAGGACATGCGCCGCATCTAATCAAGAGTTATGCCGCATCTTCTGGCGGTGTACGAATATTCCTGAATATTATAATCTTGGACCCCACGCGAAGTTAAGTACATACGCCGTATCTACTTAGTAGATGCGCCGCATCTTCCCTCAGACAGAAACTATAAATACCCCGTAGACCAGACGAGTTAAGGGTTCGAAACCCTAAAACCGAAGTTCGGACAGCAGAGCAAAAGGACGAATTCAGTCAAGGAGGCAGCACAAGACACACCCAAATCGAAGATACAAGAGCTGTAAGAAGGTGCTGCATGTATTTAATTCATTAAGTAGTTTTGTTTTATTGTGTTAGCAAACTTTAATTCATCAGGATTGGTGGCTTGTGTAATGTGACAACGAAAGATTGCACTCCCTTTAATACTTGCTTTCCCATCAATTAAAGTTTATATGTTGATGTCTTTGGTTACTACTTATTAGTGCATTGATAACCTCTGTGTTTATTAGTGGCTTGCGGGCATTTGACTGCGGGACAAGATGTGGCTCCCACGGTTGTTTCTAAATTGATCACTTAGGAATAACTTTTAGACATAAGTAATCATTAAGGGTTTACTCGCCGATGAGAATAGGACCAACGAGAAAGGGTTAATTACATACACTTCATATAAAGCTATCAATAAAACAAGTGACAATCTACTTAATCATAAGGACAACCCTCTTATTGTCTCGAGTATCTATCTGTGTACGTGTGTGCTACTTGCTGATTCGTGCCTATTGTTTATCTTATTATTTAATTGCAAACAAAACTGTGCCAGTCTCTCAGGCTGAAACCCCCTTGCGTTAGGATATTAAAATACTGATTAGAATAACTAGATAATACGTTCCACTCTTAGTGATCGACACTCTACTTACCATTATCTTCATACTGACCGGGTACACTGCTCGTTAAGTGTGTGTGTTATTGATAAGTCGGCTAAATATAAATTTAAAACTTGAGTAGGCATTAAAACTGCTAAACCGCAACGACACATCACGCGCATCAAGTTTTTGGCGCCGTTGCCGGGGAGTGAATTGTTATTATCTGTTAATTTGATTAGTATTTTAATTAGGTTTTTCTTTTTTATTAGATTAATTGCATCATTGTACTATTTTGCATATTTGTTGTATTGTGTGTTATTTGTTTTGTGTTAATTGTTTTCTTTTATTTTTGTGTGTTTTATTTTTGTTTCGTGTGTTTTATTTGTTTTTTATTTTTCGTATTTTCTGTTCTGCTATCGTTGTACTGTGCTAAATCGAACGATACGGCGCATCTGATCTCTCAGATACGGCGTATTGCGTTCAATTTTTTAATACAACGCGTTTAATTAATTCGATACGACGCATCTTTTCCCCAAGATACGGCGTATCTGTTTTTAATAAGAAAATTTTTCTAAGCGATAAAGTAATACGACGCATCTTCTTTTGAAGATACGGCGTATCTGATTTTGATAAAAAAAAAATAATAAAAATAAAAATTTTCTGAACGATAACGCCATACGACGCATCTTCTTTTGAAGATACGGCGTATCTATTATTTTAATTAAAAACAGTTTGCGAATTATTAAACAGATACGACGTATCGATCTCTGTCGATACGGCGCATCTTTCTGAATCAAAAATCATTTATTCTTAAACGTAACGAAAATACGGCGCATTAACTTTCGTTAATACGACGCATTTAATTTTAATTAGATAAGTTGATTTTTGATTAATTAATTCGATACGGCGCATTCATAAATTCTAAGCGGCGTATCTATTTTCTGAATTAAGTCTGATTAAAATTTTAACGTATTAAGATACGGCGTATCCAACTTTTTGGATACGGCGTATCGTCTGCAGATATCAGTAACTTTAATTTTTCGTATTCCGTTTTCGTTATTAATTATCTGATATATTACTTTCTCGAGCATACCCTACTGATGCTTTTGTGATTGATTTCAGGAAGTGCATGACCAGGAGTTCTACGAAGAACTTGATTCAACCTTTCGAAGATCCTGAACGAGCCCTGCATTCGCTTAAAAGGCTTTTCAACACAAGAAGCTTTGATCTTTCAAGTTCACTCGAGCTTGATTACTTTTCTGAAGAAAAAGAGGAAGTTGAAACAGAAACAATGGGCGAAAACACTACTATGGAGGAATACATGAACAATACCCGTGCTGATTACACTTCAGGAGTTGCTAGACCAAAGTTTGATGACAAGTCAAAATTTGAGTTGAAGGGACAATTTCTCAAAGAGCTCAGAGAGAATGCTTTCAGTGGGACGGAACAAGAGGATGCTAATGAGCATGTTGAAAAGGTCCTGGAGATTGCAGATTTGTTTACTACAGAAAGTGTCAATACCGATCAACTCATGCTAAGAATCTTCCCAATCTCACTAAAAGGAGCTGCTAACAAGTGGCTAAGGAATGAACCTGCTAGTTCAATCACTACGTGGGAAGGTTTGAAGAGCAAATTCCTGAAGAGATATTGTCCACCTGCTAAGACTGCTAAGAAGATGGAGGCTATCAATAGTTTCAAGCAAGAGCCTGATGAAACCCTTTATCAAGCTTGGGAACGATTTAAAGATTTATTGATAAAATGTCCTCAACACTATCTAACCCCTATGCAGGAAATAATATTGTTTTATCAGGGATTGGACGTGCCTACAAGACAGATTTTGGATGCTAAGGGAGCTGTACCTCAGATGAGTGCAACTAATGCTAGGAAAGCGATCCAAGAAGCTGCTGATCATTCTCAGAAATGGCACGATGGGACCTCTACTAGATCTAAGAGCAGCACTAATTTTGACGGGATTGCTGCTATTCAAGCTCAATTGGATAAAATTAGTAGAGAGATGAAGAAGCGAGATGAAAGAGCATATGCTGCCCAAGTTGGATGTGAAAAGTGCGAAGGACCTCACTACACTAAAGATTGCCCGAACAAGAATGAAAGTGAGACATTTGAAGAAGCTTATTACACCCAATTTGGACAACCATTCCGACCTTCAGCAAGATTTAGGGAAGCTAGTCCGGGATTCTATCAAAAGAACAACTTCAATCCCGCTTATCAAGAGAGGAGGCAGACTTTAGATGATACTTTAAAGCAAATTATGGCCGATGCTGCTAAAAGACATGAAGAGAATACTGCTATGATCAAGGAAATTCGAGCTTCAACGGACACTACTACAAGAAATCAAGGAGCTTCGATCAAAGCATTGGAACAACAAATTGGTCAAATGAGCAAAGTTCTTCAAGAAAGGGGATATGGAAGTTTACCGAGCTCAACTGAAACCAACCCAAGGGATCATGTCAAGGCCATAAGCACCACCGAAGAAGTCACTCCTAATATACCTAGAAGGTCGATGAATGGTAATGATGGTGCAAGACCCGAATTTTTCTTTAACTCTTCAATCAGCTTAAGGAGACTACTAAAAGAGAAGACAAAAATTGAAGAGGAGATCAAGGCAACAATGAAAGAAGAGAGCCCTGCAACCGATTCAAATGCCTTGCCTCATAAAGAAAGAGACCCAGGAAGTTTTACTCTACCTTGTTCTATTAATAATATATCTTTCAATAATGTGTTGGCTGACTTAGGAGCTAGTGTTAGTGTTATGCCTCTTAAGACATTCGCTACCCTAGGACTAGGAAAATTAGCACCAACTAAATTACTTATTGAATTGGCTGATAAAACAGTAAAACGACCTGAAGGGATTGCTAATAATGTGCTAGTTAAGATTGAGCAGTTTATTTTTCCCGTAGACTTTATTATACTAGATATGCCCGAGGATGTTAAGATTCCTTTAATCCTCGGAAGACCTTTCTTGTCTACTGCCCATGCTAAGATTGATGTGTTTAAGAGAAAATTTTCATTAAGGGTAGGGAATAATAAACTAGTCTATAAGTGCCAAGATCCGGTTAAAAGCATAATTAGAGGTGTTTATGTGCTAGGATTAAGAGAGCGTATGGACCTCAATCTTGAAGCTAGACTTATGGGAGAAACATTGATTCAAAATAACTCAACTAATCCTAATAATGAAGACTTTGAGGAATTCATTGACCTTAATGTACCTACCGAACTTAGACGTGATATTGTTAGTGATTCTGATGATGAGTGGTATGATTGTGTAGTAATTAATAAACGTAGGAGAGTAGTTGAGAAAACAAATTTGAACAATGATGTGTTTATTGAACTACCACCCCACCTTGCTTATTTGTGCCTACATAATAATAAGAATTTCCCGTCTATCATTTTGTCATCTCTGCCCGAAAGGGACAGGACTTTGTTTATACAGATATTAAAGAAGAACGGCGTGGAAATTAAGGACGAGCAAGGAGTGTTCAATATTACTGAATTGGCAATGAAGGAGCGTGATGTTTCCGACTCCTTCAATGATCGATACTAAGGAGCTGAACGTGAGTCTAACTTGAAGACTCTGGAATAAAGACAAGTGCTTACCGGGAGACAACCCGGATTTATCTTTTATTATTCTGTTTTCTGTGTCGAGTCAGTCCAGGCCGCACGAAGATACGGCGCATCTCAATTCTGAGATGCGACGCATCCTCTGCAATGGTCATATCTTATTTTATTTTTCTGCATTTTTATTTTCGACTTTAAAACTATTTATCAGTTTATTTTAATGCGGCGCATCCCTGGTTAAGGATGCGGCGCATCTTTATCCTGATCCGTATTATTCCAGGCTCGATACGGCGTATCTTCTTCAATAAGATACGGCGCATCGACTGACCTGATGATTTTCAGTTTTAATTTTTATGTTTTATTTTTCCTAACTACTAATGTGTTATGCAAGTTGAACCTTTCTTATCTTAGGTGTGTTTTAAAGTGTTGGTGGTATTATAGTTTCCTGGATTTCCTGTGGATACATCAAGTATGAAGCTTTAACGTTCTAATCCACAAGAAGTTGATTTTTTTGCTCATATACAAATGGAGGATCATACCGAGCAAATCTCAGGGGAGTTTTTCCGTTCTAATTCTTTTATTTCCAGTTTTTAACCTTTTATACAAACAACGAGGACGTTGTTTAACTTAAGTGGGGGGATTGGAGAATTAGAACACTTAACAATTACTTGTCCTACTTTTTCAAAAATTATGCTTAAAATGTGCTTAATATATCAAACTTAAAAATTTTTTAGCATGTTTTTGTTTAAGATCTAAGTTACATAACTGCACACATGACATTATTTTCAAAAATTGTGATTTTTCAAAATTCACAAATCTATGAGTGTGCCGGTGACTTGTAAACTTTAGAACTTGTCTTGTATACTATTCGAGACCACCATAATGAGTATTATTTATATAATTGGAATGACTTGTCTAAATCGGTAAATTTCTAGGATTACACCCAAAAAGCTTTATATGTTATGTGTTATTGACTAACTACACTGGTTAGTTAACCCCCGTATAAACCCTTTTGTTACTCTCATTTTTAGAGTAAGATACCCCTAGAAAAACACTCAGAGCCATTCCTTTCGTTTCTTGCACCTATGTTTAAAATGTTTCGTTACACCTTAAACCTTAGCCTACCCTGTAGATTAGAATCCGTGGTTGGTTAATTGCTATAGGCAGAGTGTGTTTCCTTACATTACCTGTGTTCGCGTGCGTAATTCATTATCTATGGTTAGGTCGGGAAATTGCACAATGCAATTGGAGTGAAAGTAAATATTGTATATTTTGGAGTTTATTTTTCGTGTGTTTACTACTTTCACTATTACCGTTATTTCTGAAAGTATGAAAAGTATGAAAAAATCATCCGGAAAGAAAGTTGTGGTGATGTGGTGAAATTTTACACATCTATGTTTATGTTTCAAGTTATAAAAAAAAAAAAAAAAAAAAAAAAAAAAAAAAAAAAAAAAAAAAATCGAAAAAATAAGAAAAGGAAAAGAAAGAAAAAAGAGTTGGATGTTTGTTTTTAAGCCAACAATGTAGAGTTATGTAAGTGGTCGATATCACCACTATTTGTTGTACTATATCTATGGATTGAATGGGAATTGGCAGTTATGGGAACGCTAGTTAAGGTTTATTCTTTGATTAAGATTTTGTTGAGTATAATTCGTGTCTACCTAAAGCGTGTGTTTCAAGTGTTAAAGCGTGAGTTATTCGATGATATGAGTCTTATTCATGGGATGGTTGGGATAGTGATTAACCACACTTAGGATTTTAATTTATTTGTTTTGTTTTGTTTATTTTTATTTTTACACCAATTTATATCCCAAATGTTATCCATACCCTGTATTGTTCTTTATCCAACCGAACCTTTGATTTATTGAGATTAGGGATTTGAGCAATCTTAAGTATCGTAGTCGTGGATTCGGCTATGTATTTATGATTTTGTCGCCCTTTTTGATATATTATTATTGGTAAAGTTTGGACCTATCTTTAGCCTATTCGAGTTAAGGATTTGAGCAATTGCAAGTATCGTGTTCGTGGATTCGATCATGTATTTGTGATTTTGTCGCCTTTTCTGGAATTTGAGATCGATAGTGTAATTAAGAATAATTAACCCTTAAGCCTAAAAACCCTTTTTAACCGCTTTAGACTTGTTATTCCTTAGCTTTAGTGGTGGAGATGTGTATACTTGCCAAGCTTATGATAGAATATTCGTCGCGACTGGACAGTTAAACGATTAGATTTGCTTTTATCGACTTATTTTATTTTACTTCTAATTCGTTAAGTGTTTAGTTGTGTGATTATGAAATAAACGAATACATGCTTAAATATAAAAATAAATCCTAACATCTTTTAGGATACATTTTCATAAGTTTTAATCTAAGGTTTACTTGGGGACAAGTAAAGTTCAAGTGGGGGGATATTTGATGAACTCAAATAAGTACATTTTATTACTATCATTTATCCTATTAATTCGACTTGTTTTACTATATTATGTATGAGGATTGATACTTAATTGTTTACTTTTGTAATTCTCAGGTAAAAACAAGCATTTGGTGAAACTTAGCGATTATGGACTAATTATGGAGCAAAACGTGCATAAAGTGAAAGTCTACTGACATGGACAAGATCAAGTCAATTCTGCTCCAGATGCGCCGCATCTCACTATCAACATGCGCCGCATCTCTATCAAGATATCACCAGATACGATCCAAGATACAAGAGGACATGCGCCGCATCTAATCAAGAGTTACGCCGCATCTTCTGGCGGTGTACGAATATTCCTGAATATTATAATCTTGGACCCCACGCGAAGTTAAGTACATACGCCGTATCTACTTAGTAGATGCGCCGCATCTTCCCTCAGACAGAAACTATAAATACCCCGTAGACCACACGAGTTAAGGGTTCGAAACCCTAAAACCGAAGTTCGGACAGCAGAGCAAAAGGACGAATTCAGTCAAGGAGGCAGCACAAGACACACCCAAATCGAAGATACAAGAGCTGTAAGAAGGTGCTGCATGTATTTAATTCATTAAGTAGTTTTGTTTTATTGTGTTAGCAAACTTTAATTCATCAGGATTGGTGGCTTGTGTAATGTGACAACGAAAGATTGCACTCCCTTTAATACTTGCTTTCCCATCAATTAAAGTTTATATGTTGATGTCTTTGGTTACTACTTATTAGTGCATTGATAACCTCTGTGTTTATTAGTGGCATGCGGGCATTTGACTGCGGGACAAGATGTGGCTCCCACGGTTGTTTCTAAATTGATCACTTAGGAATAACTTTTAGACATAAGTAATCATTAAGGGTTTACTCGCCGATGAGAATAGGACCAACGAGAAAGGGTTAATTACATACACTTCATATAAAGCTATCAATAAAACAAGTGACAATCTACTTAATCATAAGGACAGCCCTCTTATTGTCTCGAGTATCTATCTGTGTACGTGTGTGCTACTTGCTGATTCGTGCCTATTGTTTATCTTATTATTTAATTGCAAACAAAACTGTGCCAGTCTCTCAGGCTGAAACCCCCTTGCGTTAGGATATTAAAATACTGATTAGAATAACTAGATAATACGTTCCACTCTTAGTGATCGACACTCTACTTACCATTATCTTCATACTGACCGGGTACACTGCTCGTTAAGTGTGTGTGTTATTGATAAGTCGGCTAAATATAAATTTAAAACTTGAGTAGGCATTAAAACTGCTAAACCGCAACGACACATCACGCGCATCACCTATCAAAAGAAATTCCTGGAGAATCTCAAGCAGCTGTAGCTGAGCATACCATTTATGGAAGCCCTAGTGCAAATGCCAAAATATGCTAAATACCTGAAGAGTTTGCCTACTAACAAGTCTAAACTTGAAGAGGCTTGCACCATAACAATGGGGAAAAGAAGCTCGGCGGCATTGCTCAACAAACTTCCGTCAAAAGAAAAGGATCCAGGGAGTTTCACTATTCCTTGTCAAATTAAAAATTTGCATATTGAAAATGCTTTAGCCGACCTAGGAGCTAGTATAAGTCTTATGCCCTCTTCTATGTATGGTAAATTAGGTCTTGGTGAACCAAAACCTACTAGGATGTGCTTAGAACTAGCTGATAGGTCCATACAATACCCATTAGGAATAGCTGAAAATATATTAATAAAAGTTGATAAATTTGAGTTACCTATCGACTTTG
The DNA here is from genome assembly GCA_021014915.2 of Artemisia tridentata subsp. tridentata. Lineage (NCBI taxonomy): Eukaryota > Viridiplantae > Streptophyta > Magnoliopsida > Asterales > Asteraceae > Artemisia > Artemisia tridentata. Next base: position 359,966,266 of record CP139503.1, on the reverse strand, counting down.
GTATCCTCGATATGCCTGAAAATTCTAGAACTCCTATAATATTAGGACGACCGTTTTTAGCCACTGCTAGGGCCATAATTGATGTTTTTAATAAAAAGATAACTCTTACCATAGGAAAAGATGAGGTTGAGTTTAACATGGAACAATCAATGAGTAAAGATAAATCCGATGACGATGAATGCTATAATATCGATGTTTCTGATGACACGATTAATCAATTTACTCAGAAATTGTTAAAAAGTAATTTGCTTGATTCTTTTCTGCTTAAAAATTTAGAAAACACAATTGCTATAGAAGATCAAGTTGATGAGAATACTATTGATTATTATTTAGCTGCTGACTCTGCTGTATGTAACGCGATACGGCACATCAAAAATATCGATGCGGCGCATCTATCTGATGACAGCAGCGATATAATTAAAGAACAAGTTTATTCCGCTAGTGCTACTGAAATTGATAGTGTTAAACCTGTGCTAAAGGATCTCCCTTCTACTTTGGAGTATGCCTATCTAAATGGGAACACTAATTCGCCCGTTATTATTGCATCTAACTTAACGCCAAAAGAAAAAGAATCACTTTTGCAGGTACTGTATAAACGAAGAGGAGCATTAGCGTGGAGTATGTCTGATATTAAGGGAATTAGCCCGTCATTTTGTACGCATAAAATCCTTATGGAGGATGAATTCAAACCAACTATCCAACCTCAAAGGCGTTTGAATCCAAAAGTTCAAGATGTGGTGAAAAATGAAATTGTTAAATTACTTGACTCCGGACTTATCTACCCAATTTCCGACAGCTCGTGGGTCAGTCCTATCCACGTTGTACCAAAAAAAGGAGGAATGACGGTAGTACTCAATGACGATAATGAACTAATCCCTTCAAGAACTGTTACCGGATGGAGAGTTTGCATCGACTACCGCAAACTCAATGATGCTACGCGAAAAGATCACTTCCCTCTTCCATTTATTGATCAAATGTTAGAAAGACTATCAGGTCATGATTATTATTGTTTTTTAGATGGTTTTTCAGGTTTCTTCCAAATACCAATTGCCCCTGAGGATCAAGAGAAGACGACTTTCACCTGCCCTTATGGAACCTTCGCCTATAGGAGAATGCCGTTCGGACTATGCAACGCCCCTGCTACTTTCCAACGTTGTATGACGGCTATCTTCCATGATATGGTAGAAGACTTTATGGAAGTCTTCATGGACGACTTCTCGGTGTTCGGTAACTCATTTAGTGATTGTCTCTTTAAACTTGATAAAATGCTTGCTAGGTGTGAAGAAACTAACCTTGTTCTTAATTGGGAAAAATTTCACTTTATGGTTAGAGAGGGAATTGTGTTAGGACATAAGATTTCTGGGAAAGGTATAGAAGTCGATAAAGCTAAAATTGATGTAATTGCTAAACTACCTTACCCCACTAATGTAAAAGGTGTTAGAAGTTTTTTAGGGCATGCTGGATTTTATCGTAGGTTCATAAAGGATTTTTCAATGATATCTAGGCCTATGACCCAATTATTGCTAAAAGATGCGAAGTTTGATTTTTCTGAAGATTGCAAAAAGGCATTTAATATACTTAAAGAAAAACTAACTTCCGCACCTATTATAATTTCGCCAGATTGGAATTTGCCTTTTGAACTAATGTGTGATGCTAGTGATTATGCTGTTGGAGCTGTACTTGGCCAAAAGATAGATAAGAAATTTAAGCCAATTTATTATGCTAGCAAAACATTGAATAATGCCCAAGAACACTACACCACCACGGAAAAAGAACTTTTAGCAGTAGTTTTTGCATTCGATAAATTTAGATCATATCTTATATTGTCAAAAACTATGGTTTACACTAACCATTCTGCTTTGAAGTATTTGTTCAATAAACAGGATGCCAAGCCAAGGCTTATTAGGTGGGTTTTATTGCTCCAAGGATTCGATATTGAAATTAAAGATAAAAAGGGTGCCGAGAATCTAGCTGCTGACCACTTATCTAGACTTGAAAACCCTGATATGGAGGTGCTTGACGAAAGGGAAATAGCTGATGACTTTCCTGATGAACACCTTATGATGGTAGGAATTAAGAGCAATAATAATGGACCATGGTATGCCGACTATATAAACTTTATTGTTGCAAATGAAATTCCAAAAGGGCTAACATCCGACAAGAAAAGAAGGTTTCTAACTCGCACTAGCGAGTATATTTGGGATGAACCTTATGCCTTTAAATTATGTCCTGACAATATTTTACGAAGATGCGTAGATGGTGATGACATCCCAGCAATATTGGCACATTGCCATTCAGGGCCAACGGGGGGATATCACGGTGCCGTCATCACAAGAAGAAAGATCTTTGATGCGGGATTTTATTGGCCCACTATGTTGGATGATGCAAAAGATTATATAAAAGGATGTGATGCGTGTCAACGATCCGGGAATATAACATCAAGAAACGAAATGCCGCAAAACTATATCCATGTATGTGAAGTTTTCGACATATGGGGATTAGACTTCATGGGACCGTTTCCTGAATCTAAAGGTAATAAATATATTTTGGTTGCTGTTGATTACGTATCAAAATGGGTCGAAGCGCAAGCATTACCAACAAACGACAGCAAAGTAGTGCTTAAATTTTTGCAAGGTTTGTTCTCTAGGTTTGGAATTCCTAAGGCATTGATTAGTGATAGGGGGGACACACTTTTGTAATCACCATCTAAGAAGAGCCTTGCAAAAATATGGAGTATATCATAGGGTTTCCACCGCATACCATCCTCAATCCAATGGGCAAACTGAAGTAACCAATAGGGCTATTAAGCGAATTCTTGAAAAAAACGACTGGATATAATCCGAAAGGGTGGTCTGACAAGTTAAATGATGCTTTATGGGCATTCCGTACAGCCTATAAGACACCAACGGGATGCACTCCATTTCGTCTTGTATACGGAAAAGCATGCCACCTACCGGTCGAAATTGAACAAAGTGCATATTGGGCTTTGACGAATTGTAATATGGATATGGAAGCTGCAACGAAGAACCGTTTCATGGAACTTAATGAACTCTATGAACTAAGAGATGAGGCCTACAAAAATACTAAGATCTACAAAGAAAGAACTAAAAGATGGCATGACTCGAGGATACGTGGGGATAAAACGTTTACTATTGGAGAGAAAGTGCTACTATTTAATTCCAGATTAAAGATGTATCCTGGTAAACTTAAATCAAGATGGACGGGTCCGTTCGTTGTCAAGAAAGTGTATCCTTATGGAACTATTGAAATATGCGATAAAAATGGTTATATATTCAAAGTAAACGGGCAACGTGTGAAGAAATACTTTGATAATAAAATTGAGGATAATGAGAACGAGGTGGTGGAGTTTGAACCTGAAGTAATGGAGTGAAGAGCTGAACGTGTGTCTAACTTGAAGACTCTGGAATAAAGACAAGTGCTGACCGGGAGACAACCCGGATTTATCTTTTATTATTCTTTTTTTTTTTTTTTTTTTGTCGAGTCAGTCAGGCCGCAGAGGATACGGCGCATCTCAATCCTGAGATGCGACGCATCTCCTGCAATGGTCATATCTTTATTTTTCTGCATTTTTTTTTCGACTTTAAAACTTTTTATCAGTTTATTTTAATGCGGCGCATCCCTGGTTAAGGATGCGACGCATCTTCTATTCTGATCCGTACTTATTCCAGGCTCGATACGACGTATCTTCTTCCATAAGATACGGCGCATCGACTGACCTGATGTTTTTCATTTTTTATTTTTATGTTTTATTTTAACTAACTACTAATTGTATTATGCAAGTTTGAACATTTCTTAACTTAGGTGTGTTTTAAAGCCTTGGTGGTATTATAGATTCCTGCATTTCCTGTGGATACATTGATTATGAAGCTTAAACGTTCTAATCCACAAGAAAGATGATTTTTGCTCTTATACAAATGGAGGGTCATACCGAGCAAATCTCAGGGGAGTTTTTCTGTTATAATTCTTTTATTTTCCCGTTTTTAACCTTTGATACAAACAACGAGGACGTTGTTTAACTTAAGTGGGGGAATTGGAGAATTAGAACACTTAACACTTACTTGTCCTAAACTTTCAAAATATGCTTAAAATGTGCTTAATATATCAAAATTAAAAAAAAATTTAGCATGTTTTTGTTTAAAGTCTAAGTTGCATAGCTGCACACATGACGTTATTTTCAAAAATTGTGATTTTTCAAAACTCACAAATCTATGAGTGTGCCGGTGACTTGTAAACTTTAGAACTTGGCTTGTATACTATTCGAGACCACCATAATAAGTATTATTTATATAATTGGAATGACTTGTCTAAATTGGTAAAATTTCTAGGATTACACCCAAATAGCTTTATATGTTATGTGTTATTAGCTAACTACACTGGTTAGTTAACCCCCGTATAAACCCTTTTGTTACTCTCATTTTAGAGTAAGATACCCCTAGAAAAACACTCAGAGCCATTCCTTTCGTTTCTTACACCTTTGTTAAAATGTTTTGTTACACCCTTACACCTTAGCCTACCCTGTAGATTAAAATCCGTGGTTGGTTAATTGCTTTAGGCAAAGTGTGTTTCCTTACATTACCTGTGTTCGCGTGCGTAATTCATTATCTATCGTTAGGTCGGGAAATTGCACAATGCAATTGGAGTGAAAGTAAATATTGTATATCTTTGAGTTTATTTTTCGTGTGTTTACTACTTTCACTATTACCGTTATTTCTGAAGTATGAAAAGTATGGAAAAATTATCCAGAATTATCATTATAGTGATGTGGTGAAATTTTACACATCTATGTTTATGTTAGTAGCTCAAAAAAAAAAAAAAAAAAAAAAAAAAAAAAAAAAAAAAAAAAAAAAAAAAAATCGAAAAAAATAAGAAAAGAAAAAGAAAAAAGAAGAAAGTTGGATGTTTGTTTTAACCAACTTATGTGAAGTTTTGTATTAAGTGGTCGATATCACCACTAATTGTTGTATGTTATATCTATGGATTGAATGGGAGTTGGCAGTTATGGGAACACCAACTAAGGTTTATTCTTTGATTAAGATCTTGTTGAGTATAATTCGTGTCTACCTAAAGCGTGTGTTTCAAGTGTTAAAGCGTGAGTTATTCTATGATATGATTCTTATTCATGGGATGGTTGGGATAGTGATTAACCACACTTAGGATTTTAATTTATCTGTTTTGTTTATTTTTTTTATTTTTTATTTTTTATTTTACACCAATTTGTATCCCAAATATTATCCATACCCTATATTATTCTTGATCCAAACCTTTGATTTATTGAGATTAGGGATTTGAGCAATCTTAAGTATCGTAGTCGTGGATTCGACTATGTATTTATGATTTTGTCGCCCTTTTTGATATAATATTATTGGTAAAGATTACTTGGTCCTATCTTTAGCCTATTCGAGTTAAGGATTTGAGCAATTGCAAGTATCGTGTTCGTGGATTCGATCATGTATTTGTGATTTTGTCGCCTTTTCTGGAATTTGAGATCGATAGAGATTAAGGAGAATAATTAACCCTTTAAGCCTAAAAAACCCTTTTTACCGCTTTAGACTTGTTATTCCTTGGCTTTAGTGGGGGAGATGTGTATACTTGCCAAGCTTATGATAGAATATTCGTCACGACTGGACAGTTAAACGATTAGATTTGCTTTTATCAAATTATTTTATTTTACTTCTAATTCGTTAAGTGTTTGGTTGTGTGATTATGGCAAAAATGAATACATGCTTAAATATAAAATAAATCCTAATATCTTTTAGGATACATTTTCATAAGATTAATTCTAAGGTTTACTTGGGGACAAGTAAAGTTCAAGTGGGGGGATATTTGATGAACTCAAATAAGTACATTTTATTACTATCATTTATCCTAATTATTTGACTTGTTTTATTATATTATGTATGAGGATTGATACTTAATCGTTTACTTTTGTAATTCTCAGGTAAAAACAAGCATTTGGTGAAACTTGGCGATTTTGGACTTATTATGGAGCAAAACATGCAAGAAGTTAAGAGTCTACTGAAATGTACAAGATCAAGACAAATCTGCTCCAGATGCGCCGCATCTCGCTTATCACATACGGCGCATCACTATCCAGATTTCACCAGATACGATCCAAGATACAAGAGGACATGCGCCGCATCTACTTATGGAGTTACGCCGCATCTTCTGGCGGTGTACGAATATTCCTGAATATTATAATCTTGGACCCCACGCGAAGTTAAGTCAATGCGCCGCATCTACTTACTAGATGCGCCGCATCTTACCCTCAGACAGAAACTATAAATACCCCAAGACCAGACGAATTCGAGAGGCATAATATTATATACGAAGTACAGAAACCTAGGACGAATTCAGACGAATAGGCAGCACAAGACACACCCAAACGAAGATACAAGAGCTGTAAGAAGGTGCTGCATGTGTTTAATTCATTAAGTAGTTTTGTTTTATTGTGTTAGTAAACTTTAATTCATCAAGATTGGTGGCTTGTGTAATGTGACAACGGAAAGATTGCACTCCCTTAAAACTGCTTTCTCATTAATTAAAGTTTATATGTTGATGTCTTTGGTGACTTTTATTAGTGCATTGATAACCTCTGTGTCTAGCTGAGCGTTGATCGGGTCGCCATGCCTCTGCCCTCGCCTATTTATTAGATCGCCTATGCATTCTATCGTCTGTAGAAAAGTAGGAAGAAAGATAAATAGGATAGTCATAAGTAATCATTAAGGGTTTACTCGCCGATAAGATTAGAACCAACGAGAAAGGACTTAATCTCGGTGCGTTGCATCGAACTATACACTTCATATAAAACTAGCAATAAAACAAGTGACAAACTACTTATCTATCAGGACAGATCTTCTTATTGTCTCGAGTATTTATCTGTGTACGTGTGTGCTATTCGCTGATTCGTGCCTATTGGTTTAGTTTATTATTTAATTGCAACCAAATCGTGCCAGTCTCTCAGGCTGAACCCCCTTGCGTTAGAATAGGTTGTATAGCTAACTTAATTTATTAAAATACTGATTAGAATAACTAGATAATACGTTCCACTCTTAGTGATCGACACTCTACTTACCATTATATTCATACTGACCGGGTACACTGCTCGTTAAGTGTGTGTGTTATTGATAAGTCGGCTAAATATAAATTTAAAACTTGAGTAGGCATTAATACTGCTAAACCGCAACGACACATCGCACCGCATCAGATGCATAATAAGATCTCATAGGGACACGAATTATTTCTACACTGGTTGTTCAACATTAAGGACACTAGTTGTAAACTCATGAGTCCTACGCAGATCTTAGCAATCTGCCAGAACATTTATGAGAGAATTTACAAATGTAATTCTCAATGATTGAATGGAAATTCCTGCCAGGGTCAACATCAAGCAGCCCTGAAAGCAGGTCACTTCGGTAATTCCCTCGGGATTACGCTTAGTGATCACGGCGGTTTCAAACGGTCTACAGTCGTGGAGTGATCTCCAGCGACTCACCTAATCGTTGACATACTACGGTATGATCTTAAAAAGCCCTCTGTGGGTTTTCGATTAGGAACGGTCTTGGTAAGGATTAGAGAGAGTTTTCACACTATGCTGTTAACAATCTCGAAGTCCGAACCTGTAAGTACCAGTCGATTTGTTGCTAACTGTCGTATGCAGGAACATCTGGCGATTGTAGCTGTGGAATGCTGTAGCTGGTTGCTGTTGTAGCTGGTTGCAGAAAAGATGCCAAACATCTACCACATGTTCACACTACATCATCATTGTAACTCAACAAAGCCATGATCAACCTAAAAGACCTTTAACACGGCTTCTGCAAACTCTGATGCTAAAGATCATGACACCAAATAGTGTGAGCATGTCGGCTCAAAGAATACTTCATCACTTGGAGACATACTGATGAAAGATGACTTGAAGATACATGTTGGATGATATTTTCGAAGAATGCTCTAAATCATCCAAGACAAAGGAGAAGTCATCAAAAGTCCACTGCTGAAGGCACAATGATTACTAAAGTCTGAAGAATCAATGTCTACGAGCTACAAAGACAAGTTTCATGGATAAAGTGCTTGAATTAAGAACATTGTTATCGGGGTGACCTCCCTTAGGGGGAGATTGTTAGGAATATAAATATTCAGTTGAAGACTCGGTCACCCCGAGCACTCTCTTGTATCAAATAGCTCGTAGTATTACAAGTAATATTAGTAGTAAAGTAGTTAATTAATATTGTGGAGTGAGTCGGGTCTTTACCCACTGTCAGCTCGCTCCACAGTCCACTAGGGACAAAGTAAGTAGGCTAAGTATAAATACCCCTCTCCTCATGTGGAGAGGGTTGGACCTTTGCAAGCTTTCAATTCATTTTCTTTTTTGGTTTATCTCTCTAAAGGTTCCATACTTCTTTCTCTCTCTAGCTTCTTCCTTGTTCGATCCATATAACCATCCAATCTTGTGTTTATTAGTTCATGAATATCCTACACTTATCAAGTTAATACATTTGTCAATAATCTAATACAAAATAAAATAATAATGTCACACATATTTACCTTTTTCTTTGGCAATGGTGCATTGCAAACTCCTCGGTTGTGACCAGAAGCACCGCACCTTCCACATTTATTTTCAGTTGGTTCCTCACCTTGTGTGGATTTGTGTGTGTGAAATCAAAGGATAAACAGATTTGTGTGTGTGAAAATACATTGTTAATGATAATAAAATTAAAATTAAAATAATTTCAAAGATAAATCAAATCAATGGATTTGATTCAGATTGGAAGATTTTGCTTGTTTCCAACGTTACTTTTTAGTACAGTTCGCACATTAGCAGCCATTCGCACAACCGTCATTCGCACATTTGTTTTAAAAAGTCAACTGGGCACGTGGGGTATTTGGTGGGGTTAATCATTGGTTTGGTACCAATTTGTCGGACACGTGTCAACCATTTTGTGGATTCGCATGTTCGCACAATCGCACATGACTCTTTTGGGAAACCTCATTATTTTCATACCACAATTTGAAAAAGTTTTTTTTCAAATACCATTTTGGTAACTAACCCTATAACTAATATCATATGCATCTTATTTTCGTAACATGAATGGTTATGTTACAAGAGAACACATTGCGTCTTGTTTAACAATTATAGGATATTAGATTTGATTAATAACCCAATAGAACATGTGTCATTACATAAACAAGTAAAATTGATCATACACTAAAATACTTGTTTTACTACGCATTCGTAAGAGTGATAATATTCCTCTTAGAAAAGCATGTTTGTTGAAATATACAATATGTCTCATTTCAAATATAATACTCATAAGATCTATTGAGGTAAATAGCCTTTACTATATTCTTTTCTCAAGATATGCTAAGGAGCATTCTTGAAACACTCTCGATGTACTAGATTCTACATTGTATCACATTAGAGCATCTCTTGGTTCTAGGAAACCAAATCATGTTAAAATAACATACAACAACTCAACAAACAAAGTTGTTATCCAAGAGATCATAAAATGCACCATCTCCACCAAATAACCTCTAAATCTCAAACACGAAATTAAAACATTTTCTTGCATTTGTTAGGAGTTGTGTAAGACATGTCATCTTCTTAACCAACTTTCAAAATATGGTTAGTTGAGTCATATTAGACCATGTATTAGCGAAATAAGCTAATATCATCTTTGCTATACTTCGATAGGCAAATATAGGAATTTGAATTTTTCTAACATGAGAATGACTACTGGAGAACCTATCGCACTAGAAATTCAATTTGACCTAACGGTTGAATTGCTTCCAGGAGAGAAGTTGGGTTCGTGGTATAACCCGTAAAAATGGGCGTGTTTAGCCTGAATTGAGCACCACTAGTGATAGTCTCATACACATTCTCTAACTTGAAAATTTTTCATTCTTACATTTGACTAAAGATATTTTACATTGGTGAACTTTATCTCCCGTTAGGATTTCATTTTGAACAAGTAGTAAGATATGATTGAATGTCTTCATGATCTTAAATGCTAAATGATTATCATGTTTTGCATGATGTTTGCATTTATTCCTTATGTGCATTTTACATGATTTGCTTGTAAATTTTGCACCCACACTATGTCCTTTTAACACATAATGAATTAGGTATGCCTATCACTATGAACTCTTAGACGTCATATAGTCATACACTAGTGTCAAAGCCTATAGTCGCGAAATTGTCATAATTCCTTGGTCATCATTTCGCTTTCTTCCAAGTAATACACCCTTTGTCATGGGGAGGTTAGATACAAACCCAGTAGAACTCAGAGTAGGTTTGACAACTTAAATATTTCATCCAAAATATTCAAGTAAGTTTAACTTAAGATCGCAATTGTTAAATGTCATATCCAAAACATCATATTCAAGCCTTTTAACAACATATGTTAAAACGCTCATCCAAAAGCTCAAAGCTAACATCAACCTTCGGGTGACAAAGGACTCACGAGTTACTATATAAGTGATTAGTAGTTCCTTTCATCCTCGTGCGAATATACACTTCTTAAGATCCCAAACTGATGAAGCGAAAAGTGTACCGCTTTTAGGGGGTCATTTAAGCCCTAAATCATATTTATTTGATCAAATATTGCCCTAAATCGTTCCTTTTGTCATTTTAGGTACTTTGGAGAAGAAATCTGGAAAAGGAAGCATTTTGGAAGTTTTTGGAGCATAAAAGTGAAGAAAACGACAAAGTCTCAAAATCGGCTGGGAAAGTACCTTTGACGGCGTCAGGGACTGTTCTAGACGGCGTCACGGCTTGGCAAAAAAGGTGGATATGAAAAATACACATGATAAGCCAGGGAGTTTTACAAAGGAAGTCTGACGGCGTCACCCTTTAAGGTGATCAAGGCCATCACGCTTTAAATTAAAGAGAGACGGCGTCAAGCCCATTTCTGACGGCGTCAACCTTTGATAAGCCAGAGCGGATTTTGGAGCACTAAAGAGGGTCGGAGTCAAGAAGGCCATCCGGGAACCCTAGACACGGCGAGGTGACGGCGTCAAGTCCTATAACGTGACGCCGTCAGATACTTAACTCTATATATAGTTTTACAATTTTTTGTCATTAGTGTGCAACTTTGTGAGGAGAAACCCTAAGACGAATTTTTGCCATTTTTAAGGGTTTTCATACCCTTGGATCTCCCATATTTAATTGAAGATAAGTATTCATTTAATCAATCAATATGTCTATGTGTTGTTTGATTATATCTTGTTCTTGTCTTTTAATTAACATGCTAGGCTAGATTTATCTTGTGTTTGCTTAGATTTAATGAAACCTAACTATTGATTATTGGTTATTAGTGTGTTATTTATTGTATTGGATGATTGTTTATCGATGTTAGGCTTAAGAAAACTGGCTAACTTCCTATTCGGTAACTTGCTTGAACGTCTTAAGAAACATGAACCAATGCGTACTAAGGTTTTTATGGTTGTATTTAATGCATGAGCGAATTCTAGTGATCCCATGTTAGGAGCTTCCTAGCCGGCTCGACATAGGAGTGAAGTAGGAGCTTGTAGAGTTGGGGAAGTACGTACGCCACCCCACGATTGGTATTAAGGAATACACCCGTCATCCACGCAATTAATGCACACTAATCAACCGGTAAAAGATAGTTAGGGAGTAAGGAAATCTAAGTAAACACATTTCTCTCCACATAAGTTTCACGACCTTTTCATTTTCAGTTATTTTATTTTATTTGCAGTTGTAGTTATTTGGGTTAGTTGACTAGCAACTAATTCCGCCCACTCCTTCAAACCCGAGATTTTACTTGCTTTCATAAAAATATAAAAATACAAAAAGAATCTTCCCTCACCCTTAGACCTATTAGAGTAGTTTTTCAATCCTAACGACACTATTCCCTGTGGAGAACGATCAATCCCCCGTACTTACCACTACACTATACTACATCGGTCAGGTACACTGCCTGGTGGGGTTGTAAGCCTCTTGAGATCCCTCAAGAGGTAAAACCTGTTGTAAGGTCGCAAAACCACGCATCACAAACCCTGCTGCGAATCAGCACCATAGGCCTTGCTTTACGTCTTTCAAAACCCCATGAAACACTCGCGTGCAAAGCACATCGAAATTCTATAAATCAACCAAACCTCTCAAACGAGAATCCTCTAACCATCTTCGTCTAGGTCTAGGAATGATGGAACACATTCCGTGAATTTCACAATTCCCATGTGTTCAAATGCGTCCTTTAATCCCTCCCATGACTACTTAAATATTTCACTGGAAATATTGAAGTCATCCCTTACGACTCGTTTCTTGACTTTTTAGATTTTTCACTGGAAATATTAAGTCATCCCTCACATCTCTCTTATGACTATTTGAATATTTCACTGGAAATATTGAAGTCATCTCTCATGTCTCATCTCATGACTTTTTAAATATTTCACTGGAAATATTAAGTCATCCTTCACATCCCTCTTATGACTACTTGAATATTTCACTGGAAATATTGAAGTCATTTTTTATGTCTCGTCTCGTGACTTTTTAAATATTTTACTGGAAATATTAAGTCATCCTTCACATCCCTCTTATGACTACTTGAATATTTCACTGGAAATATTGAAGTAATATCTTGTGTCTCGTCTCATGACTTTTTAAATATTTCACTGGAAATATTAAGTCATCCTTCACATCCCTTTTATGACTACTTGAATATTTCACTGGAAATATTTAAGTCATTTCTTATGTCTCGTCTCATGACTTTTTAAATATTTCACTAGAAATATTAAGTCATCCTTCACATCCCTCTTATGACTACTTGAATATTTCACTGGAAATATTGAAGTCATATCTTGTGTCTTGTCTCATGACTTTTTAAGTATTTCATTGGAAATATTAAGTCATCCTTCACATCGCTCTAATGACTACCTATGTATTTCCTCGGAAATATAAAAGTCATCTCCTCTCGTCTAGTACCGCTCATCTTGTAAAAAGAATTTATTAGGTATAAATTCTCTCCTCGTGTCAAAAAGTCTCACTAAATCAGCAAGATTTATCCGTAAAATCCTCTTAAATTCCAATGACAACTTAAATATTTCATCCGAAATATTTAAAGTATATTTAATTTGTGAAATGCAATTAAATGTCATCTCTCGTTCTCGATCAGCGTTCATCGAATCCCATTGGATTCATTCATAAAAGAATTTATTTGGTATAAATTCCTTTAATCTAAGGTCCAGAAAAATCACAACATATGTGAAATTTCTTTGTCAAAAATCTAATTCTGGGTCAAAACTGACCTCAGCAGGTCACGGTACCCTTAAATAAGGGACGGTACCACTAAATTTAATGGTACCGTCGGACCGTTGTCTGCTGAGACAGTTTATTTTGTCTTCAATTCTCACTGTTTCAAAAACACTATCAGAACCCACTCGCTGTAGTCTTGAACAAGAACCGTTTCCTATCAGAATAGATTCTACCTATCTTCTGATTCCTTAGCTTTTTCCCCTTTCACTTCCGCATGGTACTAAACACACCATATGTTTGGTTACTTCCGTATCCATTATCATCTCAACTTATCTACATTTTTCTACCTTCGTTCTACACTACCAATGCTTCTGTATCCCACTCATCTTCCACACACTTCAAGCGAAGAACCGCTAGGATAAGTTGAGATAACCCTTCTTCATCAACATAGATAACCCCACTAGAACCTTATCACTAACCCCACAACCTTGAAGATTTTATCTTCTTAACCCTTAACATATTTCCACGTAATCACATGCCTCATCATATGAATATTCACAATTGTTTGGAATTATCAAGAGAGACTTAATGAGAAGAACAGACTTAAGTCTGCTGGTTACGTGGTTAAGTCTGTTAGTTATATTAGTTAAGTCTTGTCATTGTTAAGTCTGGTCGTTCATTGTTAAGTCTGGTAGAGTGTTAATAGTTAAGTCTGGTTGACTTAAGTCATTAAGTCTGTTTATGAAAGTTAGGAAAGTTTGTTAGATATAAGTTAGGAAAGGATACGTAGTTATCTTTAGAGAAGATACGTATATCCTTCTACACGTTTTGTATCTAGGGTTTCCTTAGTGTATAAAAGGAACCCTAGGCATTAGTTTTTGATAACGATGAAGATTGTACTCATATTGATTAAAAGAATTAATATACGAAGTTAGTTATAGTTATTGTGTTCTTCATTGTTAGTGTTAAGATTCCGCATTAGCATTAACAATTTGTGTTAGAGTTTCTTACTTAGATTGATTTGAATTTATTCAAGTCGTCTAACAAGTAACAAGGCTACTTGGATCCATAACGTGTGGACCTACAAGTGGTATCAGAGCCTGTAAAGAGACTCTGAGTTTGAAGAAACACAACAACCAAACCCAAAATTCACTCACCTAAACCCTGCAAAATGTCTGACGTTGAAAATCCCAATAAGAATGATGGTTTCTCAGTTCACAACAGTGATGATGAAAAATCAATCCATGATGAAGAAAAACCTGAAGCAAGCACATCTAGACAACAACAACCCATCTCTGCAACAACAACCATATCCAACATAAAACTCCCAATCCTAAAGAGAGAAGAATATAACATCTGGGCTATGGAGATGGAACATTATCTGGAGTATATTGACAGCGAAGTCTGGAAGGTCATACAGAATGGGAATTCAAAGAAAAGGATTTCACAAGGTACAGATGGAGTGATTAGGATATTACCACCAGTATCTGCTGAAGAGATACGGGCCGCTGTTGAAAAAGAGAAGAAGGCCAAGACTATGCTGCTAATGGCAATTCCCAAAGAGCATTTGAGAAGGTTTCATGGCATGAATGATGCCAAGGAAATTTGGGAGGCTATCAAGAAAATATTTGGAGGGAATGCTAACTCCATGAAGATACAAAAGGCTGTTCTTAAACAGCAATTTGAAGCTTTCAATGTATCCAGTTCAGAGGGATTGGAAAAAGGTTATGATAGGTTTCAACATCTTCTATCATAATTGGAGGTTCATGGTGCAGTTGTGTCAGAAGAAGATGCAAACCAAAAGTTTCTTAGAGCACTACCAAAAGAATGGTCAAGTGTGACATTGACCATGAGGATGAAGGATGAAATAGACACCATGACAACTGATGACCTGTTCAACAATCTCAAGGTGTTTGAACAGGAAATCCAAGGAAAAGCATCTTCAAGTTCTACAAATTTTGCTTTTGTTTCTCAAGGCAAGAGCAGCACTAACAAGGTTAAGTCTGGCAGCGTTAATTCTGGTGGTCATGGAGCTTCTTCAAGCAGCATGAGAAAAGAAAGAGATGCTCTAGCAGGCTTTGCTGATAAAGTAATTTACTCACTTCTTGCTAAGAAACCAGAAGATCAAGACTTCATCAGTGAGGATCTGGAACAGATCAATGATGTTGAAGTTGAAGAAATGGATATCAAATGGCAAATTGCCATGATTGCTTTCAGGGTTAAGAAGTTTTACAAGCAGACTGGGAGGAACATTAAGCTTGATGGGATGTCACCAGTGGGATACAATAGGTGAACTGTTGAGTGCTACAATTGTCACAAGCATGGTCACTTTGCCAGAGATTGCAAGGAAAATGTGACTACTGATTGGAAAAAGAAGAAGGGTTCTGACTCTCAAGATGATGACAAGATGGGGAAGAATCAGATGAGCTTGATGACATTGGAAGCTGGAGCTGTGAATTGGGATGAACACACACCTGAGGATGAAGAGCCAAACCATGCACTTATGGCTATTGGTTCCAGTAATGAGGTATCTTTGTGCTCAAAATTATGCATTGATTCATATAATCATGTTAAAGCTTTGTGTGATGAACAATTAACACAAATAGGTGATCAGGAAGCAAAAATTCTTTCTTATACTAAAGCTGTTAAAACTTTAGAAGCACAAATAGTTAACTATCAAAACAAACAAGCTTCCTTAAATGAAAAACTCACATTTCAAGCTAATGAGATATATGAAAAAGATGAAAAACTTAAGAGATATAGAAGAACAGGCATGAAAGCTGTTGAGGAAAGAGATGAATTGCAAAAAAAAAGTAGACAAAAGGACCCATTCTGCTTAGTGTCAGGATAAGATAATAGCATCTAGTATGAGCTTTACAAGTAAAATTGGCTTAGGTTATGGGATACAGTCAGATAGTGAAGTTCTAAGCTATGAGGAAGAGATGGACAAATCTGTGTTCAAATGTAGAAAAGAGGATTCTATTGGTAGACCAGTGTATGATAGGTTCATTAAAACTGATAATTTTAAAGGAGTGCCACCTCCATTAAGTGGAGATTACACTCCTCTACAAAAGAAAGACCTAGATGACTCTTTGTTTGTATATGGTAAAAAGGGTCCTATCCTATCCTGAGACAGGCAACTCAGATGACAAATCTAGTGAATACTCCACTTGTCAAAACCAATGACAGTCAAGGATCTAATAGAGATGTCTCTTGAGCAG
Organism: Artemisia tridentata subsp. tridentata; assembly: GCA_021014915.2. NCBI lineage: Eukaryota > Viridiplantae > Streptophyta > Magnoliopsida > Asterales > Asteraceae > Artemisia > Artemisia tridentata. The sequence goes on along the minus strand of CP139503.1, from coordinate 359,949,817 downwards.
TCTGATTCAGAATCAGAGAGTGCACCTAAAGATGTTTCTGAGTCAAAATCAGTCAAAAATAGTGAACCAGTTGTGACTACACCCAAACCTCATACAGATAAACCTAGTTGTGATACTCACATAAAATCTCCTAGGAAGTCTGTCAAAAATCAAGAGTCACCAAACCTGATAGGATGAGAAGAGAGTACAAGAGAAACCACAGTTTTGGTCCTAAAAGATGCTTTGTGTGTGGTAGTCTAAGTCATTTGATTAGGGACTGTGATTTTCATGAGGTTAGGATGAAAAGAGAGGCTGAACTTATAAAGAATAAGAGTGTTAATGCTGGCCATATGAATGATAAACCAGTTTGGAATAATGCTAACAGGATTAATCATGCTAATAAGTTTGTGACTAGACCAGCACAATTTAATTCTGGTATGCCTAATGTTAATTCTGGTTGGTCATCTGTTAGTTCTGGTAGACCAAATTTTAATTCTGTAGACCAAATGTTAGTTCTGTTGGTCAAAATGTTAATTATGTAAGGCCAAGTGTTAATTCTGGGTGGTTTAATCATTCTGGACCCAGACAACCAATAAATAGACCACAGGTGAACTCATATAATCAAAGAAACAATTTTTACAAACCTCATTCACCTGTAAGGAGTCCTTTTGCTAATAGTACTGCACAAGCTTCAAGCTCAAGTGCTGTAAGGTAAAATGGGGATTCTGCTGTTAAGACCCCAGCATGTTGGTCTTGGGATCCTTTTAAGAACACACTTACCTATGAATCCAAGAACAACAGTGGATCAAGCTCATACAAGACCTATAAATTTGTTGATCCACAGGGCAGACCCAAGTCTTCAGAGGCTTGGGTCCTAAAGAGAAACTAATTTCTCTACTTTTGTGCAGGAACATCTACTGAAGAACATGGAAGACAAAGGAATATTTGATAGTGGGTGCTCTAGGCACATGACTGGTAACAAGAATCATCTGAAGGATTTTCAAGAATTCCAAGGAGGTTCTGTTACCTTTGGAGGAAGTAAAGGTTAGATAACTGGTAAAGGTAGAATTGTTGTAGGCAATTTAGAATTTGACAATGTATCTTTTGTAAAAGAACTAGGGCAGTTTAACCTTTTCTCCATATCACAAATTTGTGATAAGCAGCATAAGGTACTTTTTAGTGAAACTGAATGTTTTGTATTGACTTCGGACTTTAAGATGCCTGATGAAAGTTAGATCCTTCTTAAAGTTCCTAGACAATACAACATGTACAGTTTTGATATGAAGCAACCTGATCCTGCAAAAGGTTTTGCCTGTTTGCTTGCAAAAGCCACATTGGATGAATCTAAATTGTGGCCTAAAAGGTTAGGTCATGTTAACTTCAAGAATATGAACAAACTTGTGAAGGGTAATTTAGTTAGAGGCTTACCTTCCAAAGTTTTTAGGAATGACCATGCCTGTGTAGCTTGTAATAAGGGCAAACAGCATAGAGCTTCTTGTAAGGCTAAGTTAGATAGGATTGTTACTGAGCCTTTGCATACCTTACACATGGATCTGTTTGGCCCTACATCTGTTAGAAGTATCAACCATGCTAGTTATTGCCTTGTCATTACTGATGACTGCACCAGGTATTGCTGGGTATTCTTTATGTCTACAAAAGATGAAACCTTTGGTTTAATTCAAAGGTTCATTAGGCAAATAGAAAACCTACTAAATCACAAGGTTAAGATCATTAGGACTGACAATGGTACATAATTTAAAAATAGGAGCATGATTGAGTTTTGTGGTGAAAAAGGAATCAAGCAACAATATAGCAATGCTAGAACTCCACAGCAGAATGGAGTTGCTGAGAGAATGAACAGGACCCTGATTGAGGCAGCTAGAACCATGCTAGCAGACTCATTCTTACCCATAACCTTTTGGGCTGAAGCAGTAGCAACTGCTTGCTACATATTCAATAGGGTTAGAGTGACCAAGCCTCAGTATAAAAACACCTTATGAGCTTATTTTTGGCCATAAACCAGTTGTTAGCTATATAAGGCCTTTTGGGTGCCATGTGACCATTCTTGATACCTTGAGTGTGCTTGGAAAATTTGAAGGGAAGTCTGATGAGGGGTTTCTAGTTGGGTATTCACTGAATAGTAAGGCCTTTAGGGTATACAATTTAGTGACCAAGAAAGTAGAGAAAAATCTTCATGTTAATTTTCTTGAGGAAAAACCCAATGTGAAGGGACTAGGTCATAGATGAATGTTTGATCTTGATTATTTAACTGATTCTATGAACTATATTCTTGGCTCCAAGGAGAATCAAGCTAACCTTGATGCAGGTTCCATAGAAGTGCCTAACAATGCAGGTACTCAAGATGCAAGCACTGCTGATCAAGGCAAAGAAATTGAGGAGCTTATTGTGATTCCTACCACATAAGTCAACCAAGTTGCTGCTAATGAAGGAACAAAGAAATCTTCTACAAAAAGGAAGGAGACTGTGAACAAGCCTCAACCAAAAGAAAAAGAGGGTTCTCCTACAAAAGTTTCAGAAGATATCTTATCCTTCAGAGAAAAAGTGAATGCTTTGGCTGAGAAACACCTTGGGAAGAAGGATACCAGCACTAACTTGGTTAATTCTGGTAGTGGTTTCATTAATTCTGCTACCAGTACTAACTTAGTTAATACTGGTAGTGATGCTGTTAATTCTGCTCAACCTGATTCTACTCCAAATGATGATTTTGATGATTCTCATATGACAGACCTTGAGTTCTTTGATAATCCAAATGAAGGTATTTTTGAGGGGGCTTCTTATGATGAAGAAGGGGTAGTTACTGACTTCAACAACCTACCCACTGAAGTAGATGTAAGTCCAGCTCCAACACTCAGAATTCACAAAGTTCATCCCAAAAGTCAGATAATTGGTGATCCAAAGTCAGCTGTTCAAACCAGAAGTAAAGTGCAAAAGCTTCCTGAATCTCATGCACTTATCAGTCTTATCATGAAGTAGCAAAGGGTCAACCACAAGGACCAACAACATTGCTTGTTTGCTTGTTTTCTTTCTCAAAAGGAACACACCAAAGTCTCTAAAGCACTTGAAGATGAGAGTTGGGTGGAAGCAATGCAAGAGGAGTTGTTGCTGTTCAAATTACAAAAGGTTTAGGTTATGGTAGATCTACCTAATGGAGCTAAAGTGATAGGCACAAAGTGGGTCTTCAGAAATAAAAGGGATGAAAGAGGGGTAGTTGTTAGGAACAAGGCAAGATTGGTAGCACAAGGGTATAGACAAGAGGAGGGGATAGATTATGATGAGATTTTTGCTCCTGTAGCCAGGATTGAGGCTATCAGGTTATTGTTAGCCTATGCATCATATATGGGGTTCATAGTCTATCAGATGGATGTAAAGAGTGCCTTTCTGTATGGAACTATTGAGGAAGAAGTATATGTTCATCAACCTCTTGGCTTTATTGATCCATCTCACCCCAACAAGGTGTATAAAGTCATAAAAGCATTATATGGTCTCCATCAAGCTCCCAGAGCTTGGTATGCAACACTCTTCAAGTTTCTTGAAGAGCATGGGTACAAAAGAGGTGTGATAGACAAGACCTTATTCATAAAAAGGGATAAGAAGGATATCATTCTGGTACAAGTCTATGTGGATGATATCATTTTTGGCTCTACAAAAGGTCTTGGTGTGAGGAGTTTGAAGGATTAATAAAAGGAAGATTTGAAATGAGCTCAATGGGTGAGCTTACATTTTTCCTAGGACTGCAAGTGAAGCAAAAAGAAGATGGCCTATTCATTTCTCAAGACAAATATGTTGCAGAGATCTTGAAGAAGTTTGAATTTACCAATGTGAAGACTGCAGTCACTCCCATAGAGAACAAAGTGCCATTGACAAAGGATGAAGATGCTGAGGATGTGGATGTGCATCTTTATAGATCCATGATAGGTTCTCTAATGTATTTAACAGCCTCTAGGCCAGATATAATGTATGTTGTGTGTGCTTGCTCTCGTTTTCAGGTTACTCCAAAGACTTCACATCTTCATGCTGTGAAGAGAATCTTTAGGTACTTAAAGGGCAAACCCAATTTGGGCCTTTGGCATCCTAGAGAATCATCTTTTGACCTGGAAGCCTATTCAGATAGTGACTATGCAGGAGCAAGTCTTGATAGGAAATCCACAACAGGAGGTTGTCAATTCCTTAGAAGAAGATTGATTTCCTGGCAATGCAAGAAGCAGACCATTGTGGCTACATCAACAACAGAAGCTGAGTATGTAGCAGCTGCCAATTGTTGTGGACAAGTCTTGTGGATTCAGAATCAAATGCTGGATTATGGTTCGAACTTTATGAACACTATAATTCACATAGATAATGAGAGCACTATCTGTATAGTTAAGAACCCTATATACCACTCTAAAACTAAGCATATAGAAATAAGGCATCACTTCATTAGGGATTGCTTTGAAAAGAAGCTAATTAAAGTGGAAAAGATACACACAGATCTTAATGTGGCATACCTATTAACCAAAGCCTTTGATGGACCTAGGTTTAATTACTTAGTGGTTAATATTGGTATGATGAACCCATAGCTCAGTTTAAGGGGAGGTTACATTTAAGGGGAGGCTAAATATAAAGTTTGTAGAACCAGTACTAAGTAGTTAATTCTGGTAGTCTTAGAAGTTAATTCTTGTAGTAGATTTAATACTGGTTATATTAAAAAAAAAAAAAAAAAAAAAAAAAATCTTCTAGTAGTTTTAATTCTGGTAGTTAATTTTTCTTGCTTTTAAATTGTAAAATCGTTTCTTTGTATGTTTTCTTAGTTTTTCTTGGTGTTGGGACTAACATTTGCAGAAAACACATGGATTGGTGATGATTAGAAGCCTTGATATTGCTTTTTATGAGTGTTTGTCTGATTCCTTAGTTAAGTCTGGTGAGTCAGTGATTAAGTCTGGTTGACCGATTTTAAGTCTGGTAGTATAAAATGTAATTAAATTTTATTACCGTTAGGTCTGGTCAGTAAAATAATGATTTTTCTGATAAAATAATACCGTTGCGTATTTTTTGAGAAATAGAAGTATATAAGGATAAAATTTGACAAAATATCTCACTTTTATTCATTATTTGCTTCCAATTTTAAAATATCATTATTTTCGGCCTACGATACTCTGTTTTTAACTACCAGTACTCAAACCCTAAACCAGCACTTAATCATTCTCTTGACTATGGCTTCACTAAAGTTTTGTGACAAGCATAACCAGGTTGGTTTCTTGAAGAAACCAAATCAAAGTGGCGGTTTCGAGCAGATTGTGGATTTCTTAAGAGGTTCTAACCTTCGGTACGCCTTAACTCATAATTCTACAATTTATACTTCTCTTGTTAAGCAGTTTTGGGGGTCGGTTACCACTGACACTCTTGCTGATGGTACACCACAGTTAAGAGCAACCATTGATACTCATGACTTCATTGTCACTGAGGCATCCATTAGGAGCAATCTTAAATTGGATGATGCCTCAGGGGAATATATTTTGTCTAATGATGACCTTTTTGAGGGTATGAGAACCATAGGCTACCCCACTGATGGTACTTTTACTTTTTGGAAAAGCTATTTTACACCACAGTGGAGGTTTTTACTTCATCATTTGCTCCATTGCCTAAGTCCCAAGAGTGGTTGATGGGATCAGTTTGGAAGCAACATTGCTTCTGCATTGGTCTGTCTTTCACTTGGAAGGTCTTTTAACTTTTCAAAACTCATTTTTGATGGCATGGTAGTAAATGTCAACAACAAACACAAATTTTTGATGTACCCAAGATTTTTGCAAATGATTTTGAATTTTGAACATGAAGATAAAATGCAGACTTATGTGATTGTGGCTTTTACTCATAAAATCTTTCCAAACATGAAAAGGCGATTCACTGGGGCACATTGGCCACTTTTGCCTGCTATGCTTTCTGGTTCAACTAACATTGCAGGTACATCTCATGCTGAACAAATGGAACCAACCAATGTGGAGCAAGCTCAGGAACAACCAAGATCACCAACACCACAACCAACTCCATCACCATCTCAACCAAGGGTACCTACACCCACACCATCTTCACCACCACAGCAAACCCATATTCCAAGTCCTATTCAGGAGGAGGAATCCAACCTTATGACTGTGGAGGATCTTCTGACATTGGTGCCTGCTTTGGTTAAGAGAATAGAATCATTGGAGAAGGCAAACAATGCTAAGAGTAAGGCTATTCTAACTTTGGTCAAGAGGGTTAAAAAGCTGGAGAAGGTTATGAAGGAGAAAGGAGTTTCTTTTGATGACCAAGAAGGTGCGGATGAAAATTCTTCCAAATAGGGGAGGAATTTAGAGGAAGAACAAGTTTTTAAAACACCAGCTAAGGATAAACCAACTGATGAAGTAGATATAAGTCCTGAAGGAAGGGAAGCAGCAGAAACATTAGCTCAATCTCTGAGTAAAATTCAACAACAAAGGAAGAAAAGCAGGTATCCAAAAAGGAAATTGCAAATTGATGAAGAGAGTGAATCTGATGAAGAATTGGTTAAGTCTGCTGAGGGTATTAAGTCTGGTGATGTTAATGCTGGTGATGGAATTAAGTCTAATGGTCAAGTAAAGTCTGGTGAGGTTGTTAGTTCTGCTCATGAAGATAAGTCTGGTAATGAGGAGCAACCTAAAACTCAAAGGGAAGGAAAACAAATTGTGATTGAAACTCCTAAGCCCAAGAAATCAAAGAGACAAGAAAGAGAAGAGCAAGCTTCTTTAGCTGAGATTGCAAGAATACAAGCAATGGAAAAGGCTGAGATAGAAAAGGAGGAAGAACATAAAAGACAAGATGCAATGCTTGCAAGAAAGTTATGAGAAGAATTTAATGATGATCCACTGATGCAAATGATTGAAAAAGATGATGATTTGAGGGAAAAGTTTGAGGAACTTAAAGCTATTCCAGGTTTGACTGCTGAGGAGAGAGCCAAACAACTAGCAAAGTTTATAAATTCTAGAAGGAATGAAGAAACTTTGGGGGATTTTATGTCTGTGATAAGGCAAACTCAGAAGAAAACCAAAGTTCCTAAGAAGATGTCTAAGGCAGAACAGATGCATAGTATGAAGATGTATCTAAAGAACATGATGTACTCAACATGGGAAAAGATGAGAGGAAAATCATTTGAGGAAATTGAAGCTGAATATGTGAGTGCATATTAGAGAGATCATGGCTATAGGCCAGTGGATTATGAAGATTCTTTGAGAAGAAGTTTCAAGAGACAAAAAGTGACAGAATCTGAACCATTCATAGAAGCTGAGAAAGTGGATGAAAGGGTAACTGAAGTTGAAAAACCATCTGAAGTTGAGAAAGCATCAAGTGAAATTGAAAAGGAGACTAAGGCTGAGAAAGTGTCTGATGTTGTGGAAGAAAAGAAAGAAGTTAAAAAGCCAGTCATAAAGTTTACAAGGAGGAAAAGTATAGCAGGAAAGAGTAAATTCAAGAAGAAAGTACAAGAAGAAGATGAATCAGAAGAAGAAGAACCTTCGTCTGAGGGTTGTACTATGGGCACAATTTCTGAAAGCTCTAAGGAACCAGCTAAAATTGTCAAATATGATATAATAAGGACTGGACAAAGAGCTGCTTATCAGATCATAAGGGAGGACAACACTGATGTTGTATACCTTAATTTTCCAGCAATATTGAATGATGTGAGTAGAGAAGATATTATGGATTTGCACAAGTTGGTGAATATCTAACATGGGGACAACAGACCTGAAGAAGAGTTTGAAAGGGTCTTTTGGGGAGATTTAAAAGTAATGTTTGAGCCACCTTCAGAGGAAGATGAACTTTGGAAGCTGACAGATCAACAAAGGATTGTTAGTTGGAGATATTTTCATACATGTAAGGTACATTGTTTATCTTTACAAAGTATAACTATTTATATGCTTGCAGAAGTGGAATATCCTTTATCATCAAGGGTCTGCAAGGCAATGTTGGAAAAGAAGTTACATGCAGATGAGAAGGATGAAGTTTATGAGCAGTTGCTTGATTTGATTAAGGAAAAATCTTTAAAAGAACCATATTGGGGTGTTTAAGAGTGTTTGAAAGAATTTTCAAGTTGTTAAGTGAGATTAAAGGAACTTCTCACTTGGTGAAGGTGCATAGCACTAACACAACAAATGGTTATCAGTCCACCATGTCTAATCCACATAAGGACTGACTAATCCAGAGCAAACGGCTCTAGTAAAGATATTTCAAATCCGTTTATGGTTGGCAATTTACCAAAAATTGTATGGTATTCAACTCACCATATCTGAGATAGTGAAGAGTTGGCTAGCCCACAAGGTATGGCTTGTGGTAATGGCTGTGGAAATCCATAAATGGTAATCAATTCACCAAGATGTGGTGCATTCCATCAAAAGAATTGGCTAGTCCAAAAGCAAACGGCTTTTGGTAAAGACAAAACAAATCCGTTGATAGTTGATGGTTTACTAAAAATCATATGGTTATCAATGTACCATGGTCTTACACACCAAAACATTGGCTACTCCAGTAGTGATGGCTATTGGTAAAGAGACATCAAATCCATTAATTTTCAATGATTCACCTCTCACAGGAGTTTACACACCTGGAAGTGATGAGAATAGTATGAAACTTAAAAGAATTGATATACAAGTAGTCATGGTTGCTGTGAAGATCAGATGGATTGCATATCAGATGGTGAAAAGATTATTTAAGTCAAGTTGTTGCATAAAGATCATATTTGAAGTTTTGAAGTGTTAGAGATAATCCCAAGAGTTCAAGATTCAATCCTCAGAAGCTCATTCAATAGGAACTTGAAATTCATGAAGCATGAAGATCAAGTTAGGGGAGGATTGTTGGGAATTATCAAGAGAAGACTTAATGAGAAGACTTAATGAGAAGAACAGACTTAAGTCTGCTGGTTACATGGTTAAGTCTGTTAGTTATATTAGTTAAGTCTTGTCATTGTTAAGTCTGGTCGTTCATTGTTAAGTCTGGTAGAGTGTTAATAGTTAAGTCTGGTTGACTTAAGTCATTAAGTCTGTTTATGAAAGTTAGGAAAGTTTGTTAGATATAAGTTAGGAAAGGATACGTAGTTATCTTTAGAGAAGATACGTATATCCTTCTACACGTTTTGTATCTAGGGTTTCCTTAGTGTATAAAAGGAACCCTAGGCATTAGTTTTTGATAACTACGAAGATTGTACTCATATTGATTAAAAGAATTAATATACGAAGTTAGTTATAGTTATTGTGTTCTTCATTGTTAGTGTTAAGATTCCGCATTAGCATTAACAATTCGTGTTAGAGTTTCTTACTTAGATTGATTTGAATTTATTCAAGTCGTCTAACAAGTAACAAGGCTACTTGGATCCATAACGTGTGGACCTACAACAATGATTGAGAAGAGCTACGTAACTTCAAAGGTGATGTTTATTGTATGCTATCCACCACTTATCATGATGTTACTAAGCTCATCGCTTCTGTCAACGTTTGTTTTCCTTTTTTTTTTTTTTTTTTTTTTTACACATCTTGTCCGGATGGTCATCGATTAAGGGGGAGCAAAAACACACTCATGTAGTCTTTCAACAAACACTCTCAAGAACACACAAATGTGGTTCTTATTCCCTAGAAAACTTCCCTTTAGCTGCCCAGAACTAGGATGCACAAGAAAATTCGTGACTTCCAGGTCACAGTACCGTTAAATAGGCCACGATACCGTTAAATTTAACGGTACCGTACGGTATTTAGTGGTACCGTGCCCTTGCTTGACGAATTTTCACTGTTTCCTCTAGATCCATGCATCCCTAACCTCAAACCTGCAAAATTTTGCAAACTCACATACACCCTAAGATTCCCTCACTACACCATAGGACACTACCACCAACTTCAATTCGAATCCCACAACTCTTGCCTATATAAGGCCTCACCATTGCAAGCTTATCTTGCATCTCATATTCAAACCTCACACTAATATCATTCATCATCACACTCAACCCTTATAACTAAACTTCACTCTTGACAGTGATATTTAGTTTGAAAACCTTCAACCCTTATATCAATCCCACTCAAACCTTTTAGCTACACTTCACTCTTAACAGTGATAGTTAGTCTAAGAAGCTTCAACCCATTGATCATTACACTCAAACCTTACAACTATTCCTCACTTTGGATAGTGATAGTTAGTTCAATAACCTTCAATCCTCAAAATCACACGAAACCCTTCATGCACCAAATTATCTCTTACACACAACTAGGATCATCCAAACTAGAAATCTAGAACTTCGTTACCTCAACCCTGTTAGAGATATCCACCCACAATCCTGTTAGGTTCACATGCACATTTTCTTTTTCTCTTTTGAAATATATCATGCATCTCATTGTCTGTACAAACGATATATTAATCTAAACCATCTTTTCCCACCTTTCCTCAAAGGTCAAAACCAACACTCTCCCATCTTAGGAATCATTTCCATTCGAATATTAGTGCGTGTCGTTCTCATTCTTATTTTTTTTAAACTTCCATCGAGTCTACTTTATGGCATAACTTGTCATAATAGTAATAACATATATCTACCTCATTTAGAGTATGTCTTCTCAGCAAACTATCCTTAACACCAATCATCTTAGGTAGATGATTATGTTGTTCAAAAGGTTTGTTAGAACTTGCCTTCCCAATGACAACTTGGAAGAAGTCATTTTGTGTGTCAGTCAACGAACGAATCTCGTTCTTATTAGTATGATTGATTGAACAATTACACCTTAGGTTGTAGGTCGGGTTGTGACACTCAAGTGTCTTTGAATTGCAATATGCATTCATCTTTTTGTGTCGCTCAACTTTTTTGGGCTTTCTTTTTGGTCTTTATCCTTTTGGCACACTTTCATCACGTGTCTAACTTCTTGAACACTTTGATATGCTCATAAAAAAAAAAAAAAAAAAAAAATAAAAAATAGCTATGTTTTTAACATAATTTAACCCTTGCATGTCTTGCTAAGTGTATTCTATCCCTATAATGTTGCTCCTATTCTTTTATATATTATGTTGCACGAAGCTAACCTTGATGTAGGAAAAGCCTTTGTAAGAATTCCCAATGACAACTTGGAAGAAGTCATTTTGTGTGTCAGTCAACGAACGAATCTCGTTCTTATTAGTATGATTGATTGAACAATTACACCTTAGGTTGTAGGTCGGGTTGTGACACTCAAGTGTCTTTGAATTGCAATATGCATTCATCTTTTTGTGTCGCTCAACTTTTTTGGGCTTTCTTTTTGGTCTTTATCCTTTTGGCACACTTTCATCACGTGTCTAACTTCTTGAACACTTTGATATGCTCATCAAAAAAAAAAAAAAAAAAAAAAAAAAATTAGCTATGTTTTTAACATAATTTAACCCTTGCATGTCTTGCTAAGTGTATTCTATCCCTATAATGTTGCTCCTATTCTTTTATATATTATGTTGCACGAAGCTAACCCTTGATGTAGGAAAAGCCTTTGTAAGAATTTGATCCATGGATCCGTTAGATACTAAGGTAAATAAACAAGGGGATTCAGTCACCATAGAGGAGCATTGAGCTAGGGGGAGCTCGGGAGTATTTGAATATATAGCATGGAGTCTTTCTAATAGTGGTGATAGAAGACTTCACTGGGATGATGCAAGCTCGCCTTTTTGGGAAGAAAGGATAATAGTGTAATAAGGGGGAGTAGGGAGTGAATTCAAGGGAGAGCTCGAGGCAACTACCTTTTTGCTTCGACAAAAGGGGGAGAAGGGAGTGTGTAAAAAGGTAACTTTTACATTTTACTATGTGTTACGGTTTACATATTTGTCATCATCAAAAAGGGGGAGACTGTTAGTGCAAATATTACGATATTTAAACTAAACGGTTTCTTCGGTTTTAATAATAACAAACATGTAACTTGTAATTCATAACGTAAAATGTGCAAGTTACTTGTAAACACAAATCATCAATGCATACTTACATCAACATCTCTCGACGTCTCAAGTATGCTTCAAAGAGTCGTAGATTTTCATCCCGACGTAAATCACTCAAGGTATGAACAAATAAATTTAAACTTGACGAATGATCAAAGAAATAAATTTTTTGTTCTAAACTTCACATTTTTAATGTGACAAAACATTTTTTTCAAAAATACATTTTACAAATTATTTTTGAATTAAAAAGGAATATTTTATTTTGAAAAATAAGTTTAAAAGTCCCAACAGCTATTTTCCCCCCAAAATCAGCTCCAAACTTCCTCAAATAAACTTTCACCACTAAAAACAAAATTTGGAGCGTTTCTGTCTGGGACGGTACCAAGGTACCACTAAATTTAGTGGTACCGTCGGGTATTTAGTGGTACCGTCCGTACGTAACGGCTAGTTTTTTCTTTGCCTATAAATAGTGGACCATTTTACACTTTCAACTTGATTTTTCCAGTTAATTTTCTCTGGTCTAATCCCTTCTTACTTAGATCACTTTCTTTGATTATTTAGAGAGTCTTAGTTTGTTTAAGAGTAATCCTTTCATCCAACCAAGAGATCACCTTCATTCATCTGCTAGTGCAAGAGAATAACACATAGTATCACAAAGATACAAAGTGTCGTAGTTATAGTTAGTGCACTTGTAACACTTGTTACATACTTGTTGTATCCTTGCATACATCAAGTTCATTTTTCTTTTGAGAGTTTGTGAGAGTAGATCATTGTGATCTTGTTGAGATCTTGGAGATCTCTTGTAGCTTGAGGGATTGTGTATTGATCAAATGGATCAAGGGTAGATCGAGTCAAGTGGGAGTAGATTATTGTGATCTTGTTGAGATCTCTTGTAGCTTGTGGGCTTGTGTATTGATCAAGGGGATCAAGGGTAGATCGGGTAGATCGAGTCAAATGTGAGTAGATCATTGTGATCTTGTTGAGATCTTGGAGATCTCTTGTAGCTTGTGGGCTTGTCTGTTGATCAAGTGGATCAAGGTTAGATCGGGTAGATCGTGAGTAGATCGGGTAGATCGTGGTAGATTGGTACTAGCTAAGATTAGTACTCGACATTTAGCTTAGTGTCGGAAATAAGGATAAGCGACGTTGTACGGTTTTATCCGCCTGAAGGGAGCTTGTTGATTAGTGAAGTAACTCTCGAGTTGGGTACTCGGGGAGTGGAGTAGGGCGAAGAGGAGCTTCGTGACCGAACCACTATAAATCATCGTGTCCGGTTTGCGCCTTCTTAACTTATCTCTTTACTTTTATTTTAGTCTTTATCGCTTTATATTTATATTTGCATTGCGTTTATGTTTGTGTGGTTTGTTGCTTATATTATGTTGATTATGTTTGTGTCATGGTTTGATTGTGTTTGTGTTGTAGTTTACTTTATACCATCTCTAGATGTTGTATGATCATTGTTGACACTTTTCATATTACGTCACACTTGATCGGGTGTTTGATACAAAAGTTTACAAGTTTTTAAATGAAAACGTATTCACCCCCTCTACGGTTTCCACATGTTTTTCAGTGAAGAAGATGGTCAAAATTATTTGACTATATTTTGTGTAAAACAACCATAATAAAGTTATTTTTTTATTCATATTTTTGTTTCTTATTTTGTTTTTTATTCATATTTTTGATGTAATTTTTATTTTTATTTGAATGAATAAAAAAATTAGTTGGTTTGCAAAAATGAAAAAAAAAAAATCGTGGGCTCAAAATTTGTAGTTTTATTTTCATTACCGTATCGTAGTTTGTTAATCTTTAATTTATGTAATGTTTTTATTTTTAATGAATTTTAAGTTTTTTTTTTTAAATGTTTTATTAAAAAAAAAAAAAAAAAAAAAAAAAAAAAAAAAGAAAAGTCGGTCATCGACTGTGACTAGCCTTAAGTTCTCCCTTGTGCTGCGTTTGACTTATAGCTTAATTCTAAGAATGATGATTGTTGAAAACCAAATTATAATTGTTCACTGGATGAAGTGATTTAGGGGTTGTTTGGTTAAACCTTTTGATTTGGGCTTATGTTTATGTTATATAAGCATCTTGACTTATATTTCATAAACTCATAAGTCAAAGTTGAGTGTTTAGATTGACTTATTAAACATAAGATAATAAACTCAAGTATTTGGTTTAGTTTAGATTGTTAAATGAATATTAGATTAGATACGATTCAAGGTAAAATTGTAATTTGTAATGAAGCATGTTATATAAAGCCCAATATCTTTTAAAAAGCCACACTTTTAAGGCTTATAAAAAACTCTTTATATAAGCTCATAAGCTCAATCATATAAACTTAACCAAACACTTGTTTAAGCTCATTTAACAAATATAAGCTACTAAACTTATAAGTGCATCATATAAGTTTAGACGAACACCTCGTTATTAATCATGCCGGTAAGAGAAAAATAACTTCTTTGTTTTGAATGTCAAATGAACTCATCTATACATATTATTAAAAAGGAGTCTTTGCTGACGTCATTTTGTATAGGTGTCCTTCAATTACTTACCCATTGCAATTTTGGTGATGTAATAATATGTATTTTTTTTTAGTTATAAATAACAAAAATACAATATTGTTTTACTGATCCAAGTTGTATCTCTTAGGCCGTTGGCAATGGTTGCGTCTTCCCAGCGTCTTTGGGGAAGACGCCGGTGAACACCGCCGCCAACCCCCAGGACGCTGGCGTCTTGTGGTTTGGAGTGTTGGATGAGACGCTGAGTCTTGGGAATAAAATTCGAACGTTGGCAAAAAACTATCCGTTGGAGCGTGTATATTTTGCCCGTTTGGGGCCTTTTTTTTTTCTTACCAAAACACTATATATACATATATACTTCACTACTTCAACATAAAAACTATATCACACATATAATTCACTCCAAAAAAAAAAAAACAAAAAAACAAAAAAACAAATCTTCACCATGTCGAGTTCAACCTCCGATTAGTTATAACATAATAAATAGTTTTATCTTTTATATATACATAATAAATAGTTTGTTTTTATCTTTTATATATACATAATAAATAGTTTTACATTTAATTTTAATTAGTTATAACATTATACATAGAAGAAAAAAAATTGCATGACTCCGAATCCTCCAGAATCCTTCCACTGCCAACAGTTTTAGCTTCAGAATCCTCCTAGCACATGGCACTCTGTGATTGGTCGGTGGGAATCCTCCCACGACTCCTTGGGTTGCCAACACCCTTATCCTCAAAAGGCATTTGCTGCTTGGACTGTCCTTTACCAGCCTTCTTGAAAATAGATGTGGCTCTTTAAACAAGAATTTAAAATTTATCTCTCATCTCCTTTGCCTTGCAACAAATCTACATCTTCAAGCTCCTTAAAAGTTACAGGTTAATTTACCTATTTTCTTTGTCAATTTATGTTCTTCATTTAATTTTTGTTTTTGATGATGAACCTCTCGATTTACATCATCTCATATTTCGTTTTATTTGTATTTAACATAGTAGATGAAGATGCTGGGGATGCTTATCGACTCCAGACTATTACCTCTTCATTTTAGTTGTTTAAGGTTTAATGAGAAGGTATCAATAATTCTCATTTAAGTTCTCTTTAGTTTTTGTTGTTTCTAAATGCCCACTAAGTGTTTGATGAAATGTTTCATCTACATAAAGCCATTCTAAAACTGCTTTTCCACATCGATTGGGTAGATTTCCAAGTTCATTGGGAAATCAAGTTTATTTCCAAAGTCAAACAATGCAACAATGCAACATCTTTTCCACTTTATTGTACCAGAGTATATACAGTAGTCTTGTGTGGGTAGATTTCCAAGTTCATTGGGAAATCAAGTAAACATGTACAATACTATTTTTTTTTTCTATTTCAAAAGTTAAACAATGCAGTACTTTTCTACTTTATTTTGAAACATCTTATCATTTTATCTCTTTAGCCAACATTGGAAATACCAACATGTCTAATCTTTATTTTATTTGTTTCCAAGAAATCCTTTTATATGAGTTTTATTATCATAGTCTGTGTTTATCATAAGCTGATTCAAAATTTCTTTTGTGCTGAGGTTTTTCTTTACTTTCCATCTTCAAGGCATGGACAACATTGGAGTGAATTTCATTGACCAAATAAGTACCTCTAAGGAAATGGTACGATTGGTGAACCCAATGATGGTGAAAGTGTTGTTGAAATCCCCGATGACATTTTGATCAAGGAATCAACTGATCCAGTAGGTTCCATTATATCATTTGTATATCCTAATGTCGTCCAAAAGTTATCTGATGATACATACTTTCAAGATAAGGCTATTTTGGCACTAACACATGAGGTGGTGGATGTGATAAATGATCGGGTGTTGTCTATGATTCCAGGAGATGAAACAGTTTATCTAAGTTCAGATAGCATATGTGAATCAGATCAGACAACAAACACAAATGCAGCTGTGTTCTCTCCTGACTTTCTAAATAGCCTAAAGTTT
Organism: Artemisia tridentata subsp. tridentata; assembly: GCA_021014915.2. Lineage (NCBI taxonomy): Eukaryota > Viridiplantae > Streptophyta > Magnoliopsida > Asterales > Asteraceae > Artemisia > Artemisia tridentata. The sequence goes on along the minus strand of CP139503.1, from coordinate 359,933,416 downwards.
TCTGGTCTTCCAAACCATAAGCTCATTTTGAAAGTTGGCGTTATTATTATGTTACTTCGGAATATTGATCAACCTAATGGGTTGTGCAATGGAACTAGGTTGCAGGTAGTCAGACTTGATAAGCATGTTATTGAAGCTAAGATAATAACAGGTATTAATATTTATAAATAACTTTTCTACGGCATGTTTGTTTAATTATTTTTACCTCTTGATGCACTTATATACAAAAATGTTGTTTTTATTTATTCACTTTAAAAAAAAAAAAAAAAAAAAAAAAAAAAAAAAAAAAATCCTTTTTTTTTTTTTGGTAAAGCAGATTTTTTTTTCTTTCTTACTTTCTTATTTGTTATTTTTCTCACAAAACTAATAACAATTTTATGTCACATAATTGTTTATTACAGGGAGTAATATTGGTGATACAACTTTGATTACTAGACAAAAGATGAATCCTTCGGATAAGAGAATACCATTCAAAGTGGTTAGAAAACAGTTTCCTATTGTCGTATGCTTTGCAATGACAATTAACAAAAGTCAAGGGCAATCTCTCGCACGTGTTGATTTATTCTTACCGCGCCCAGTTTTCACTCATGGACAATTATATGTCGCCGTGTCTAGAGTAAAAAGTAAAAAAGGCTTAAAGGTATTAGTTTGTGATAATGATGGTAAGCTTATGAGCACTACAACTAATGTAGTTTACAAGGAAGTCCTTCAGAATTTGTAGAGCTACTAAGATATGTGTACTTTAAATTTACTTTTGTGCTGGATTCATTCAATGGAAATGTATGAGATGTTTCTTAATTTGTGGAAGTACTTTTTTCATGTTGGAGTCTGCAATAGACTTTATGTTAGTGATAATATTAAAATTTATGTTAGTCATAATTTTGACAGTAGGAGCAAAAGTGTATGAATCATACATTATATGTATTCATGCAAAAATGAAGTGATTGTAGCTGACAAAACTAACTAAAGTAAAATACTGCATTTGGATTTATCAGGATTACGATTTTGTTGTATACTTTTGGTGCACAATGCTTATTCTACAAATTTTACATATCAATATGATTAGATTTTCGTTTTCTATGAACCAAACAATAGATGTTAAGCGAACTCTTCAAGTTTTAAGGTGTAATTAACTGTAAATATTTGTTTCGGCTAAAATAAACTTTTCAAAACCGTAAGCAATTTGTTACTTTTTGCTTTAATTATTTACTATCAAAGCCCGTGTTGAACACGGGTTATGAGCTAGTAACCCTTAAAAGACAGTATTAGGAGTTACTTTACTTTACTTTTAATTAAATCAGGCCCAAAATACTTAGGATCAAGATCTATTTACAGATCGATGTGTATACTGTATCTACTATCTAGTCATCTAAGACTAGGGGTGGCCATCAGAACCGGTTCCTGAACCGGAACCGAAAAAAAATCCGAATCCGAATCCGGTCAAATCCGGTTCCTCCAAGATCCGGTCCGGTTCCTGCAAAATCCGGTGGTTCCTGTCCGGTTCCATGTTTTTGAGGCGAGAACCGGTTCGGAACCGGATATTTCCACACGGGTTCGAGATCCGGTTCTTGGGAACCGGTTCCGAACCGGATCCAACAGTAGCCATTTTTCTGCAATTCTGGAATATCCCACCTTTTGTCTTTGTCAATATAATCGGAATATATTTGTTTTTAAAGAACGTTCACATAGCTAGGACTCCATTATGATCATCTTAAAGACAAATTGTATGATATAAAAGTAATAGAACCTTAGGTGATGAATGACAAGGGAGTAAAGCCTGAAGGTCTTGAAACATGATCGTCATCTTCTTCCTTCTTTGTCGTTCTGTCCACAAATGTTTAGAATGACCACATAATTGCAAATCTTTTATTTCCTTCTTATCTTCAACCCCACTTTCCTTTTTCTTGTCGCCATTCGTTGTCACCAAAGTACGCTTGTTTCTCTTCATACCACCCCCAACAGCTACCGGCGTCGTCTCTTTGCCACCGGTTCTTGGGATCCGGTTTGACCGGATATTGGGATCCGATCCGGTTCGGTTCCAATCCGGAACCGGTGCTACCGGTCCGTGTTTTTGGGGGTCGGATCCAGAAATATCCGATCCGGTTTGGAACCGGATCCGGTTCGAAACCGGATCCGGTTCCTTGACTTTGACCTCGATCCGGATCCGGTTTGAATCCGGTTCCGGTTTTTTTTCGGATCCGGGAAATGGCCACCTCTATCTAAGACCAAAGCCTGTAAAGGCCCATTTCTATGGTTAAATAAGTTCGAATTATCGAATATACCACGTGGCTTCATGTTAAGCATGTCAAATCACATTCTGCTCTCATGTATGTACACACGTACACGCTGACGACACCTGTCACTCAAGAACCAAATCCACCTCTTTAATAAAACCACTACACTAGAGTTCTCCTCATCACTTCAAAAAGCAAATCGCAAACACACGTGTCATCAACCTTTTGCAAAATGACCGAATTTGTCAGCCTTCAGGAAGAACATGGAACACTGCAACACCACCAACAACATACGAATAAACTTCGGTCACACAACGTGGTGAAAGCCGCCACCTCAGCAGCTCCCTCATTGTCCTATCAGGATTAACGTTTACGGGCACTCTAGTCGAACTAGTTGTTGTTACTCCATTGCTTGTGATATTTAGTCCAGTGCTAGTTCCAGCAGTGGTAGCACTTTTTATATTAGCAATCGGGTTTTTGACATCTGTACTATCTAGTATCGGGGGTACAATAGTTTTAGCATGGTTATACAAGTACGTAAAATATGGAAACGTAAGCCATGACTCATCGGGAGACGAGACCGAAAACTTTGGTTCAAAGGGTTTGGCAATAATGGACAAAGGTGAACAAATAACGAAACGTGTGGATCAGTCAGCGTTGATGACTAGCAACGCACTTAAGGAACATAAGAAAACAGGAGGCCGTGATCAACACGAGGTTTTGAAAAAGGTTGCTAAGTTTTTTATGTCACAAATGTTGGGTGGTGTGACAACATCGGTTTTAATGTGGTTGTATAAGTATGTGACCGGTGAACAACCAAGAGGGGCAGACACGTTGGACCAAGTGAGTCATAAGCTAGCTACGAAAGCTCGAGAAATAAGGGACAAGGGTGAACATATGACACAAGACTTCAGTAGTAAAGAAGTGATGAAAAAAGCTACTATGATAATAATCGGTAGCTCACTTATTGTGCTCTCGGGTTTTACATTTGCAGGGACAGTATTTGGACTGATATTAGTTGCGCCACTATTTGTAATATTTAGTCCCGTGCTTGTTTCGGCGGTTATAGCCGTGTTTGTATTTGCAACCGGGTTTATTATTTCGGGAGGGCTAGGAGTTGCGGGTGTGACGTTGCTGGTTTGGTTGTATATGTATGTGACTGATAAACATCCGATAGGTGCGAACTCGTTGGACCGAATGATGCATAAGCTCGGTTTAATGGGGCAGGAAATGAGGGAGAAAAGCGTGCATGCGATCGGAAGTGTTGGTTATACAAATGGAGTCGAATGGGATCATCAAGAGAGTTCGGTTAAGTAGTACTCGTACTATCTTTACTTTGATAACTCGAAAAAGAGTGTTGGTATAAGTAATGGGTTAAAGTCGGGGTAATCTGGATGTTGTAACAATGTTCATGTTTAAGATGTTTTGTAGAAATAAATAAGTTGGAAGAAGGGTATGATAAATGTTGATAATAGAGTTATGTTGCAACTTGAAAATAGTTTTTATTTTTTTTATGGCAATTTTAATAAACAAAACTAGCGACGTTAGAAAACAAATTACAAACAGAGAGTTATTGGAGGCACTTTATTTTGCATACTCCTATTTTGGTGCATATCAAGGGACAAATCCCCACCATCAATCTAGTTTGATCTAATGGTGGGGATTAACCTAAAATTAAATATGGAAACCTAAGTCCATGTTTTTTTTTTTCTCTTTTTCTTTGTCTTTTTGTCTTTTTTATTATTCACTTTTTTTCTTTCTTTTTTTTTTCTTTTTTTTTTTGTGTCTTTTTTTACAAATTCACGCTTTTTTTTTTTTTTTTTGTTCTAATTCACGTTTTTTTTTTTCTTTTTCTAATGAACGTTTTTTTTCTTCCCAATACACGTTTTTTTTCGCTTTCATACATTTTCGTCTGTTTTCATACGTTTTCGTCCGTTTTCATACGTTTTTGTCTGTTTTCGTACGTTTTGGCCCGTTTTCATATATTTTCGCCCGTTTTCGTCCGTTTTCATACGTTTTTGTCCGGTTTCATACGTTTTCGTCTGCTTTCTTACGTTTTCGCCCGTTAACGTCTGTGTTCATATGTTTTCATCTGTATTCTTACATTTTCGTTCGTTTTTATACGTTTTCGTCCATTTTTCAAACGTTTTTGTCCTTTTCATACATGTTTTTACACTTTCATACGTTTTCTTCCATTTCCATACGTTTTCGTCCGTTTTTTCATTCGTTTTTTTCCGTTTTTAAATGTTTTTGGCCATTTTCAGACGTTTTCATATGTTTATAAATATCACAAGTGATATTATGAATATCACAAGTTATATTCTGAATATCACAAGTGATATTCTGTGATATTCAGAATATCACAAGTGATATTCTGAGTACCACAAATGATATTCTGGATATCATAATTAATATTCTGTGATATTCAGAATATCACAAGTGATATTCTGAATATCATAAGTGATTTTCTGAATATGACAAGTGATTTTCAGAAGAGATTTTCTGTGATATGAATGTGATATCACCAGTGATACCAGTGATACGAGTGATATCACCAGTGATACCTCATATGAATGTGATATCACCAGTGATACCAGTGAATGTGATATCAAAGGTATTACCTCATATGAATGTGATATCACCAGTGATACCAGTGATACCAGTGATATTCAGAATATCACAAGTGATATTCTGAGTACCACAAATGATATTCTGGATATCATAATTAATATTCTGTGATATTCTGAATATCATAAGTGATTTTCTGAATATGACAAGTGATTTTCAGAAGGGATTTTCTGTGATATGAATGTGATATCACCAGTGATACCTCATATGAATGTGATATCACCAGTGATACCAGTGAATGTGATATCAAAGGTATTACCTCATATGAATGTGATATCACCAGTGATACCAGTGATATCACCAGTGATACCAGTGATATTCAGAATATCACAAGTGATATTCTGAGTACCACAAATGATATTCTGGATATCATAATTAATATTCTGTGATATTCAAGTGATATTCTGAATATCATAAGTGATTTTCTGAATATGACAAGTGATTTTCAGAAGTGATTTTCTGTGATATGAATGTGATATCACCAGTGATACCAGTGATATCACCAGTGATACCTCATATGAATGTGATATCACCAGTGATACCAGTGATATCACCAGTGATACCAGTGAATGTGATATCAAAGGTATTACCTCATATGAATGTGATATCACCAGTGATACCAGAATATCACTTGTGATACTTTGAATATCACAGAATATTACTTATAATATCCAGAATATCATTTGTGGTACTCATAGTATCACTTGTGATATTCTGCATATCATAGAAAATCACTTGTGATATTCAGAATATCACTTGTGATATTCAGAATCTCACTTGTGATATTCTGAATATCACAGAATATCACTTGTGATATTCTTATGTTTTCGTCCGTTTTCATACGTATTAGTCAATTTTTTTATGTTTTCGTCCATTTTTATACGTTTCTGAATATCACAATTGATAGTTTTTCTAAATATCAATGGTGATATTCTAAATATCACTTGTGATTTTCGAAATATCACTTGTGATTTTCATGTTACAAAACATTTGTTGAAAATCACTTGTCAAATTCAGAAAATCACTTATGATATTTAGAATATCACTTGTGATACTTTGAATATCACAGAATATTACTTATAATATCCAGAATATCATTTGTGGTACTCATAGTATCACTTGTGATATTCTGCATATCATAGAAAATCACTTGTGATATTTAGAATATCACTTGTGATATTCAGAATATAACTTGTGATATTTAGAATATCACAGAATATCACTTGTGATATTCAGAATAAAATTTGTGATATTCAGAATATCACTTGTGATACTTTGAATATCACTGAATATTATTTATAATATCCAGAATATCATTTGTGGTACTCATAGTATCACTTGTGATATTCTGCATATCATAGAAAATCACTTGTGATATTCAGAATAACACTTGATATTCTGAATATCACAGAATATCACTTGTGATATTCAGAATATAATTTGTGATATTCAGAATATCACTTGTGATATTTAGAAACATATGAAAACGTCTGAAAATTGCCAAAAACATTTAAAAACGGACGAAAATGAATAAAAATTGGACGAAAACGTAAGAAAACGAATGAAAATGTATGAAAACGGAAGAAAACGTATGAAAGTGTAAAAACATGTATGAAAAGGACAAAAACATTTGAAAAATGGACGAAAACGTATGAAAACGAACGAAAACATAAGAAAATGAACGAATATGTATGAAAACGGACGAAAACGTATGAAATTGTAAAAACACGTCTGAAAACGGACGAAGACATATGAAAAAACGGACGAAAACGAAAGAAAACAGATGAAAACGTATTAAAACGAACGAAAACGTATGAAAACCGACGAAAACGTATGAAAACGAACGAAAATGTAAGAAAACATATGAAAACGTATCAAAACAGATGTTAACGGGCAAAAACGTAAGAAAGCGGACGAAAACGTTTGAAAACGCACAAAACGTATGAAAACGGACGAAACGTAAGAAAACGGGCGAAAATATATGAAAGCGGGCGAAAACGTACGAAAACGGGCGAAAACGTACGAAAACAAATAAAAACGTATGAAAACGAACGAAAACATATGAAAACAGACGAAAATGAATGAAAGCGAAAAAAAATGTTTATTAGGAAAAAAAACGTGAATTAGAAGAAAAAAAAGAAAAAAAGAAAAAAGAGAAAGGATAAAAGAAAAAAGAAAAAAATAAACGTGGAAAAAAAAGACAACAAAAAAGAAAAAGAAAAAAACACAAAAAAAAAAAAGAAAGAAAAAAAAGGAAAAAAAGAAAGAAAAAAAATGAATAATAAAAAAAATAAAAAGACAAAGAAAAAGGGGGAAAAAATATGGACTTATGTTTCCCTATTTAATCTTAGGTTAATCCCACCATTAGATCAAACTATATGGATGGTGAGGATTTGTCCATTGGTATGCACCAAAATAAGAGTATGCATTTGAATTTTCCTCGGCACTTTATTTTGCATACTCCTATTTTGGTGCATATCAAGGGACAAATCCCCACCATCAATCTAGTTTGATCTAATAGTGGGGATTAACCTAAAATTAAATATAGAAACCTAAGTCCATGTTTTTTTTTTTTCTCTTTTTCTTTGTCTTTTTGTCTTTTTTATTATTCACTTTTTTTCTTTCTTTTTTTTTGTGTCTTTTTTTACAAATTCACGCTTTTTTTTTTTTTTTTTTTTTTTTTTTTTTTTTTGTGTGTTCTAATTCACGTTTTTTTTTTTTTTTTTCTAATGAACGTTTTTTTTTCTTTTCAATACACGTTTTTTTTCGCTTTCATACATTTTCGTCTGTTTTCATACGTTTTCGTCCGTTTTCATACGTTTTTGTCTGTTTTCGTACGTTTTGGCCCGTTTTCATATATTTTCGCCCGTTTTCTTACGTTTTCGCCCGTTTTCATATGTTTTTGTCCGGTTTCATTCGTTTTCGTCTGCTTTCTTACGTTTTCGCCCGTTAACGTCTGTGTTCATATGTTTTCATCTGTATTCTTACATTTTCGTTCGTTTTTATACGTTTTCGTCCGTTTTCTTACGTTTTCGTTCGTTTTCATACGTTTTCGTCTGTTTTCATTCGTTTTCTTTCGTTTTTGTCCATTTTTCAAACGTTTTTGTCCTTTTCATACATGTTTTTACACTTTCATACGTTTTCTTCCATTTCCATACGTTTTCGTCCGTTTTTTCATTCGTTTTTTTCCGTTTTTAAATGTTTTTGGCCATTTTCAGACGTTTTCATATGTTTATAAATATCACAAGTGATATTATGAATATCACAAGTTATATTCTGAATATCACAAGTGATATTCTGTGATATTCTGAGTACCACAAATGATATTCTGGATATCATAATTAATATTCTGTGATATTCAGAATATCACAAGTGATATTCTGAATATCATAAGTGATTTTCTGAATATGACAAGTGATTTTCAGAAGAGATTTTCTGTGATATGAATGTGATATCACCAGTGATACCAGTGATACGAGTGATATCACCAGTGATACCTCATATGAATGTGATATCACCAGTGATACCAGTGAATGTGATATCAAAGGTATTACCTCATATGAATGTGATATCACCAGTGATACCAGTGATATTCAGAATATCACAAGTGATATTCTGAGTACCACAAATGATATTCTGGATATCATAATTAATATTCTGTGATATTCAGAATATCACAAGTGATATTCTTAATATCATAAGTGATTTTCTGAATATGACAAGTGATTTTCAGAAGGGATTTTCTGTGATATGAATGTGATATCACCAGTGATACCTCATATGAATGTTATATCACCAGTGATACCAGTGATATCACCAGTGATACCACCAGTGATACCAGTGAATGTGATATCAAAGGTATTACCTCATATGAATGTGATATCACCAGTGATACCAGTGATATCACCAGTGATACCAGTGATATTCAGAATATCACAAGTGATATTCTGAGTACCACAAATGATATTCTGGATATCATAATTAATAATCTGTGATATTCAGAATATCACAAGTGATATTCTGAATATCATAAGTGATTTTCTGAATATGACAAGTGATTTTCAGAAGTGATTTTCTGAATATGACAAGTGATTTTCAGAAGTGATTTTCTGTGATATGAATGTGATATCACCAGTGATACCAGTGATATCACCAGTGATACCTCATATGAATGTGATATCACCAGTGATACCAGTGATATCACCAGTGATACCAGTGAATGTGATATCAAAGGTATTACCTCATATGAATGTGATATCACCAGTGATACCAGAATATCACTTGTGATACTTTGAATATCACAGAATATTACTTATAATATCCAGAATATCATTTGTGGTACTCATAGTATCACTTGTGATATTCTGCATATCATAGAAAATCACTTGTGATATTCAGAATATCACTTGTGATATTCAGAATCTCACTTGTGATATTCAGAATCTCACTTGTGATATTCTGAATATCACAGAATATCACTTGTGATATTCTTATGTTTTCGTCCGTTTTCATACGTATTAGTCAATTTTTTTATGTTTTCGTCCATTTTTATACGTTTCTGAATATCACAATTGATAGTTTTTCTAAATATCAATGGTGATATTCTAAATATCACTTGTGATTTTCGAAATATCACTTGTGATTTTCATGTTACAAAACATTTGTTGAAAATCACTTGTCAAATTCAGAAAATCACTTATGATATTTAGAATATCACTTGTGATACTTTGAATATCACAGAATATTACTTATAATATCCAGAATATCATTTGTGGTACTCATAGTATCACTTGTGATATTCTGCATATCATAGAAAATCACTTGTGATATTTAGAATATCACTTGTGATATTCAGAATATAACTTGTGATATTTAGAATATCACAGAATATCACTTGTGATATTCAGAATAAAATTTGTGATATTCAGAATATCACTTGTGATACTTTGAATATCACAGAATATTATTTATAATATCCAGAATATCATTTGTGGTACTCATAGTATCACTTGTGATATTCTGCATATCATAGAAAATCACTTGTGATATTCAGAATATCACTTGATATTCTGAATATCACAGAATATCACTTGTGATATTTAGAATATCACTTGTGATATTCAGAATATAATTTGTGATATTCAGAATATCACTTGTGATATTTAGAAACATATGAAAACGTCTGAAAATTGCCAAAAACATTTAAAAACGGACGAAAATGAATAAAAATTGGACGAAAACGTAAGAAAACGAATGAAAATGTATGAAAACGGAAGAAAACGTATGAAAGTGTAAAAACATGTATGAAAAGGACAAAAACATTTGAAAAATGGACGAAAACGTATGAAAACGAACGAAAACATAAGAAAATGAACGAATATGTATGAAAACGGACGAAAACGTATGAAATTGTAAAAACACGTCTGAAAACGGACGAAGACATATGAAAAACGGACGAAAACGAAAGAAAACAGATGAAAACGTATTAAAACGAACGAAAACGTATGAAAACCGACGAAAACGTATGAAAACGAACGAAAATGTAAGAAAACATATGAAAACGTATCAAAACAGATGTTAACGGGCAAAAACGTAAGAAAGCGGACGAAAACGTTTGAAAACGCACAAAACGTATGAAAACTGACGAAACGTAAGAAAACGGGCGAAAATATATGAAAGCGGGCGAAAATGTACGAAAACGGGCGAAAACGTACGAAAACAAATAAAAACGTATGAAAACGAACGAAAACATATGAAAACAGACGAAAATGAATGAAAGCGAAAAAAAATGTTTATTAGGAAAAAAAACGTGAATTAGAAGAAAAAAAGAAAAAAAGAAAAAAGAGAAAGGATAAAAGAAAAAAGAAAAAAATAAACGTGGAAAAAAAAGACAACAAAAAAGAAAAGAAAAAAACACAAAAAAAAAAAAGAAAGAAAAAAAAAGGAAAAAAAGAAAGAAAAAAAATGAATAATAAAAAAAATAAAAAGACAAAGAAAAAGGGGGAAAAAATATGGACTTGTGTTTCCCTATTTAATCTTAGGTTAATCCCACCATTAGATCAAACTATATGGATGGTGAGGATTTGTCCATTGGTATGCACCAAAATAAGAGTATGCATTTGAATTTTCCTCGGCACTTTATTTTGCATACTCCTATTTTGGTGCATATCAAGGGACAAATCCCCACCATCAATCTAGTTTGATCTAATAGTGGGGATTAACCTAAAATTAAATATAGAAACCTAAGTCCATGTTTTTTTTTTTTCTCTTTTTCTTTGTCTTTTTTATTATTCACTTTTTTTCTTTCTTTTTTTTTTGTGTCTTTTTTTACAAATTCACGCTTTTTTTTTTTTTTTTTTTTTTTTTTTTTTTTTTTTTTTTTTTTTTTTGTGTTCTAATTCATGTTTTTTTTTTTTTTTTTTTCTAATGAACGTTTTTTTTTCTTTTCAATACACGTTTTTTTTCGCTTTCATACATTTTCGTCTGTTTTCATACGTTTTCGTCCGTTTTCATACGTTTTTGTCTGTTTTCGTACGTTTTGGCCCGTTTTCATATATTTTCGCCCGTTTTCTTACGTTTTCGCCCGTTTTCATACGTTTTTGTCCGGTTTCATTCGTTTTCGTCTGCTTTCTTACGTTTTCGCCCGTTAACGTCTGTGTTCATATGTTTTCATCTGTATTCTTACATTTTCGTTCGTTTTTATACGTTTTCGTCCGTTTTCTTACGTTTTCGTTCGTTTTCATACGTTTTCGTCTGTTTTCATTCGTTTTCTTTCGTTTTTGTCCATTTTTCAAACGTTTTTGTCCTTTTCATACATGTTTTTACACTTTCATACGTTTTCTTCCATTTCCATACGTTTTCGTCCATTTTTTCATTCGTTTTTTTCCGTTTTTAAATGTTTTTGGCCATTTTCAGACGTTTTCATATGTTTATAAATATCACAAGTGATATTATGAATATCACAAGTTATATTCTGAATATCACAAGTGATATTCTGTGATATTCTGAGTACCACAAATGATATTCTGGATATCATAATTAATATTCTGTGATATTCAGAATATCACAAGTGATATTCTGAATATCATAAGTGATTTTCTGAATATGACAAGTGATTTTCAGAAGAGATTTTCTGTGATATGAATGTGATATCACCAGTGATACCAGTGATACGAGTGATATCACCAGTGATACCTCATATGAATGTGATATCACCAGTGATACCAGTGAATGTGATATCAAAGGTATTACCTCATATGAATGTGATATCACCAGTGATACCAGTGATATTCAGAATATCACAAGTGATATTCTGAGTACCACAAATGATATTCTGGATATCATAATTAATATTCTGTGATATTCAGAATATCACAAGTGATATTCTTAATATCATAAGTGATTTTCTGAATATGACAAGTGATTTTCAGAAGGGATTTTCTGTGATATGAATGTGATATCACCAGTGATACCTCATATGAATGTTATATCACCAGTGATACCAGTGATATCACCAGTGATACCACCAGTGATACCAGTGAATGTGATATCAAAGGTATTACCTCATATGAATGTGATATCACCAGTGATACCAGTGATATCACCAGTGATACCAGTGATATTCAGAATATCACAAGTGATATTCTGAGTACCACAAATGATATTCTGGATATCATAATTAATAATCTGTGATATTCAGAATATCACAAGTGATATTCTGAATATCATAAGTGATTTTCTGAATATGACAAGTGATTTTCAGAAGTGATTTTCTGAATATGACAAGTGATTTTCAGAAGTGATTTTCTGTGATATGAATGTGATATCACCAGTGATACCAGTGATATCACCAGTGATACCTCATATGAATGTGATATCACCAGTGATACCAGTGATATCACCAGTGATACCAGTGAATGTGATATCAAAGGTATTACCTCATATGAATGTGATATCACCAGTGATACCAGAATATCACTTGTGATACTTTGAATATCACAGAATATTACTTATAATATCCAGAATATCATTTGTGGTACTCATAGTATCACTTGTGATATTCTGCATATCATAGAAAATCACTTGTGATATTCAGAATATCACTTGTGATATTCAGAATCTCACTTGTGATATTCAGAATCTCACTTGTGATATTCTGAATATCACAGAATATCACTTGTGATATTCTTATGTTTTCGTCCGTTTTCATACGTATTAGTCAATTTTTTTATGTTTTCCTCCATTTTTATACGTTTCTGAATATCACAATTGATAGTTTTTCTAAATATCAATGGTGATATTCTAAATATCACTTGTGATTTTCGAAATATCACTTGTGATTTTCATGTTACAAAACATTTGTTGAAAATCACTTGTCAAATTCAGAAAATCACTTATGATATTTAGAATATCACTTGTGATACTTTGAATATCACAGAATATTACTTATAATATCCAGAATATCATTTGTGGTACTCATAGTATCACTTGTGATATTCTGCATATCATAGAAAATCACTTGTGATATTTAGAATATCACTTGTGATATTCAGAATATAACTTGTGATATTTAGAATATCACAGAATATCACTTGTGATATTCAGAATAAAATTTGTGATATTCAGAATATCACTTGTGATACTTTGAATATCACAGAATATTATTTATAATATCCAGAATATCATTTGTTGTACTCATAGTATCACTTGTGATATTCTGCATATCATAGAAAATCACTTGTGATATTCAGAATATCACTTGATATTCTGAATATCACAGAATATCACTTGTGATATTCAGAATATCACTTGTGATATTTAGAATATCACTTGTGATATTCAGAATATAATTTGTGATATTCAGAATATCACTTGTGATATTTAGAAACATATGAAAACGTCTGAAAATTGCCAAAAACATTTAAAAACGGACGAAAATGAATAAAAAATGGACGAAAACGTAAGAAAACGAATGAAAATGTATGAAAACGGAAGAAAACGTATGAAAGTGTAAAAACATGTATGAAAAGGACAAAAACATTTGAAAAATGGACGAAAACGTATGAAAACGAACGAAAACATAAGAAAATGAACGAATATGTATGAAAACGGACGAAAACGTATGAAATTGTAAAAACACGTCTGAAAACGGACGAAGACATATGAAAAACGGACGAAAACGAAAGAAAACAGATGAAAACGTATTAAAACGAACGAAAACGTATGAAAACCGACGAAAACGTATGAAAACGAACGAAAATGTAAGAAAACATATGAAAACGTATCAAAACAGATGTTAACGGGCAAAAACGTAAGAAAGCGGACGAAAACGTTTGAAAACGCACAAAACGTATGAAAACGGTCGAAACGTAAGAAAACGGGCGAAAATATATGAAAGCGGGCGAAAATGTACGAAAATGGCGAAAACGTACGAAAACAAATAAAAACGTATGAAAACGAACGAAAACATATGAAAACAGACGAAAATGAATGAAAGCGAAAAAAAATGTTTATTAGGAAAAAAAACGTGAATTAGAAGAAAAAAAGAAAAAAAGAAAAAAAGAAAAAAGAGAAAGGATAAAAGAAAAAAGAAAAAAATAAACGTGGAAAAAAAAGACAACAAAAAAGAAAAAAAAAAACCAATGAAGCGTGAAAAAAAAAACACAAAAAAAAAAAAGAAAGAAAAAAAAAGGAAAAAAAGAAAGAAAAAAAATGAATAATAAAAAAAATAAAAAGACAAAGAAAAAGGGGGAAAAAAACATGGACTTATGTTTCCTATTTAATCTTAGGTTAATCCCACCATTAGATCAAAGTAGATGGATGGTGAGGATTTGTCCATTGGTATGCACCAAAATAAGAGTATGCATTTGAATTTTCCTCGAGTTATTGGGCTTTGTAACCACATCGATCAATTAGAATTAATATCTTTTCCTTTACTTATACACCGTACCACTCAAAACGAATTGAGAGACGATATGATTAAATATGATGCTTTTTTCATCTTCGCTGCTTCAAAGATAACGTTATTTCGATATTGCCACATTACCCACATCGCCGAGAAGAAAATAGCTTCCAGAACACCTTTTGCTTCTTGACGAATGTTAACGGCATCAATCCAATTTAAAACATCGGCTATCACCTCAAACACAGGTTGATCCATGTTTATCCAACGGAAGATCCTCTCCCACATTCGGATTGAGTTTGATCCGTATATTCCACTGCAGCTCCACACGAAGGGCATATGATTCAAGGAACATCTATCCCTCCCACCATAAGATTTTTTCGGGTTGGTAATATGTCCTGTCTAAGTCTCCACACCAAGATGTTCACCTTTATGGGCACCAGATAATTCCATCTTATCTTTGTATCTCCTGAATGAAGAATTTTTTCGTCAATATGCTTACGAATGCAAGCAACTATGAAAGAGCCATCCTGTTGCAACTTACATTCCCATGTATCTCCACGATCAAAGAGCTCCAAATGAACGATTGTTGCATGTCTATATATTGCTGACCGGTGCGACCTCCATCTGGCATACGACGATGCCAATTTCATTGCCATTGTTCATCCACCCATCGATCACTAGGGGTGCTATTTGGGTCGGGTGGGTCGGGTTCGGGTCAAACGGGTCGGGTCCAAGTCGGGTCGAGGGTAAAAATAATATACCCGAACCCGACCCTATTTGAACTCGGGTTAGTCGGGTTCGGGTCAAATCGGGTCGGGTCAACTCGGGTTCGGGTCTGTCCCATTTATATCCACCCACACAAACAAATCCGGATAAAACCTCACAAATCCACCACACAAAAACTTATCTCCAAGAGTTGATAAAAAAACTCTCAACCCACAATCCATATCTGTTATCAGAAATCCAGATCTTGATCAAAACCAAGATCCATCATCTCTCGATCTACTCATACGCAGGTTTTTAGAGCACAAAAAAATCAGATCGAAGCACTTACAGTTATTACTCAAAAATCCAACACCACTCAAACCAACATCACTCAAAAATCATCATACAAGAACGCCCAAGACACAATAATCTAAACCCAGTGAAGATCGAGAACAATCGATCTAAACAAAAAAAAAATCTGATCCAAACAGATCCACTCTCAGAAAATAAGATCACCATGAAGTTCCTAATGAATTTGTAGTAGGTTACACCTGAAAGAAACAGGTTAGCGGCTGAAGGGAAAAAAAAAAAAAAAAAATCAGGTTAGTCGGGTTGACCCGAACCCGAATAGCAAAGTATTTTGAACCCGAGACCCGACCCTAGTTCATACTCGGGTTAGTCGGTTGACCCGATTGACCCGAATAAGATTTTGGACCCGAGTAACCCGACCCGAGTATCCTTATTCGGGTTCGGGTCCGGATCGGGTCGGGATTTATGACACCCCTATCGATCACCCACCATGCACTGTTTATCACTCTTTTTAGCATAGACACAAGGGAATCTCTCATTTAACGACCTGGTACCGCACCCACAAGTCCGTCCAAAATCTAGTAGCATTTCTATTTCCAATGTTATTTTTCATTGTCGAATAGCTAACAATGTTTTGCTTATCCATTTGATGAATAACTTTTAGAATGGCACCCCACACTCTAGTGACTTTCGAAATACAATCCGTTTCATTGAAACGTTTGTACAAGAACGTATTACAAACGTTTCATCGAATAGCTAACAATGTCAAGACCACCATTTGCTTTCGATTTGAGCACATTCTTCCATTTAACCCAAGAGATATAACATCTTGATCTCCTCTCCCATAAAACGTTGAAATTAACTAGAATACAAAAAAGATGAAATTTGCCAATATAAATATGGGTAATATTTGTCCGTTAAAACGACACGGTGTTTATATTAATTCGAAAAATCTTCATTGTAACAATAGATAAGTGGAAGAAGGTTGTATAGTTGATGACCGGATTTCTTAAAGATCATTGGTAGTTGCCATGAACAACTTCAACATCTTGTGAAAAATTGAAGTCAGCTGAATTTATAGGTCAAAACTGATAACATATTAATTATTAATCACAACTATATGATGAACAAGTTAATTATTAATTACAGCTATACGATGTAGATTTGTTGGGTATTGTAGCAGGAAGACTAGTGATGAAAGAAACACGAAATTCTAAACAGAAAATAGAAAAGAAATAGTCTTTTAAAAGATAGATTTCCAAGAAAATGTATGCTTTGGAAGTAAACAAGTTGATTGCCGTAGCATCAAAGAAGGTACAAGGAATTGGTACAGATTCTTTAAGACGACGGCCAAGAGGTGGTGTAGAAAGTGAGCACTGGACGGCAATGCAAACGTTGATCTCGGGTACAAATCTAGCTCCAATGGAGGATAGATGGGTTTGGACGTTAGAAAGCATGGGGAACTTCACTGTGCGATCGGCTAGGATTGCAATTGACAAGAAAATGTCAATAAAGAATGGTGCTCATGTTAGTTTTGTGGATATAAAATTAATAGAGTATGACCGGATTCGAACACGAGACTTCGGGATTGCACACTTTACGTATAAGTTTCAATGTTTTAATAATTAATATAATAAGTTATGTTTAATTATTAAATTTACAAATAAACACTTAACGGACGTTAGCACTTAACGGGAATTGACTAACGGTCGTTAAATGTTAAAGGGAGACGAATATATGTAAACAAGCCAAGAAGGATCTAGAATCCCTTAGGGATCCATAGAATCGGCCGAACAAGAGGAGGTGGGGTAATCTTACCCTAACTTGGACTCCATGATTGGTCTATTATAAATACAAACCCCTTGTATTCATTCTAATCTAATCTTGGTTCCTTGCAAACCCTAACTTCTCTTCTTCTTTCCTCCCTTTGTGCTCAATCCAATCGAACTCCACCCTAAACCCTTAGGGTCGATTTCTTTGAGCTCAAATCAAGTATTTGGTTTGTTTGTGATTCAAGAACCTAGCTTTTCTCATTGAAACGCTTGTAATACGTGTGTACAAGAACGAAGAACAAACATACTTTTGTTTGTGATCTTTTCCTCATTCGACTTGGGTATAGTCGAAATATACTAAACCCAATTTGGGGTTTAATTGGTTCTTGTTTGATTGATTTCTTGTTTCGCTAGAAATCATTAAGGTACGCATATTCTTTTAATTCGGTTAACTAATTACAAGTATTTGATCTTTACTTCCGCTGCATGCTTTGATGATGTTTACATGTTTATATATAATTGTTATGATATAAAAATTCCAACAGTGGCATCATGAGCCGTTAATACTGTGTAATTAATTACCGAAACACATAAAATTGGATCTTTAGTGATTATTACATGTTATGGTTTTCTAGGGTTTTAAAAATTAGTAAACCCTAATTTTTTTTAATTAGGGTCGATTACCCTAAATTTTTATAATTAGGGTTTTATTTTGTAAAACTTGTAGAAACCCTAGGATGCATGTAATTTTTTATGTGATTATTAATGAATATTTGTTATATGTCATTAATTGATATGCGATCCTTATGACTTGATTATTGTTAATAATAAGTGCTATGTGGGAATCCATGATGAAAACATGCATGTTTTGTCATGGATCATATTGAAGTTGATGTAATTGTTACGTGTTTTGGATTACATGCTATTATTATGCGATTGGAATTAATTAATTAGGGTTTTAGTAATAAAATTGTTTGACATGTTTAATTACTAAAAATTAATTAATTATGTAATTAGGGAAGACC
Organism: Artemisia tridentata subsp. tridentata; assembly: GCA_021014915.2. Classification (NCBI taxonomy): domain Eukaryota; kingdom Viridiplantae; phylum Streptophyta; class Magnoliopsida; order Asterales; family Asteraceae; genus Artemisia; species Artemisia tridentata. The sequence continues at coordinate 359,914,839 of CP139503.1, read as the reverse complement.
TAAAATTGGGGAAGACCCCATATGAATCGTATATTAAATCAATTATGTGTGTTATTGTATATATTTATCGTAGGACTTACGCAACCAATTATTGGTGTATTTGGTCCATTGGTACCTAGCTCGAAAACCAATGGGAGTCTTAGATCAATATATACATGTTAATTGATTTTTTTTTTAGCATGTACATTATTTAATTCGTTTATTTTTATTAATTACGTATTTGTTTATATATGTTTGTGACATGATTGTAAGCAAAAGGGTAATTTTAAGAATAGAAAATAAACTGGACTTAATAATGGTGAAATATAGTTTTAAGCTTTAAAATCTTAAACTTTTAATTGATTGATGCAACTGTACCAAAGTGGTCGAACGGCGGACCAAATTTAACAAACTATAAGGTGGGTTTAAGGTTGGTTTCGCATTAAATTGTGGCCTCAAAGAGACTCCATTCTGTCTCTCCGCATGCTTGTGCGTCAAATTAGACTTACCAAGTATAACCATTATATGTACGAAGCATCTTAAGGCAAAGTTGTATGTTTCTCAACGCCTCAATTAAAACTTTGTTGATTTATGCTTAGTAAAGAAACTAATGAGTAAAAGTTTTTTTATTTGAAACATATGATACAAGATGAATGCATAACATCTTTGTACATATTTTTGATTACACACATCAAAATAACTACCCTTTAATTTAAGTTATATGTCATCCAATGAAACAGAAACACCTGAGATTACTATTTACGTTATTGTGAGACTTAGCTAGATGGTAATCAAAGGGTAAATCTCCATTTGTCGTGAGAACGAGCATGGATGAATTTGCAGTTTCTTAAGTTGGTTAACTTAATTGAGTTGATAGTGAGATCTGATCACTCAAGGCATGAGATGGGGATAAAACATGCTTACATTGCAACTAAAGTTGGCAAATACGTAAATCCCATAATTTCTAGGAATTGCAATTTGTATATTGGCAATTGAGTTTCGACTCGTACCTTATTGAATAATTTCATTACTAGCAGATCAACTGATGTGAAGAAACTATGTCAATTTGGATCCTAGTTTTCAGTAAAAATTAAATGGTTAAATGTTATTTACCATGGGTATTTAATTTTCTTGAAAGGTTTTATTATCGAAAGTACTAACTTTTGAACTTTTTTTCTATAGAAATGGCTCTACCCGAAAACACTAATATGAACAACATGAGTTCTGCTTTCAAGCAAATGCTTGATAGAGAAAAGTTGACTGGTACAAAGAATTTCAATGATTGGCATCGTTCTTTGAGAATTGTTCTGCGGATGGCCAAAAGAATTGATTATCTTAGTAAGCATCTTCCTACTGCTCCTGCTGGTACTGCATCAAATGCAGACCATGAAGAATATAACATTGAGTATGAGAAGCACAATGATGTGGCTTGTCTCATGTTATCTGGGATGGAAACTCAATTGCAAAAGCAATTTGAGAACTATGGTCCCATGGACATGATCAATGAACTCAAACGTATGTTTGAGAAACCACCTGCTGCAGAGTTATATGAATTGATAGATTCTCTGCACAGTTGTAAGCAGGATGCTGGAAAATCAGTGAGTGCCCATGTATTGGAAATGAAAAGTTATTTGGACCAATTGGAGTGACTCGGCTGTGGTTATGTGCAAGATGTATGTGTTGGCCTTATCAATCGATCCCTTAACCAGGATTTGTTTGGTGATTTTGTGCGCAACTATAATATGCATTGCACGGGGAAGACAATCAGTGAGTTACATGCAATGCTCATTGAATTTGAGAAAGTATTGTCAAAGAAGGCACCTACACCCACGGTATTAGCAATAAAAGGTGGTAGGATTACTAAGCCCAACAAACCGCAACACGCGAACAAGAAGGGTAAAGGCAATGGAAAGGGTAAACAAGTTATGGCCTACCAACAAATGCCTAAGAAGCAGAATCCTCCTAAGAAGAAAGAGAATCCCAAGAAGGATTTGGCTGCTTGTCACCACTGCAACACACCAGGACATTGGAAGAGGAACTATCCATTGTTTCTAGAAGAGTTGCGTTTGAATAAAAATAAGAAGGATGGGAATGTCGCGAGCACTTCAGGTATTTTTATGATTGAATTATTTTATTTTCCTCGTAAGCATAATTCCTGGGTATATGATACGGGATGTAGTACTCATATTTGTAACACATCACAGGGACTTAGAGGAGCAAGGAAGTTGGCCTATGGAGAAAGATACTTGTACGTAGGAAATGGCATACGTGCAGCTGTTGAAGCCATAGGGACATTCGATTTAGTCTTACCTTCGGGTTTAATACTAGTTTTGAATAATTGTCATTATGCACCTTCTATAATTAGAGGTGTCATTTCAGTTTCTTTATTATTGGATATTGGTTTTGTTCACACATTTATTAATAATGGAATTTCAATTTCTTTAAATAATGTTTTTTACTTTAATGCAATTCCAATAAATGGTGTGTTTGAAATTGACATGGAGAATCATGTGTCCAATAGAAATAATTCTGTGTATAGCATTAGCAATAAGAGAATCAAGTCAGACTTGGATTCATCTTATCTTTGGCATTGTCGTCTTGCACATATTGGCAAGAAACGTATGAAAAAGCTGCAACATGATGGGCTTTTGCAAAATATCAATGATGAATCATTTGATAAATGTGAATCTTGCATATCTGGGAAGATGACAAGGAAACCTTTTTCACATCAACTGGAAAGGGCTACAGATCTACTTGGATTAATACATACTGATGTGTGCGGTCTACTTAGACATGTGTCAAAACGCGGTGCTAGCTACTTCTTAACCTTTACGGATGATTACAGTCGTTATGGTTATGTTTATTTACTTAAACATAAACATGAAGTCTTTGAGACATTCAAGGTTTTTAAAAGTGAAGTAGAATTACAACTTGGTAAGAAGATTAAGGCTCTTTGATCCGATAGAGGTGGTGAATATTTAAGCCAAGAGTTTAAAGATTATTTAGCTGAGTATGGTATTGTCCAGCAACTCACATCTCCTTATACTCCACAACAAAATGGTGTATCTGAAAGGAGAAATCGTACATTGCTAGATATGGTATGATCAATGTTTAATCTTACAACTCTTCCCTTATCCTTTTGGGACTATGCTCTTGAAACTGCTGTTCGCATATTGAATATGGTTCCAACTAAGAAGGTTGATAAGACTCCATATGAATTATGGACTGGAAAAGCTCCCAACTTTTCTTACTTAAAGGTCTGGGGTTGTGAGGCGTTTGTTAAACGTGACTCACCAGATAAACTCCAACAGAGATCTGTTAAGTGTATCTTCGTAGGATACCCAAAGGAAACAATGGGTTACTACTTTTACTTTCTACCTGAAAATAAAGTCATTGTGGCTAGGTATGGAGATTTCTTTGAAAATAATCTCATATCTCAAGAATTTAGTGGGAGAATTTATGATCTGGAAGATGATCAAGAAGATACATCACCTTCTGAAAATACTAGCACACTTCCTGTGGAACCTGAAAGTCTAGGTCCTCCACCTGAAGTTGAAGTGGTTCCCATTCGCAGATCTGCAAGAACTGTGAAAGCTCCTGATCGTCTATGTCTTAACGTAGAGTGTGAGAAAACTATACTAGGGGATCTTGATGAACCTACTAGTTATAGGGCTGCCATTAATAGTCCTGAAAAGGATAATGGCAGGTTGCTATGAATGGGGAAATGCAATCCATGAGAGACAACGAAGTCTGGATTGAAGTAGACCTTCCTCCCAATGCCAAGGTAGTTGGAAGTAAGTGGCTCTTCAAGAAGAAAACTGACATGGATGGCAATGTACACACCTATAAAGCTTGTTTGGTAGCTAAAGGCTTTACCCAAACATATGGTGTTGACTACGAGGAGACCTTTTCTCCTGTAGCTGACATTAGAGCTATTAGGATTCTCATAGCTATAGCAGCATACTATAACTATGAGATTTGGCAAATGGATGTCAAAACCGCCTTCTTAAATGGTCGCTTAGATGAAGACATCTATATGGCGCAGCCTGAGGGGTTTGTGAATCCAGAATTTCCTGAGCGTGTATGCAAGCTTCAAAGATCCATTTATGGATTGAAGCAGGCATCAAGGCAATGGAATAAGAGATTTGATGAAGAAATCAAAAGGTTTGGATTTACTCAGAATCTTGATGAGCCATGTGTATATCACAAAGCTAGTGGGAGTAATGTTACTTTCCTTATCCTATATGTCGATGACATATTGATCATGGGAAATCATATACCAAGTTTAAATGAGGTTAAGTCCTATCTTGGTAAATGTTTTTCTATGAAGGATTTAGGAGAAGCAGCATACATCCTTGGAATCAAGATCTACAGAGATAGATCAAAGCGGTTGATTAGATTAAGCCAAAGTGCTTACATTGATAAAATATTGAAGAGATTCAATATGCAAAATTCCAAGAAAGGATATTTGCCAATGCAAGTAGAACATGGCTTAAGTAGCAAACTATGTGCTTCAACACCTGAAGAGGTAGCACACATGAGAAAAGTTCCATATGCTTCTGTAGGTCACTATAATGATCTCAACACCACACACGAACTACTACTTATCTTAGATATTAAGCTACGTATGGAAATGTAATAAGCTAAATACGATAAGGTAAATAAGAGAAATAAGAAGAGAAGAATAAGATGGAAGGTTTTCACTAATTCGATTCACACACAAGCATAGCTTCCGCACTTACAATAGAAAACCCACAATGAAAATGAATCCCTTGCCTTGTATTTATAGGCAATGGGAGGAGGAATAATTCTAGGAATATTCCTTCACATGGGATAAGAATAAACTAGCACATGTGACCGGTTCATGGACTACTAATGAACCGGTCCAAATTTACAAACAATATAGTCCTAATAAATGTGCAACATTATAAATGAACAAGACTTGTAAATATTTAAAACGTGTTCCTAACAATCTCCCCCTAAGTCTTGATCATCAATGTTGCCTGACGTCTTCTTTGCTTCTTAGGCTTCCGACGTCTTGATAATCTTTGTTTCTTTGTTCTTGTTTGATGATGATGTGATGTTGTCTCTTTCTGCCAATCTCCAACGTCTTTTCGTCTTCTCCATCATGCTCATATGTCTTTGTTTTGTTTTGAATCATATTTTGAACTTTTTGATGTTACTGAGTCGTTGTGAAAAACATTACTTCAAGATATGAACATGATGGAGTCTTGATGGTTGAACTCCAGCTCCTCAGCAGCAGCAGCAGCATCAGCAGCAGTATCAGCAGCAGCATCAGCACGAACCAACCGGTACTTACAGGCTTAGACATGAGATCATCAACAGCATAGTGTGAAGATTTTCTCACATCCTAACCCAGACCGTTCTGAACCGGATTCCCCCGAAAGGGATTACACGGACACACCGAAGTGCACCCACGATTCAGTGAGTCGCTGGAGATCACCCCACGACTGTAGACCGTTTGGAGCAAACACTAAGCGTAACCCACTAGGAGTTACCGAAGTGACCTGCTGTCAGAGTTGTTTGATGTTGTTCTGGCAGGGTTTCCATTCAATCATTGATAATCACTAATGTGACTTTTCTCATGAATGTTCTCGGCAGATTGCTAAGATCTGCGAAGGACACTTTTCCTAATTTACACCTGATGCCCATGATGTAGAACACCAGAGTAATTCTAAGTGTACCTAAGAGATCTTTTGATGAATCTCATGGCTCTAGACTCAATTAGTGCACATTTGTTTGGTCATCGGAGGCGTGGAGCAGATTGCCTCCTTTTCAATATCAACAATCTCGTAATGAGATGTCGATAGATTATGAAGGGTTCTCCGTGTGAATGAAACAAATGTCTTTTGAGAGACACTTGAGTGGCTTAGAAGGTTTTTTAGTGCGTCACTGGGTCCATGACGTCTTTGGTCTTCAATACCGGTGATGCTCATCAACCAGTAGATTATGAATTGAACCCGGTGTCTGCCCTAAGGTTGAACAAATGGAGGGCTATTTCTTTTCACCCTTTTCTTTGCTTTTCTTTTTAATTCTTCAACCCCTTCTTTCTCCGTTCATTCATTTTCTCCTTTTTTATATCATACCTAGGACTTTCTAGTTCTAAACTATTGGTATTGTCCTTGGGTAGATCCCTCCGGCTCTGGCGGATCATAGGACGGTTTTCCCTAACCTTAGTCACCTTATAACTCCATGACTATCCTAATGATGCCATAAACCAAACCATTGAAAATCTCTCAAAGTGTCGATAATTGTAAAGACATTTTGTTGACACCTTGAGAGTTTGATGATTTTCAGAAATACTCCCCCTTAACATGTGCGCATAAGTATTAAATTTTGAATTTTGCACATGCCGGAAAGAGTTGGCACTTTTGAATTGATTGACTTTCAATGAACCTGATCGTTGCGAGACACGCTTACATCACCAGTTAAACTGGCTTGAAATTATTACCCGTCCAGATCAGATTCAAAGATTATCGCTCGAATTTGGTACATTCTACTCAGACACATCCTTTGCGAGACACGCTTACATCACCAGATAAACTGGCTTGAAATTATTACCCGTCCGGGACATGTCCTTTCGACTACTGACTTTCCTATTCGTCAATTCGAGGGTCATTTCTGAGTTTGAGCACACGAGATTCCAGCAAATGAGACTTCATATTTTAATCATCTTTTTACTTCTCCCCCTCAAAAATAGCATACTCATGATGTTTTTGAAAAAACGTTTATGATTAAAATATGCTGTTTTTGAGTTTTAGGGAAGAATTTTCAAGAACATTGATAAGTCTTTGAACAAAGATTATGTTTTTCAAATACTCCCCCTTAACAAGGGAATATTTGTCCTTATGAGCAGAATGTTTGAAAAACGTTGGAAAACATTCTGATTTTAATTCTGCTCATAAGTAAGAAGCTTTCGCTCCTTTTTTCAGGATTGAGGCACTGAAGCGTACCTCAGGGTCCTTTCTTTGGGGACCGGGTTGTACACTGTTATGTGTGCACAAGCCGTAGTCAATTTAACAGTCATATATAAGTAAGAATATTGAATGAATATTGAATATTGAAATCAAATTCTTACAAATTAACCGCCTCTGCCAAAAGTGGTGAATTTTGGATCTGTTCTCTGGAATAATCTGATGGCAAATGGAGGACGACCACCAACATAAGTTTCCAATCTCCTCATCTGATCCCTTCTGTAGAGTCTTTCTTCGATCGACCATATAAAATTCTTGACCTGCCTGAGCTGTTGATGATTCCATTTCTTGTGCTTCTTCAATATTTGATCCTGAACTCGTGTGACTAACCCATCTCGAACATTCTTTAGAGTGTCGTCATAGAACTTGTGAATCTCCTTATGAGGCATGAAACGGTTAGTGTTTGTTGCACTTCTGTAGACGAATCCAAAGATAGGGTCGGTCTTGAGCAAGTATTGAGGTTCCTTGTTGTCAGTGAGAGTAAACATGGGTTCCTCAAGATTCAGTTTCTTCTGATAACTTTCAACTCCAAGTTGAAGATCTTCTACACGTTCTTTGATCACTGTTCTTCTGATGAAGTGGCATATAGCAGTGCTAAATGCATACAGAAGAGTAGGATTGAGGTGATTCAGCTTCCCTTGTACTTTCATCAAATACAAGTCTTCAATGTCGTTGAGATTGAGTTCAGGAAAATCTGCTTCATTGAACGTGTAAATAAGATTATCTTGTCTGCGAACGGAGATCTCAGAAATGAATGTGTATCCAAGCTTTTGTGATCCCTTAGCATCAATCACTGCCTTTATACGAAGATCACTGAACACCTTTTCACGAGAGGCCATGAGGCCAAGCTTGTACTTGTACCACGACTTGCGTTTGTCAAACCAGTGGTGAATTCCAAGTTCAGCGTCACGATCATATTTTGCAATTTTGTTGATGAAGAGTTTACGGTGTCTAGCTTCTTCTTCAATGGCAGGATTTGTGTAGTTTGCAGCAGGAGTGAAGGTGATTGAGGTAGCATATTTTACTTCACTGGAAGCCCCATGTACGAGTAGTTCCAGATCTTGATTAAAGAAGAATGCGAATAGAATTTCTGACATTCCATGATATGGTCGTATCACCGGAAGTGGTTTTGTCCAGTCAGTGATGTATGGATGTTTCTTACTATCAAGACCACCTTCCCTGTATACATTTGGATTTGTCCAATCGAAGTCTTTGGATAATGCCCTAGCAATGTTCTCCAAATGATATTCCAACTCAGCAACACTTGCAGATTTATCCTTTAAAAGAGTGAAGGCATCATTCTTGATTCTACGAAGCTCTCTTTTTGTCATTTTCTTAATGTTGAATGCATGTTTGATTTTCTGAGTGTATTCAAACGTGCTGTCTTCTATCTTTGAAGCTTCGTCGTCATTGATTTGAGCCTTTGCAAGATTGTCAAACCATTCGTTTCCTTGTAAGTCTTCATCAGTATCTAACCATGTAATCACAGCTGGTTCTCCAGAAGATTTCTTACTGCTGGAAGGTTTGGCTTTTGTTGGTTTTGGAGGTGATTGAGGTGGATCATCTTGAGGTTGAAACTCAACATCTTCACTAATGAAATGTTCAAAGTGATGCTCAGTTTCCTTTGGACCAGATTCTTGACGATTTGGAGATGGTGAAGATGTTTTCTGTTCTGTTGGCTCCTGAATGTGAATACCTGATCCACTCCCATTCTTTTGTTTCTTCTGTGTGGGATTTGGATCTTGATCCTCATTGTCGTCATCACGAATTCTTTTACCCTTATCAGCAGCAACTTTGCAAGAAACCTTCTCAATGTGTACTTCAATTGACTTAATGAGACTGATATCTTCAGGAGAAGGAGATGTCATGGCATGGAGTCTGTTGAGAAGTTCAAGTCTGAGTTCTTCTGTTGTGAAGTCTTTAAGTTGCTTGAAGCCAGAATTTGAGATGATTGCTTCTTTGACCTTGACATCAAGTTGAGTATTAACGTTCTCGTTAATATTTTTCTGAAGATCAGCAGTGAAGCGTTTGACATAATGTCTTGTATTACTTTTGATATGATCTTGAAAATCAAACTTAAGGAGCTCATCCATGTTCTACTTTGTTTCCTGCATCTCATTGACTTGTTCTGACAGATCCTTGATAAGGTTCTTCATTTCTGACATTTGATCTTGCAACTTGCTTTCTTTTCTTGCTTGAGCAAGCTTTGCTGCTTTCTTAATTTGTCTGGATAAAGGTGAGAGAACTTCAACTCTTGTGACTTTGGCGATTTTTCTTACATGTTTTCCTTTCATGACTTTTCTCATTCTTTCTGCTAATGTTGCTTTGCCTTTGTGTGGTGGTGACTTCGATGGTGATGGAGTGAGTGATGGTATAGATGATGATGAATTAGGAGAAGCAGAATTCTTGTGAGATGAAGATGAAGGTTTTGGAGATTTCTTCGGTGATTCTGGAGGAGTTGGATGCTTGGGAGGTGAATTAGGAGGTGTGTTAGGTTTGGGAGAAGAAATGGGAGGAGTCTGATCTCGTGGTTGTTGTTGAGGAGACTTATTCATGTTCATAGAATCATGAAGTGGAGAGATAATGTAGTTATCAGCTTCTTCATCCTCCTTTTGTTTCCTTTCCTCTTCTTCTTTCCTTTTCCTTTCTGCTTCAGCAAGTTCTTCCTCCAGCTCATTAGCAGCTTTAGTAGTCTTGAATCCAGTAACTCCTTCTCTTCCTCAGAATCTCCCCATTCCCCAGTGTTATCTTGATGATGTTCTTCCTCTTGAAGTGGGATGTCATCAAACATTGAATCTGAAATTTCATTTTCTGTGAAGACAATCTTTTCTGATTCAGATTGTGGTGGATTATCCAAGTCGGGTTGATTAACCGAGCTTGATGGAGGAGGGGGAACCGTAGATGTAGCCATAGCGGGTTGATTAACCGTATTTGGCTGAACTGTGGAAGTTTGTAAGGCACCGGGTTGATTAACCGGATTAGAGGATAAAACTGGTGCTGGAGTGGCTCCTGATCCTCCTGCTCCCTTAGCAATCTCTTCCTTCTTCTTTGCTTCCAATTCCCTCATAACTTTCTTTTGTAGTTCTGCTCTTCTTTCTTCATCAATCTTCTTCTGCTTAATACTTGCCTTAGTAGCATTCTCTAAGTCAAGCTCTGTTTGAAACTCGGCTTCTTGCTCATTAAGTATTTCTACTTCTGGTTCAGTGTCTTCGGAGGATTCAGAGGATTCATCACGAATACCAATTTCTTCAACTTTTGGTTTCGGAGCAGTCTTAATAATTCTCCTCTTGCTTGAGGTTGCTTTCTTTGGAGCACTTGATGCACTTCCAGTTTTACTAGCTCTACTACTTTTGGAACGAGTCTTGGAAGAACCTGTACCCTCAGTCATTTTAGTGATGCCGACAAGCTTCTTCTCATAAGCTTGAATGTAATCTGCGTAAGCAGGAGTTTCCCTGACCTCATCAGTAAGTAGAACATCAAACAACTTAAGACCTTGTTTGTGAGTGCTTTCCTTTGGAAAGTATACTGATTTGAAGTTTGTGTCCATCTTGATCACATGTCTTTCTCTGTCTTCGGGTCGATTAGAAATATCATGATGCTTATCAAGGAGAAGACTGATCAGTAACTTAGTGTAACGGACAAATGGGATTTTAGTCAAGGGTTTTCTGAGTAGACCATGCATTTGATGCATAAGATCTTCCCAGATTAGAGCAGCAAAATCAAGGTTGTGTTTGGTAACAAATCCCCAGAAGAGTTGAGCATGAGAAAGTCTTGGATGTTCGCGTCCACTGTCTCTTCCAGACACTGATCGAATCAGAATATAGTACATAGCTCTCCATGGTTGAGGAATGGACTTGGCATTGATGTTTGAGAGGATGTTGAGTGGAAGATCTGGATCTACATCATATCCAATACCAATGAGAAAGTTGAGAATGTCTTGTTCAGTGGGTGAAGGCCAGTATTGTCTTGAGGTATCCGGTGGATTTGGTAGAGATAAAGCTTCACGTAGATGTGCTGGAGTGACCTTGACTTGTTTTCTGTCAAGAGTGCATGTGAAGAATTTGTTATTGTCATCTGGTTTGATAGTGCTCCACATCTGATGAATGTAGATCTCAGGAATACTATCTAAATCTTCCAAGATACTCCTGCATTCATGTCTTTTGAGGATTTCGATGACAATTCGACAACTTGGTTCAGCACACTTGATATTATCGAAGACCACTCTTGAATTGTTCTTTCCATACTTAGCCTTGAATCCTTGTGGAAATAACTCTGCTTTGGTGATAGGTGGAAGTGGTTGTTGTTGTTGTGAAGACATTGTGGATGATCTGAAACAGTATTATGACACCAATTTGCAGGATATATGTGTGTTAGCATTAGTTGAAATTGAGAGATTGCACATAACATCTTTTATTACTGAGCAATCGTTAATCTGTGAATTGATCATTTTAATTTTGCATAAGAAATCTTCCCTTTGATTTGACAAGACTTAAGGAATTAGAAATTTCAATGAAATTAATAATTTCAAATGCAGATAGTCAAAAACAAGAGATTTTGACAAATGCGAGAAAAAATTACTAATTGCAAGAGAAAAATACCAATTGCGAGAAAACTTGCCAATTGCGAGAAAAATTTCCAATTACGAGAAAAATTTCCAATTGCGAGAAAAATTTCCAATTGCGAGAAAAATTTCAATTGCGAGAAAAATTTCCAATTGCGAGAAAAATTTCCAATTGCGAGAAAAATTCCAATTGCGAGAAAAAGATTTTCAATTACGAGAGCACTTATCTTTTGCGATAGCAAATGCCAATTGCGAGAACAATGGCAATTGCGAAAGCAAATGACAATTGCGAGAGCAATTGCAAATTCGAAAATATCTTATACAAGAAATTCCGAAACTCTTTTGAAGACGATTCATTCACCAAGATTTTGCAATTCACAGATTAATGATTCCACACTAATTGCAATAGGTTCACAAAGCTATTATACGCATTTTGTCCAAGTTATAACAATTTTTATCCACAAAATCTATAGAATCAAACTGCTTGTGCATCGTGTTCTTGATAAACCCTAATTTTCAATTAACGATTATCTGTTGTTTCTGGGCTTAATCTGAGGCAACAAATGTTCAATTCTAATCATAATAACAACATAACAACTCTTAAATTACGCCAAAACATTCGTATTTGAGTTTCCCCAAATTATGAACATAAACCCTAAATTTCGAATAAACATTCAGATGAATTTCTGGAATAATTAAGCACGCATTTATGTTACATAATCAAGTTTTAAGCATAGAAGTACAAGCATTATCACTCAAAACACATAGGATTAAAGAATCCCAAATCTACGCGAACCCTAGAAATTCGACTAGTCAATTTACACAAATTCCACGATGGATCTTTAATTCCTTAAAAACCATATGTTATAATCACTTAAAAAACATGAAATCACTCACAAATTTGTTAGATCTTGAACGGATGATCAGAATGAATTATGGCCGTTGATTGGGTTGTTGGGTGGTAGTAATTGCGAAATAGGAATTGCAGGGATAGTAAATGACATGCACAGTTAATTCAGATTTGCATTTAATACTTTACTATTAACTTTTATCCTATGGTCACAATTAGTCCCTTAACCTCAATTCTTAGCACAATAAATCCTAACCAAACGATTTTTAATAATTAGCACTTTTAGTCCTCTAACAATTTGTAACCATCAAAATCCTAACAAATAAACAAATAATCCTTAGGATATCACATAAAAAAAATACAAAGCAACAATGTTACAGAAAAACATGCAAGTACAAATTTGTAAAAAATTTGTAAAATTTTGTGTCTCCCCCTCAACATTTGTTCAGAAATGAATAAAGACAATTTTAAAATGAACAAAATGTTGAATGAGAATTTGTACTTGCACACACTTTTTTTTTTTTTTTTTTTTTTTTGAAAATGGTTATTTACAAGATAGTTTGGATGTTTGACTCAATTATTTGTTTTTGAGAAAATTTGACAATTCTTGAGGAGTCAAACATCGCATGCCAATTTGGTGAACCAATTTCACAAAATGTTCATGAGGTAATGCCTTTGTGAAAAGATCCGCCAATTGGTGTTCCGTTCCCACAAAATACAACTCAACGGTACCCTGCTCCACATGTTCCTTGATGAAGTGATATCTGAGAGCGATGTGTTTGGACTTGGAATGTTGCACTGTGTTGCACGAGATAGCAATAGCACTTTTGGAGTCGCAGTACATCGGGATTTTGTTGAATATGTAACCATAATCCATCAGTTGTGATCGCATCCAAATGATTTGAGCACAACAGGCAGACATAGCTACATATTCTGATTCCGTGGATGATAGAGACGTACAATCTTGCTTCTTTGACTGCCAGGACACCAGCTTATCACCGAGGAATTGAACACCACGGATGTGCTCTTCCTTGTATCAATACATCCCGCATGATCCGCATCTGAAAAAGCAGTTAGTGCAAAACCAGAATCCTTTGGATACCAGATCCCCAAGTGAATGGTTCCCTTGATGTATCGAAGGATTCTTTTAACAGCAGATAAATGTCTTTCTGTTGGGTTAGATTGATAGCGTGAACACAGGTATGTGGCAAATACAACATCCGGTCTGCTAGCTGTGAGATACATAAGAGACCCAATTATACTACGATAATTTGTAGGATCAGTGGGTTTCCCATGTAAATCAGCATCTAGCTTCGGGGATGAGGAGGACATTGGGGTGTTATAGGTGTCACTAGTTGTCATGCCATGCTTTTTTAATATCTCTTGTGCATATTTAGACTGACTCAAGAATATACCACGAGGTGATTGGTGAACTTGTAATCCTAGAAAAAAGTTTAATTCACCGATCATGGACATCTCAAAGTTTTGTTTCATTAGTTTTGCAAAAGCGTTTGAGTACTTTTTATGGGTAGACCCAAAAATGATGTCATCCACATAAATTTGTACGATGAGAATGTCCTCCCCGTGTTTTTGTATAAACAGAGTCGGGTCCACAGATCCTTTAGTAAAATGATTAGCAAGCAAGAATGCAGCAAGTTTATCGTACCATGCCCTCGGGGCTTGTTTAAGGCCGTAGAGAGCTTTCTTAAGCCTGTAAACGTGTTGTGGATGTTCGGGATCTACGAAGCCCTCTGGTTGTGAAACATACACCTCTTCACGAAGTTGTCCGTTCAAAAATGCTGTCTTCACATCCATTTGGTAAACTGTGATGTTCTTATGAGCCGCGTATGCCAGAAACATTCGCACTGCCTCAAGCCTAGCCACTGGAGCAAAAGATTCCTCGAAATCAATTCCCTCTTCTTGACTATACCCTTTAGCAACCAACCGAGACTTGTTACGAATAACCGTTCCTTCTGCATCCAGCTTATTTTTCCAAATCCACTTTAAACCCACAACATAAACTCCATCTGGTTTTTCAACTAGTTCCCAGACTTCCAATCTTTTGAACTGATCCAACTCTTCTTGCATTGATTCAATCCAATTGTCGTAAGTCATGGCTTCTTTGATATTTTTCGGTTCAGCTTGGCAAACGGTGAGAGCATAAATGCAGGTTTCACCATCTGTGTGGAGTTTCTGTCGTGTCATAACTGGTTTATCTGGATTGCCAATCACATTAACTAACGGATGATCCCTTGTCCATTTATGAGTTGATGGGTAGTGTTGAATGTTGTGATGATATGACGGGTCCATGTTGCTCGAGGATGATTCTCCGGTATCTGGTACGGTTGGTGGTGGAGCAAATGGATTAAAGAAGGCGTTCCCGTCATATCCTGATGGTGTTGGAACATTGTTAGAAATGGGGGATGAATCTTCAACTGCAGGTTGAGGTGTTTTCTCCATTGATGATGATGGTTCAGGTTGTGGTGCATTATCAACAACTACTGTAGAGGTAGATGCTGATGGATCAGGTGCTTGATGTGGAAGTTGTTGAGCAGCGGAACTGGTGGAGGCATCTGATGCACTAGTAACATGAACGTCATCAAACATTGGTGCAAACAAATCTTCCAAATCCTTCCTGTTGAAAGGTAGGGGTGCAGCCGAAGATTCAGGGAAGTTAAGACGGTTGTGTACGGGTTCTAAGCGGTTTTGCTCAGAAGCCATTTCAGTGAGTTCATCAAAATTAGCGTGTATGGTCTCTTGAATTTCCCCAGTCCGACGATTCCAAATTCGATAACCCTTGGAGTTCTCACAGTATCCTACAAATATCCCAATATCTGCTTTAGCCTTAAGTTTACCAAGATCATCCTTGTCATTCTTCGGATAACACAATGCTCCAAAGACGTGAAAATAGTTGATGTTTGGTTTTCTTCCTTGTATAAGCTCATATGGTGTTTTGCTGTGTCGTTTGTTGATCATGGCACGATTCTGAGTATAACAAGCAGTGTTGACAGCTTCAGCCCAAAGATAATCCGGTAATTTAGCATTGATCAACATAGTTCGAGCTGCTTCCACGAGCGTACGGTTTCGTCTTTCAACTACACCATTTTGTTCTGGAGTGCGAGCTATAGAAGTCTGATGAACAATACCCTGTTTCTCAGTGAATTCCCGAATGATTTGATTCTTAAATTCAGTCCCGTTATCTGTTCTGATGATGCGGATGGTGTTGCGGACTTGAACTTGAATCTTGGTGAGAAACGTGATGAGGATAGAAGGAACTTGATCTTTAGTGCGCAGAAAATAGACCCAAGTCCATCTTGAGTAGTCATCAACTATTACCAGGATATACTTCTTCCCGTTAATACTCTGAACTCGCATCGGACCACACAAATCCATATGAAGCAGTTGTAGGACATGATCTGTGTTGTGTTCTGTTTTGGGAGGAAAATGAGCACGGTGACTTTTCCCTTGTTCACACGCAGAACACAAGTGATCCTTGGCATATCTGAATTTTGGAAGACCGTCAACTAATTTCTTCTTGGCAAGGTCAGTGATGGTTTTAAAATTGAGATGAGACAGTCTTTTGTGCCATAACCAAGCCTTTGTAGGATGAGCCTTGGAGAGTAAACAAATGGGAGTAGACGCAGTCATTCCTTCAAGGGAGATAGTATACAGACTGGTTCCGCGTTTCCCTTTCATGAGGTCGTTGCCTTGAAGATCACGAATAAAGCAAGTTTTCTCCCTGAATGCTACTTCCAAGTCTCCATCGCAGAATTGTCCCACGGAGAACAAATTATGACCAAGGCCTTCAACATAATACACACGGCTGATTTCGATGTTCCTATTAATGTAATCCCCATAGCCCATAATTGCAGCGAAGTGATCATTCCCGAATCTGACCGTTCCGATAAACTTAGCAATGAAGTTCTGAAGAAGTTTGAGATTGCCGGTCATGTGTCGGGAGCACCCGCTGTCAACAATCCAAAGGACGATTTGAATCACCTGCATCACAATCATTGGAAACAGGTGGAGAATTGATAACGGTTGGATCCGCTGGGTTAGTTACACAAGAGGTTAGTACTTTAGGTAACCATTTAAAATCAAAAGTGTTCTGTAACCAACGTTGCCAGGTCCAACTAGTCTCTGCCTTTTTCCTAAGGAATGCACTAGGTGACTTTTTAGTCTTGGATTTGGGCTTTTCTATTTTCTCCTCAGAAAGATCTAGTGGGGGCATTCCTAAAATGGACTTTGTACTGGTTTTAAGCCTAGAGGAAGCGCCACTATTTCGTTTCTTTCTCTTAGTTAGCAGAGTTTTAGCAACACATTTTGTATGATCACCAGATAGTATGCTATTACGACAAAAAACACAAGTAGCATCAACCAAAACATCTTCATTAACATTTAAAGATTCAGCATTTGTTACATCAATCTTAGAACTAGACTCAGATAAGTGAAATTCTATTCCTGATGTTACATTTGTCTTATTCAAACTACTAACTGGAACTTCTTCAGACTTAGATAACTCCTTCCTAGGTTTCTTGACTCTATTCTTCCTCTGTTTCTTGTGAGTCTTGACCTTAGATGTGGTTTCTAGTCCTGTGGAAGTACAAGTAGCTGAATTAGTGATTATCTCAGATGCTTGGGTATGTGCTTTGTCTACTACATACATCCCTGGGGCAATCTTATGAACATTTGTTTTGCCTTTGTCTAAAACTCTGATCTTCTTCTGCAGATCAATAATGGCGTGTTGAAACTCTTGATTTTGTGAGTCTAACTTTCTGTTGAGGCGGACTGTGTCATTTCTGTTTTGAAGAATTTCATCTAGTTCCTTTTCATTTTCAAACAATTTAATTCGTAAGAAAGCTTTTGTTTCCTTAAACTTTTCCGGAACATGACTGTTTTGAAATGATAAAGACGCTAAAAGATTTTGAAATTTAAGTTCAAATTCAACACTCTGTTTTTGACACCAGTCAAGCCTTTTTTGAAGATGAAAAACTTTGTTTTCCACATCATGATTGATCTGTCGAAGAATCTCATTCTCATTTATCAGATTATTAATCTCCATACGCAACATCTTGCTATCCACAGCATGATCATTCACAAGTATAGCATTTCCAGTTTCATAGAGCGAATTCATAATCACAGACACTACGTCATAACACAAAACCTTTTCCAAGAGTCGATCATTTTCTTTTGCTAAAAATTTCCTTTGAAGTTTTTGACGTTGAACTTTGTCATCTTTAGCTTTGAAAATGATTTTCATAGATGCTACTTCCGTTTGTAACTCCTCTTCCCATTTTGTTGCGCATTTCTTCAGATTTCTGACATGAGGAAGAATTTTCTTTTGAAGAATCTCTTTCTTTTCTTTTTGAACAGGAGAAAGAAAAGAAGAGACAGGAATTTGAGAACTAAACTCAATTTCATTCTCCAAAAGAGAAATTTCGTCCATAAATGTCTTAAAATATCGAAGAACCCGACATTTTGGAGGCATTTGTGGATTAGCAAGATCCTCTGTCAGACAATCTTTGAAATGTACACCAGTCGTGGGATCAGAAGTTATAGACGAGGGAGCATTTATGTTTGTGTATGTTAACGTTTGTTCTGGATGGTCCTTGGGAGGGACAAATGATTTGCTCAAATGAGGTAGTGCATTATAATCATAAGGTACTTTTGAAAATTCTTTTTGTGAATTTGATCGACCCTCAACTTTTTGTGCCAGAAAATCAGTTTCTTCATCAACAGAGTACATAACAACACGTTGAAAGGTATCATCTAACAAAAATGTTGCATCATATAACTTAGGATTATCTTTGAGTGCTTTGAAGGAATTACGGGGTGTGTCACTTCCAAGTGCAAAACTTACTCCTTTAGGATTTGGTTTTACAGTCAGTTTTTGAATTTGTGTTACCGAATTACCCGTTTTATACACAACATTTTGAAATTCTTTGAGTTTGGTTTCTAAATCCAGAATTTGATCAAGATAGGAGTCAACACATTTCCTAGTGGCTTGTTTTTCTTCAAGAAGATTCTTCTGAGATATTGAAAGCTCAGATTGAGTTTTTAACAACTCAGAAGTTAAAGCATCAATTTGTTTTTTGAATTCAAATTGATCTTTTTCTTTTTGTGAGAAAAGCTCAGCTTTGGCAATGGTTAGCTCACGTACTTTACTTTCTAAATTTTGAACCTTTACGTATTCTTGTTGAAAAGCTATTTCAAAACCTTTTTCACGTTTATCTTGTTTAAGATATCCTGAAAGTTGTTGTTGGTAGCACTCATTATCCTTTGTTAACAATGCAATCTTTTCTTTGAGCTTTTGATTGATTTCATTGCATTTTTCTATTTGTGACTGGGTGGTCAATAACAAGGCCTGTAATTCCGAATCTTGATCAGTCAAATGATCAGTTTGATCAAGATGATCACAATTGTCATCATCAATGGGATCATCAAATGAAACAACGGTATCGTCATCATCAAATGATACAACCGTGTTGATCTGATCATCGAATGTTGATGAGAATGAATCATGTTGATCAAACGTTTCATTTGTAGATGAAGATGCAGCTGGTAAAGCAATTTCATGGATAAGACATGTAGAATCAGGTACCTGAGAAAGACCATCGGTATCATATACCGGGCCTGACTCGGAGATGTTCATTTCTTGCATATTAGCCATAAGCATGACTGCAGCATTTGCCTCTAAATCTTCCATTTCATCATCTGATTCCACATTAGCCATAAAACTTTGATCATTCTGAGTCAACCTTCCAGCAGCTTTTTCATCTTTGAGTGTCATCAAAAGAGCCTCTTTGTGATAAGCACTGCCCATTGTTCTTGGCTTCGGACAAGCATTTGCCATGTGACCGTTCCCTCCACAGTTATAACATGTGATAGATGTATTTGCAATCCCTCTCTGAACATTCCCAACATTCGAATTTCCTCTCTGAGCATTCCCCATACTGTTTATGTTTGACCCTGCAGTACTGAATCTATTTCCTCCTGACTGAACCCTTTGATTACCATATCCACGATTTCCCGAACCATATCTGCCTGAAGACCTGTTTTGAATTTCTACTCTGCCATCATTAACAACTGCCTGATTCCTTGTATTTGAAGATGAACGAAGACGGTTGTTGGATTTTGTGAATCTGCCAAATGCGTTAGCAATCAATCCAAATGCTTCATTCAGAGAGTTGAAAGCATCCTCTTCTTCATCATAATCTGCATTTGAGTACATCATAGAATCGGTGTTGTTGTATGGAACCAGCTGGTTATCAGAGTATTGTTGTGGTGCTTCATAAGGAATGATTTGATTATGAGGTTGGGGTGGAGGACTTGGTTGATACGATGAGTGGCCAAATTCCTGTTGTGGTAAAGAGAAGTTAGATTGAGCAACGAGAGCAAGTGAGTTTGATGTTGGTGCGGGTGTGAAACCTCCTCGTGCTGCAATTTCTTTATCCACTTCTGATTGATGTTGTCTGAGGTAATCATACATGAGTCCATATTTGACATCACCAATTTTCTTTGTCTGCCTGACAAAAGTTGCATACTTCTGCCATTCAGGACCAAGACATCCAAGGAATTTTGAGTTGACAGCAATCTTCGGTAACTTTATATCATGACGATCAAGGTCATTGATAATATTGGTGAAACGGTGATAGTAAGATTCAATGGTTTCCCCTGGTTCCATTATGAAGTGGGTGTACTCCATATACAACTTAGACTCAAGATCTTCTTGGTTTAACTCTGTTCCTTCCATGAGAAGATGAACATGTTCCCACATATCTTTGGCTGTCTTTTGAGCATCAATACTTCGGTAGATAGGATTGGGAATTCCTTGAAGTATGAAAGACATCGCCAATTGGTTTGCTTCTTGTTGTAATGTTTGCTCAGTTGTGTAGTTGGCAACCGGAGTGGGTGTGGATGTTTCTTCTCTCTCTGGAGTTGCTGGAACCACAGTAGCTGGAATAGGATAGGGTCCTTCTTCAATAACTTTCTTGAGATAGATACCATGAGGTTTTTTCAGTTCAACGAATCTGAGGAATCTACTAGCCCATTGCACGTAGTTACCCGGAGTTAGCATTGGTGGAGTTTCTTGACTTCCAGCTTCATGACGTGATTGCTGACTACTAATTGCCTCACACATTTTGTTAAACCAATGAGGTTCTCTGGAGTAGGAAGAATAATTCTGCAGTTGTTGATTCTGTTGCATGATCTGTTGTGGGGACACTTGTGGTGGAGAGAGAAATTGATGTTGTTGTACGAATGCTTGTTGTTGTTGATACTGAGGGTGATATTGTTGTTGTTGTTGTGGATGTTGCTGTAGCTGGTAGTAGTAATTAAAATGAGGTGGTTGAGACATTTTGTTGGATCTTTAGATAATTAAGATGTGTTTTAAGAGTTATGATGTTTGATTTGTAAGTTTACTTAATGTTCTTAGTCCAATTGCGAGAAACACTATTTGAATTGCGAGAGATTCTGAATTGCGATAGAGTTTGTTCAATTGCGAGAGACTGGAGTAATTCCAAAAGATTTTTCCAAATGCGATAGAAATTTGTAATTGCGAGAAACAATGTCAATTGCGATAGAACTTAGCAATTGCGAGAGATAACTCTGAATTGCGAAAGATCAAGCAATTTCGAAAGATTTTTCAAAATTACAATTTCGATCACGTTCTCAAACTTTTATACAAAAGATGAGAATAATTCCTAGTCGAGGTAGTTTCACAATCTTTTACAAAGAAGGAAACACCGAGTACCAAATCCGAAGAATCCGATGAATTGCGAGAAATCCTTAAACCAGTCCAATTGCGAGAAACCCTTAAACTAGCAATTCCGAGAAACCCTTGTTACCAAATGCGAGAAACCCTTGAATTGTTGCAGACCAATTGCGAGAAACCCTTCTTCTTCGAATTTCAACCCAGAACGTTGTAAGATGATGAAAAACGTAAATCTAATGATTATTAACGATTCAAACAACGAATTTGCACCAAATTTTACCACGTTAATCTTGAAAAAACGAAGATTTAACGAAATGGATTTAAACAACGATTTGCAAAACTCACTTTTTTCACAATTTTGACGCAAACGAACTATAGAAACTCACGTAAACTTTAAAAAACCAAATGTAAATACGATTAGATCTACTACTTAAAACACGACTCTTAACTACCTTTGGCGTATGATACCACTTGTAGGTCACTATAATGATCTCAACACCACACACGAACTACTACTTATCTTAGATATTAAGCTACGTATGGAAATGTAATAAGCTAAATACGATAAGGTAAATAAGAGAAATAAGAAGAGAAGAATAAGATGGAAGGTTTTCACTAATTCAATTCACACACAAGCATAGCTTCCGCACTTACAATAGAAAACCCACAATGAAAATGAATCCCTTGCCTTGTATTTATAGGCAATGGGAGGAGGAATAATTCTAGGAATATTCCTTCACATGGGATAAGAATAAACTAGCACATGTGACCGGTTCATGGACTACTAATGAACCGGTCCAAATTTACAAACAATATAGTCCTAATAAATGTGCAACATTATAAATGAACAAGACTTGTAAATATTTAAAACGTGTTCCTAACAGCTTCAGTAGTAGGATCTATCATGTATGCAGTAAGATGCACAAGGCCAGATGTGGCGTTTGCACAAAATATGACCAGTCGTTATCAACAGAACCCAGGTGGACTTCACTGGCATGCTGTTAAGAACATTCTTAATTATTTGAGGAATACAAAAGAGATGTTTCTAGTGTATGGGAGAAATCCAGATGCAGAACTTGGTGTTACAGGTTACTGCGATGCGTCCTGGCAAACTGATAAAGATGATACAAAGTGTCAGACGGGTTATGTCTTTGTCGTTAATGGAGGAGCAGTAGACTGGAAGAGCAAGAAGCAAAGTACAATAGCGATGTCTGCAACAGAAGCTGAGTATATTGCTGCATCAGAAGCTGCGATGGAAGCTGTTTGGATAAGGAAATTCATTTCGGGGCTAGGAGTTATGCCGTCAATTGAATTACCTATTAATATGTATTGTGACAATTCTGCCGCAATTACATTCGCCAATGAACCTGGAGTCATGAAGGGCGCCAGACACTTTCCTAGAAGATATCACTATGTTCGAGAACAAGTCAAAATAGGTGAAATCAATTTACTCAAATTTCACACAGATGACAATCTAGTTGATCCCTTTACGAAGGCTTTACCTAAGGAAAAGCTTACTCAACATGCCAATGGCATTGGACTTCGTTTAGCTAGTAGTTTCATGTAAATCTGTGGTTAGTATTTGGATAAAGGATAATGTAAACAATTATTATCTTAATGAAATAAAATATTTTGTTATGTTTATTTTCATTTATAATATTGTATCCTATATTTGCATGTTTAATCCATGAATAACTTATGTTATTCTAAATAGTCCGTTGTCAATCAATGATATGGGAATATTATTGAATTAAGACAAATCTGAGTTTTGGTAGAATATACTTAAGTATATTGATGCGTTGGACATGCCAAATTCACATGATATTCAATAAATGAATAAATTGAATATAGGACAGATCCCAACCACATGATTGTACTTTATGGATCTCTGTCATTAAAGTAAATCATGAATATTTATCCTCAGACTTGAGATACCAGATAACAATCGCGGATGTAGCTCATTTTCTGTAAGATAGTCTAACGCTATCCGTAACTGGTAGTTATAAGGGCTATTTTCAGAAGTGATGCAAAGTTCAAGGGTTATGCTTGTAGTCAAAAAAAGAATTTGTTCATTCAAATTTGTTTTGAAGTATAATACTGCTGGGCCCCTCGTAGGGTTGACAAGATGTTTGCATGGCCATGCCCAAGATCTATTTGGAATACGTTCGGATGATTTGGTAATCTTGATCAATTATAAATAACGAGAAACATAATAGTTAATTATGGAATGACTTAGATCCATATCCATATTAACGTGGTATTAGAAACAAAAGGATAAGTATGATGATGATTCATCAAAAGGTTTTTTTCCAGGAAACCACACCCAGGGTCGTTCTGGGGGCATTGGGGTGTTATGTTAGACTAAACAATGTCATTACTATATTAATGTATATCCAAGTGGGAGCTGTTAGTTTTGTGGATATAAAATTAATAGAGTATGACCGGATTCGAACACGAGACTTCGGGATTGCACACTTTACGTATAAGTTTCAATGTTTTAATAATTAATATAATAAGTTATGTTTAATTATTAAATTTACAAATAAACACTTAACGGACGTTAGTACTTAACGGGAATTGACTAACGGTCGTTAAATGTTAAAGGGAGACGAATATATGGAAACAAGCCAAGAAGGATCTAGAATCCCTTGGGGATCCATAGAATCGGCCGAACAAGAGGAGGTGGGGTAATCCTACCCTAACTTGGACTCCATGATTGGTCTATTATAAATACAAACCCCTTGTATTCTGTCTAATACAAATATCGTCCTAAAAACGTTATTTATATTTTACGATCTTTACTTAGTTTTGTTAATGACAATTACAAAGGATATCTTTTAGTAAATTATAAATACTAGCTAAAGTCACTTTAAAACACATTTTACATTTCACAAGATTACTTAGAATTACATTTTACACATCTACTAGTTTATTTCCTTAAAAGGAAACTTTATTTTTAAAATGATACAATGACATCATGGCATGCATCATACATAGATTATGTGATATCTTACTTAGATCTTCAAGCAAGATAGTTGACTTTGGAAGGTCTTGATATGACAACACAAAGATATGGAAAGATTGTGGAAGTGATGAACTCAAAAAAGTAAATTTTATTATCATCATTTATCCTATTTATTTGACTTGTTTTATTATATTATATATGAGAATTGATACGTTAATGTTTACTTTTGTAATTCTCAGGTAAAAACAAGTATTATGTGAAACTTGGCGATTTTGGACTAATTATGGAGCAAAACAAGCAAGATGTTAAGAGTCTACTGAAATGTACAAGATCAAGATCATTCTGCTCCAGATACGCCGCAACATACTTCTTACATACGGCGTATCACTATCAAGATTTCACAAGTTACAATCCAAGACAGCAAAGGACATGCGCCGCATAGAGAAATGGAGTTACGCCGCATCTTAAGGCGGTGTACGAATATTCCTGAATATATTAATCTTGGACCCCACGCGAAGTTAAGTCAATGCGCCGCATCTACTTATCCTATGCGCCGCATCTAACCCTCAGATAGAAACTATAAATACCCCAAAGTCAGACGAATTTTGTGTGCAAGATACCATACGTACGAGTACCAAACCAGAGACGAATTCAGACGTATTAGCAGCACAAGACACACCCTGAACGAAGATACAAGAGCTGTAAGAAGGTCTTGCATGTATTCAATTCATTAAGTAGTTTTGTTTTATTGTATTAGTACACTTTAATTCATCAGGATTGATGGGCTGATGTCATGTGACTACGGAATATCATGCGCACCCCTTAAAATTGCTTTCCCATTAATTAAAGTTTATATGTTGATGTCTTTGGTGACTTTTATTAGTGCATTGATAACCTCTGTGTCTAGCTGAGCATTGCTTGGGTCGCCATGCCCCTTCCCCGCCTATTTATTCTATCGTTTCTAGGATAGTAGGATAGACATAAGTGATCATTAAGGGTTTACTCGCCGATAAGATTAGAGCCAACGAGAAAGGGTTAATTATATACACTTCATATAAAACTAGCAATAAAACAAGTGACAAGCTACTTAATTATCAGGACAGGTCTTCTTATTGTCTCAAGTATCTATCTGTGTACGTGTGTGCTAATCGCTGATTCGTGCTCATTAGTTTAGTTTACTATTTAATCATAACCAAACCGTGCCAGTCTCTCAGGCTGAACCCCCTTGCGTTAGATTAGGTTGTATAGCTAACTTAGGATATTAAAATACTGATTAGAATAACTAGATAATACGTTCCACTCTTAGTGATCGACACTCTACTTACCATTATATTCATACTGACCGGGTACACTGCTCGTTAAGTGTGTGTGTTATTGATAAGTCGGCTAAATATAAATTTAAAACTTGAGTAGGCATTAATACTGCTAAACCGCAACGACACATCACGCTCCATCAAGTTTTTGGCGCCGTTGCCAGGGAGTGAATTGTTATTATCTGTTAATTTGATTAGTATTTTAATTAGTTTTTTTTTAGATTCTAACCACTAACCCTGTTATATATTAGATAGATTGCATTCATTGTATAGTTTGCATATTTTCTGTTTTTGTTTGTTTTCTTTAATTTTTGTTTCTTTTTGTTTATTTTTATTTTTGTTTTTCTTTTCTGTATTTTTCTGCATTCTGCTATCGTTGTACTGTGCTGATACAAACGATACGGCGCATCTGTTTTCACAGATACGGCGTATTGCGTTTAATTTTTATAAAATACAACGCGTTTAATAAATTCGAGTACGACGCATCTTTCCCCAAGATACGGCGTATTGTGTTTTTAATAAGAAATTTTTCTAAAACCTAACGCCATACGACGCATCTGTTTTAACAGATACGGCGTATTTTCTATTTAAATTAAAAACAGTTTTTTCGAACTTTTAAACAAAAGCGACGCATCGATCTTTATCGATACGGCGCATCCGCTAAATCAAAAATCTTGTATTTTGAAGCGTAACGAAAATACGGCGCATTAGCTTTTGTTAATACGACGCATTTAATTTTAATAAACATAATCGATTTTTGATAATTTAATCTTGATACGGCGCATTCTACATTATAAGCGGCGTATCTGTTTTCTGAATAAAAGTCTGATTAAATTTTAACGATTATAAGATACGGCGCATCCTATTTATAGGATACGGCGCATCGTCTTCAGATATCAGTAACTTTTATTTATCCCGAACGGAGAAAATTCTAATCATCTTTCCTGTCTCTTAGAAATTTTTTACTGCGAAGCCTATTTGTTTTGTGTTTCAGGAATAATGATTGATATTTTCCCAAGCTGGTTCGGAGGACCAAGGATCAAACTTACAATCGACGTGATTATATCAAAGTTTGCCCAAGAAAGCGGAAAGGAACTATTGCTGAAAGAACAAAACAATATGATTAGAGAAGTGACGATTGAAGTGCACCAATTGTCAAGGGTGATTAAAGGAGTTTTGTTCCAAAGGCATGACCTAAAGGGAAATACCTTTGTTAGTGCAAGCAGTCTCGTTGGGGAGATTGCTAGTGCAAGCAATCTCGTTTGTTTTGATTGATGACAAACATGTAACTTGATACATAACGTAAAATGTACAAGTTACTTGTAATCTTATATTGTCTCAACATACATTCAACATCTCTCAAGTCTTCGTATGATACAACACAGGTTCGTACATGTTTGTTATGTGGCATTATGATCAAAACCTTAACAAACCATTTAGAATGTTTAAAATACGGTTAGGTAATTAAGTATTTTAAAAAGGCTAATCATTCTACTTAGAACCTCATTTTATATGATCACTAGGATACACATAAACATTACAAAGTTCACTAGGAATAACATATACAAGTTTACATGTTTATTTCTTAAAATAGAAACTTTATTAGTTAAATAATACCATGACATCATGGCATACATCACAAGTGAAATCTTTGTAAGATTGTATAATATCTTGTTTAGATTCTCAAGTTACATAGTTGACATTTGAAGATTTCATAAGATTTAGTAAGATTTGCTAGCTGTCACCCGCGGATCCAAATGACATAAAGCGCGGATCCAAATTAAGGGATCCTTCAAATCCGCGGGGCAAAAATCTTGTTGGCTATAAATAGAAGCCCATTGTTTACCCATTGTTCATCCAACTCAAACACACATTCCCTCTACCCTTTGCATACATTTAGATCATTAGTAAATCATGTAGAAACACACATTAATCATCCATTACATAATGATCATAATGTTACTAACTTTCATTATGTTGTAAGCATACACTTGTTATGATCCTGTGAAGCAAAGCTCAAGATCACAAGTCATCATCCATAGGATACTTACTAATCCACCATGAAGATGCATATATGAAGATCCATCACAACAAGTTTAGGGAGCTTGTGATCTTCGTACATTGAAGGCTTCCGATCAATGGAAGTTCATATAGTGTAGGCATTCATATCCATGATATACTTATGTCATGGATCATTGTTGTAACCATCATTGTATCATTTAGATCAGTAGAGTGAGGTTAGTATTTTAGTCCTTAAAATACAAAGAGTGTTGGGAGTGGTTGTACCCTTGTAAAGAACTCGACATCTAGCTTAGTGTCGGTAATTGTATAAGCGACGATGGGAGTGGTTGTACCCTTGTAAAGAACCCGGTGTTTAGCTTAGTACCGGAAAAGGAAGTAAGCGACGTGTAAAGGTTTTATCCGCCTAAGAAAGGGAGCTTGTTGATCTAGTGAAGTAACTCTCGAGTTGGGTACTCGGGGAGTGGAGTAGGGCGGAGAGGAGCTCCGTGACCGAACCACTATAAATCATCGTGTTCGGTTTGCGCTTTCTTTTACTTATCTCTTTACTTTTATATTTGCATTATGTGATTGCTTGTGTTGTGATTATGTGATAATAGTTGTGTGACAACTTGGTAGACATAAACTACAACAGACAGTGTTCATATTAGAACTAGCCAAAGTGGAAATTTGATACAACAAGTTTTAAGTTTTAAAACGGTAAACGTATTCACCCCCCCCCCTCTACGTTTTCACAATTGGTATCAGAGCGGGTTGGCTCTCATTTTCAAAACAAATGGTTTTTAAAATAGAGTAAGATCCATGTATCAAATTGCCTCTGAAGCAGAACATAATATGAAAAATGTTTCGCTAAGTATACTTTGAAATTTTGTTGTTAAATATCACTTTGTATACAAGCTTGAAGGTGTTCTTGAAAAATAAAAGAAAAATATTTCTCAAAAGAATTTGTAAGTGTCAAATTATGTGCTCAGAACTAATTTACGAAAAATACCATTTTGAAGGGAGTGTTTGGAATAATCATTAAGTTAGTTGAAAAATCACCTCCGTAATATTTAGATAAGTCACATAGGTAGAAATGTTGTTAATATTTGTAATATATGCCTAAGATTAAGTGTAGCAAGTCCCACACACTTTCGCTATGTCAAAATATGAGTTTAGGATAATCTGTCACAGGTCTCGGCGGATCCAAATCACATAAAGGGCGGATCCCTCTAAAAGGATCCGTCAGATCCGTCGGTGCAGTACTCAGTTTTAGTCAAACTTCAAAAAAATCATAACTAATTAATCGTAAGTCCGTAGGAGTCGCGCCACCTATCATTTTGAAGGGAATTAAGTCTATTTTCATTTAAAAATAGTCTCATGGCCTAGATCTAAATTTAAGTAGGTAAAACAAATCAAATACTATAACCTGTTCAAAATGTTAAGTTTTATTTTGACACAGTAAGTTAAACTTTTGAGTCGAGCAATGTATATTGGTATCCTTTGCTCATAAATATGATTTCTTTTGAAACTAAAGAATTTGGTAATATAAAGGAAACAAATTAAGCTTGGCATACATCGTCATATTTAAACGCAAAGTGACGAAAAGTATATTTTCATCTATGCTATGCTATGTGGCTAACTGTTCTATATTATTTGCATATATGTGATATGCTTGTTGATAAGTGTGATTGTACTTGTTTATTTGTAATACATAAGTGTCTTGCCATGATACTTACTTGCTTGTTTATCAATTGCTTGTTTTATGCATAATAGAACATTTGCTAGATATTGTGCAATACATTGATAATCTGTGTTTGTTTCACTTTTAGATTTAGATATTCTTGCTTGATGATGTTATGTGAAAACCTTGCATAACTTACTTTGAAATGTGAACTAAGTGTAGCTAGTTTAATAGTATTGTCTTGCACAAACTCTTGCTCTAGTGTTAAAATGTGTAAACATGTAGTAACTTTGAAAAAGAGTGTTTGGTACAAACAATTTGAAACAATGATGTGTTGAGTTGTTATGCCTTTAGGATAGTATCTTGTTGTTAAACCTTCATGTGAACTAACCATATCATGCAGGACGATAACACTTTGATGTTATCAAGTTTCCGGGTTTAAGCCACTGTTTGGCTTAACTCTCATTTAAGGTAAGTTAATATGATCGGATTAAACTATGTGTGTATGTGTGTTAGAATAAACATTTTTAGTAGTTTTGCATTACATATTAGCTAATAGATATGTTCCAGGAGAATTTTCAGGTCTTGGTCGAAAAACGCGAATTTTGCATATCTCTCTGTTTGTTTTTAGTACTTTTGTTCAACGGATCAGACGGATCCCTCATTTTGGATCCGTCAAGAGTTAGCTTTGGATCCGCCAGTCCAGAACCCACGGATTACACGGCTCCCAAACTTTGGCTCCGCCTTTGTTGTCGATTGGATCCGTGGGTGTCAACAGTAACTTTTTCAAAATTCCCAACTAATCTAGATCCTTAGATTATTGATTCTAGTTCTTAGGATTCTTATCACTAATGTTCACTCAAATTAGAATTAGGACATCTCACCAAACACCAAATAGGACAATCATATCTAATCACAGTTTCAAATTTCATGAAAATGCTCCAAGGTACCTTTTCGGTAAACCATTGAGTATTTGTGATCATTACACACATTCACTGCATCCTTCCGTACTTTACTCATTAACTAGCTTGACTTGTAAATTGACAACTTCCAAACTAATCCAGACTCACTGTTTGCAAATATATCATAGATTACAAACCCAACTCATGACTGTGGATATTGTCCAGTTTCCACATATGTTGCCTTACTTGGTTAACATGTCATTCTTCAAGACGATTAAGATTTACATCGAGTCATAACTCACACTTAGGTTATAGATGTATTATCAAGTCTTATCTCAACAAAGTAGGATTGACAACTTAAGTATTTCATCCGAAATATTCAAGTAAATCTGACTTACGATTGTAGTCATTAAAAAGTCATATCCGAAACAATCAAACTCCCAAGTATTTTAACAACCTATGTTAAAACACTTATCCTATCACCTAAGTACTCTTGTACTTTCTGTCTTAGACCCTAAGCTTTAGATCACATCACACACTAGTTATACCAACCAATGGAACATAAGAATTAGTCTTCATCACATTCAGCCCCTAGGTTTCACAAACATAACCAAGCACTTCATCCACTAGTGAACCACAAGAATTAGTATCCATTCTTGTCATCTTCAACATTCATGAAACCCAAAAGTACATCCATAGTACAACAAACTCCTACAACACCATAATCCATTGAATGCATTGCTCTAAAAAGCCCTTAGTCCAACACTTATACCAAATCAAATGTGCGTCAAAACTCAACCATACTTTACCACCTATAAATTTAGAACCTTCACCATCAAATGAGCATGATGCTCACATTCATTAAGTAGTACCACAAGTCATCAAAGTATTGGTAATACTTTGTCAACATTGTAACAACTTATGTTATAATGTAATCTCAAAGCCAATCTCATACATCCCAAATGACAATGAATCTTGAGGAGTATACATAAGAAACTCAAGTAAGTTTATCTTGTCATCATCTAGTTATCATAATATTAAAACCTAGTTTATTTAGAATAAGTCTATCTAATTCAAATACTTTGGGTTCATATCTTCATTTAGGAAAACATGATGTTTCGGAAAAACATTATGTGTTTATTTTTCATCTTGTTAAAAAGGATAATGTATATCCTATGCATCATTATTTTCTTGCAACATGAACGGTTATGTTACAAGAGATTTCATTACACCTCATCGGGCAAATGATCTTAAAACAAACATCCACTAGTTTTATGAACTATCTTCCTCATTGAGCACTGGTTAAATCTTACTTGTTGAAAGATACCATACGTATCTATTTCTTTTCAAGCGTACATTAAACCTTGGTCAAACCTTGTGCATATTCACATCTCTAGAGCATACACAAGACCTATTAAAGTTGGTAACTTTATTTAGATTCTTGTTCCAAAGAACTTTCTTCAGAACGTTCATGACATATCCCATTACCACACACAAACACATGTCTTGATCTTAGATCACTTGCATAACTCATACTTAAACTCAACTCAAGGGATGTCACCCTTTAGATCATTCAACCTTAGATTCCAAACACAATGATTAAAATCTGTTGACACATATTTGTCAAATTTACATGTATAACATGACATCTTCATCACACTAGTTTTAATAGAAATAAGTGAGTCTCATTAAGTCATGTATTGGTAAATTATCTTGTCTTAGGAATAATTAATCAAACAAGAAGTAGATGTGATTTTTCTTTAGTTTATTAATAAAATCACTTGCATTACATATACGTGTATTGATTACATGATATTTGTTTGATATCTTGATGTTATCATTGTCAAATGTGTAAACCTTAGAAAGGTTTTGTCTGCATACTTATATGCTGTATGATTTGTATGATATGTTCATTCTTTTGTTATATGCTATTTCGCAAGATTAACGTATTACTTGTTAACTCACACTTACTATATGGTGTTAGATAGTCTTTGTCTTTAGTTGACAATCATTGAGCTTTTTCGTAGGATAGTCTAAATGGTACATGCTCCTAAATGTTATAATGGTTTGCATGAATCTTAGTCTCACTTCTTTGTCACACTATTTGTTTGCCATATGTGCACTTTGTCTAAGTGGTCTTGGTATGATGAACATTTAGAAGTCATTTTATTCTATACATAGATCATTGTGTTAATTAATGGGTAAGTATGCTTAAGTGACTAAGCCTAACTTAAAAACAATTTCACAATGTAGTATCTAAAACAATGCTATCTTGCAATATGATTATTTGTCTTTATGCTATGTGGTATCTTTATGTCTATTAGTAGATTATTTGTTTTTATAAGATGTTGTCATATGATATTCACATCTTTTGTCATTAAGACTTTTGTCTTGTAGGCTGATAACAAACTATTTGTTATTTCTCTTTGTTATGCTTATTTTGCATAATTGTTATCTCATTATTGCTACTTAGATTAGTAATCTGTTTATGGGATCCATTTTCTTGCATATAGCTTTAAAAGCTAATACGATTAAGTTTTAGAGGTTTGAAATTTGTGTTTGGATATCTTTCAATATACCTCTCTCCAAATCATATTGTTGCTTCCGCTCACCTAACAATATCTCCATCATCTTTTAGTTAAAACAATATATCTCCCATAAGGAAAACCACATGCCTCATCGTGCGATCATCTCGCATTGATAGAGAAGAGCTACGTAACTTCACGGATGAAGTTCTTTGTAAGCTAACCAATATCCACTAAAACATTGCTAAGCTCATCGCTTTCATTAATCTGCAACATCCTAAACACTTTACCTTCATTCTTCATTTAATGCATCATAGATTATGTTGAATGTCCACCAATTAAGGAGGAGAGAAATTCATTCACATAATTGTCTTTTCATTAAATAACATGTACTTATGTTTCTTACGTTCCCAAATACCGACAAGTAGGTTCAAATCACTTAGTTAAATCAGTTCACAAAATCACAAAGTGTTTCTAACCTTATTAGCTCAACATCACAGCTCTGCACCAATATCTCATTAAAAGAAAAACATATCATGTGTTTGACAAACCTCTTAAATTAGATACATTAAGTCTCCTTAGAATTTGACTAGGATTAGTGAAACCAAATTAGTAGTTATAAGTGAATAGACCTTAGCATGAACCTTCGTTTGATCAAAAACGACAAAACATGACCTAATCGATTTTGGTCCCACGGAACCCTTTGATAAGAAGGACGGAACCAAAATTTTGGTTTCGCCTAATCCGCGGGTACCTGATCAGCTTTTAACCATTCAGAAACCAAACAACCTTCTCGTAACCAACGAATCTAGAATTTTCATCTTAATCTCACAACTTAATTGTCTAGAACATCTTCAGTGTCTAGAACACTAACATAGGATCTCATCCTTTTCATTCTTGATTCGTATCAAGCAAGTCATTGTCAGTGCAAACAGAACCATCACTCTCAACACATTGTTCCAACCAACACTCTCATCATATGATGTCATTTTCATCCGCATATAGGTATCTAGTATTTCTAATTGTTGCATATGGAATTTCTATTCCTAAGTGATCATTGTCGTCACTTCCTCTCATTTTCATTCAAACATTTACTATGGCACGATTCATCTTTGGTAGATGATAACATCATAACCGTAACAGTCTTCAAATACTCTTATAGCATTTGCTATACATTAGAGTTTCTGAATTCATTGCATTCATTATAATCACCACCATCCATCACTTTTTTCACTAATCATCAATCCCATGGATTAGCGAAAAACCTACTTACATCAACCTTTAGTCATCCATTAAGTTATCATTCACTAGTAAACTAACACCAACACTAGCTTCACTCAATTTAATTCCTCTTCATATCCTCCTCATAGGCATTGTTTTGTAGGATTTTATCATATTATATTCTTGTAAATGTAATTCTTATTAGAAGATTACACTCTTTATAACATGGTTTACTAGATAATCACGATTGATATCACAATAAGTGTGTTGCATCATATTGTTCTTTGATTAGACAATCACAATTGGTAAGGTGTTTGTGATTAGATTATTTGCATAATATTTTTCCTTGAAATAAAATATATTGCACTAACCATTTCATTGTAGGTTCATCATCATATATGCTCGATCGTATATAGCATACTCATCATAGGATGAAGTTTGCATCGATTATTTTTCTTTTATAAGTGCTGCTTAACACTCTCAAACCAGGAGGATTATCAGTTTAGCATTCACATTGCATCGTCTATACACATTGGTCGTATATGACTTAAGACATAGCTTTTAGTGCACTAATCTTTTATTTTGTAGGTTCATCTTGACGCCCTAGAGCAAGGGGGAGCTTTCGTCAAGCATTTTTAGGATGCATCATATACACGCATTGGTGTATATCACATACTTGTCCAAGGACAAATATTGTTTTATACTAACCTTTATTTTGTAGGATTCTTCATCCTTGGATCATATACGTCGGTACCCTAGCAACGGGGAGTATTGATCAAGGGGGAGCATATCATGTACTAATACTTGTTTTGTAGCATTCATAAGCCTTACATCATATACGTTGGTACCCTAGCAACGAGGAGTATTGATTAAGGGGGAGCTACAGTCAAGGGGGAGCATGCTCGCATTCTTAAGAATTCTCATTCTTCGACACACTTTTGTGTTTCGACATAATGGAGGAGATAGGTCAACATAGTCCAACATAGCTTACCCACGTATCATTGGGTGTTTGCTTTTCATTCATCATGCATTTTTCATATATATTCTTTTTATGTTGCACACCACTAACCTTGATGTAGGTTAAGAGTCTAGCTTGATCCATGGATTCGCTAACAACCTAGGAAACGCAACAACCATAGGAGATTGGAGTAGTCTATTTAACTTCACTAGGGATGATGCAAGCTCGCCATTTCGGGGAGAATTTAAGTTAACTCCAAGGACACACCCTTTTTTGCTTCGACAAAAGGGGGAGAAAGGTGTAAACGGAGAAAGTGAGTAATTACGGACACAAGGAGAAAAGAGAGAAAGGTGTAAACAGAGAAACGGACACAAGAATAAAGTAAGTAATTATGGACACAAGTAACTTTTTGCATTTTACTTTCTCTCACGTTTACATATTTTGTCATCATCAAAAAGGGGGAGATTGTTAGTGCAAGCAGTCTCGTTGGGGAGATTGCTAGTGCAAGCAATCTAGTTTGTTTTGATTGATGACAAACATGTAACTTGATACATAACGTAAAATGTACAAGTTACTTGTAATCTTATATTGTCTCAACATACATTCAACATCTCTCAAGTCTTCGTATGATACAACACAGGTTCGTACATGTTTGTTATGTGGCATTATGATCAAAACCTTAACAAACCATTTAGAATGTTTAAAATACGGTTAGGTAATTAAGTATTTTAAAAAGGCTAATCATTCTACTTAGAACCTCATTTTATATGATCACTAGGATACACATAAACATTACAAAGTTCACTAGGAATAACATATACAAGTTTACATGTTTATTTCTTAAAATGGAAACTTTATTAGTTAAATAATACCATGACATCATGGCATACATCACAAGTGAAATCTTTGTAAGATTGTATAATATCTTGTTTAGATTCTCAAGTTACATAGTTGACATTTGAAGATTTCATAAGATTTAGTAAGATTTGCTAGCTGTCACCCGCGGATCCAAATGACATAAAGCGCGGATCCAAATTAAGGGATCCTTCAAATCCGCGGGGCAAAAATCTTGTTGGCTATAAATAGAAGCCCATTGTTTACCCATTGTTCATCCAACTCAAACACACATTCCCTCTACCCTTTGCATACATTTAGATCATTAGTAAATCATGTAGAAACACACATTAATCATCCATTACATAATGATCATAATGTTACTAACTTTCATTATGTTGT
This sequence comes from Artemisia tridentata subsp. tridentata, assembly GCA_021014915.2. Taxonomy (NCBI): domain Eukaryota; kingdom Viridiplantae; phylum Streptophyta; class Magnoliopsida; order Asterales; family Asteraceae; genus Artemisia; species Artemisia tridentata. Next base: position 359,878,939 of record CP139503.1, on the reverse strand, counting down.
AAGCATACACTTGTTATGATCCTGTGAAGCAAAGCTCAAGATCACAAGTCATCATCCATAGGATACTTACTAATCCACCATGAAGATGCATATATGAAGATCCATCACAACAAGTTTAGGGAGCTTGTGATCTTCGTACATTGAAGGCTTCCGATCAATGGAAGTTCATATAGTGTAGGCATTCATATCCATGATATACTTATGTCATGGATCATTGTTGTAACCATCATTGTATCATTTAGATCAGTAGAGTGAGGTTAGTATTTTAGTCCTTAAAATACAAAGAGTGTTGGGAGTGGTTGTACCCTTGTAAAGAACTCGACATCTAGCTTAGTGTCGGTAATTGTATAAGCGACGATGGGAGTGGTTGTACCCTTGTAAAGAACCCGGTGTTTAGCTTAGTACCAGAAAAGAAAGTAAGCGACGTGTAAAGGTTTTATCCGCCTAAGAAAGGGAGCTTGTTGATCTAGTGAAGTAACTCTCGAGTTGGGTACTCGGGGAGTGGAGTAGGGCGGAGAGGAGCTCCGTGACCGAACCACTATAAATCATCGTGTTCGGTTTGCGCTTTCTTTTACTTATCTCTTTACTTTTATATTTGCATTATGTGATTGCTTGTGTTGTGATTATGTGATAATAGTTGTGTGACAACTTGGTAGACATAAACTACAACAGACAGTGTTCATATTAGAACTAGCCAAAGTGGAAATTTGATACAACAAGTTTTAAGTTTTAAAACGGTAAACGTATTCACCCCCCCCCCCCCTCTACGTTTTCACAACCTTGATAATTTCATCGACAACGCTGATAACGAAGTTGTCAAGTTTGAACCCGAAGTATTAGAATAAGGAGCTGAACCTGAGTCTAACTTGAAGACTCTGGAATAAAGACAAGTGCTGACCGGGAGACAACCCGGAAGAAAAATTTTTACTCTTCTGTTCTGTGTCGAGTCTGTCAGACCTGCAGAAGATGCGGCGCATCTCCATCATAAGATGCGACACATCACCTGCACTGGTCATATCTTATTTTATTTTATGCATTTTTATTTTTCACTTTAAAACTTTATGTCAGTTTATTTAATGCGGCGCATCCCTGGTTAAGGATGCGACGCATCTTTTATTCTGATTCGTATTTATTCCAGGCTCGATACGGCGTATCTTCTTCCATAAGATACGGCGTATCGACTGACCTGATGATTTTCATTTTAATTTTTTAGTTTTATTTTTACTAACTACTAATGTATTATGCAAGTTTGAACCTTCTTAACTCAGGTGTGTTAAAGTCTGAATGGTATTATAGATTCCTGCATTCTTGTGGATACATCATTTTTGAAGCTTAAACGTTCTCATCCACAAGAAAGTTGATTTTTGCTCTTATACGAATAATGGAGGATCATACCGAGCAAATCTCAGGGGAGTTATTCTGTTCTAATTCTTTTATTTTCCAGTTTTTAACCTTTGACACAAACAACGAGGACGTTGTTTAACTTAAGTGGGGGGGATGGAGAATTAGAACACTTACTTGTCCTAAACTTTTTCAAAATATGCTTAAAATATACTTAATATGCTTAAATTTAAAATTTTTCTAGCATGTTTTTGTTTAAAGTCTAAATTACATAGCTGCACACATAACATTATTTCCAAAAATTGTGAACTTATCAAAATTCACAAATCTATGAGTGTGCCGGTGACTTGTAAACTTTAGAACTTGGCTTATATACTATTCGAGACCACCATAATAAGTATTATCTATATAATTGGAGTGACCTGTCTAAATTGGTAAATTTCTAGGATTACACCCAAATAGCCTTTTTATGTTATGTGATATTAACTAACTACACTGGTTAGTTAACCCCCGTATAAATCCTTTGTTACTCTCACTTTTAGAGTAAGATACCCCTAGAAAAACACTCAGAGCCATTCCTTTCGTTTCTTACACCTTTGTTATAATGTTTCGATACATCCTTACACCTTAGCCTACCCTGTAGATTAAAATCCGTGGTTAATTGCTTTAGGCAAAGTGTGTTTCCTTACATTACCTGTGTTCGCGTGCGTAATTCATTATCTTTGGTTAGGTCGGGAAATTGCACAATGCAATTGGTATGAAAGTAAATATTGTATATCTTTTAGTTTATTTTTCGTGTGTTTGCTACTTACACTATTACAGTTATTTCTGAAAGTATGAAGAATATGGAAAAATTATCCGGAAAAATAGTGATAGAAAAGTTGCGAAATTTTACACATATATGTTGATGTTAAAAAAAAATAAAAAAATAAAAAAAAATCGAAAAAATAGAAAAGAAAAAGAAAAAGGAAAAGTTGGAAGTTTATTTTAACCAACTTATGTAAAGTTTTGTATTAAGTGGGAGATATCACCACTAATTGTTGTTATATATTATATTTATGGATTGAATGGGAGTTGGCCGTTATGGGAACGCCAACTAGCATTATTCTTTGATTAAGATATTGTTGAGCATAATTCGTGTCTACCTAAAGCGTGTGTTTCAAGTGTTAAAGCGTGAGTTATTCAATGATATGAGTCTTATTCATGGGATGGTTGGGAAAGTAATTTATCACACTTAGGATTTTAATTTATCTGTTTTGTTTATTTTTCATTTTACACCAATTTGTATCCCAAATATTATCCATACCCTATATCATTCTTTATCCAAACCTTTGATTTATTGAGATTAGGGATTTGAGCAATCTTAAGTATCGTAGTCGTGGATTCGGCTATGTATTTATGATTTTGTCGCCCTTTTTGATATAATATTATTGGTAAAGATTACTTGGTCCTATCTTTAGCCCATTCAAGTTAAGGATTTGAGCAATTGCAAGTATCGTGGTCGTGGATTCGATCATGTATTTGTGATTTTGTCGCCTTTTCTGGAATGTGAGATCGATAGAGATTAAGAAGAATGATTAACCCTTAACCAACAAACCCTTTTTATCGCTTTAGACTTGTTATTCCTTGGCTTTAGTGGGGGAGATGCGTATACTTGCCAAGCTTATGATAGAATATTCGTCACGACTGGACAGTTAAACGATTAGATTTGCTTTTATCAAAATATTTTATTTTATTTCTAATTCGTTAAGTGTTTGGTTGTGCAATTATGACAAAACGAATACATGCTTAAATATAAAAATAAATCCTAATATCTTTTAGGATACATTTTCATAAGATTTATTCTAAGGTTTACTTGGGGACAAGTAAAGTTCAAGTGGGGGGATATTTGATGAACTCAAATAATACATTTTTTTACCTGAGAATTACAAAATCGCCAAGCAAAAGCGTGTGTCATACTCAGGTAAAAACAAGTATTATGTGAAACTTGGCGATTTTGGACTAATTATGGAGCAAAACAAGCAAGATGTTAAGAGTCTACTGAAATGTACAAGATCAAGATCATTCTGCTCCAGATACGCCGCAACATACTTCTTACATACGGCGTATCACTATCAAGATTTCACAAGTTACAATCCAAGACAGCAAAGGACATGCGCCGCATAGAGAAATGGAGTTACGCCGCATCTTAAGGCGGTGTACGAATATTCCTGAATATATTAATCTTGGACCCCACGCGAAGTTAAGTCAATGCGCCGCATCTACTTATCCTATGCGCCGCATCTAACCCTCAGACAGAAACTATAAATACCCCAAAGTCAGACGAATTTTGTGTGCAAGATACCATACGTACGAGTACCAAACCAGAGACGAATTCAGACGTATTAGCAGCACAAGACACACCCTGAACGAAGATACAAGAGCTGTAAGAAGGTCCTGCATGTATTCAATTCATTAAGTAGTTTTGTTTTATTGTATTAGTACACTTTAATTCATCAGGATTGATGGGCTGATGTCATGTGACTACGGAATATCATGAGCACCCCTTAAAATTGCTTTCCCATTAATTAAAGTTTATATGTTGATGTCTTTGGTGACTTTTATTAGAGCATTGATAACCTCTGTTTCTAGCTGAGCATTGCTTGGGTCGCCATGCCCCTTCCTCGCCTATTTATTCTATCGTTTCTAGGATAGTAGGATAGACATAAGTGATCATTAAGGGTTTACTCGCCGATAAGATTAGAGCCAACGAGAAAGGGTTAATTATATACACTTCATATAAAACTAGCAATAAAACAAGTGACAAGCTACTTAATTATCAGGACAGGTCTTCTTATTGTCTCAAGTATCTATCTGTGTACGTGTGTGCTAATCGTTGATTCGTGCTCATTAGTTTAGTTTACTATTTAATCATAACCAAACCGTGCCAGTCTCTCAAGCTGAACCCCCTTGCGTTAGATTAGGTTGTATAGCTAACTTAGGATATTAAAATACTGATTAGAATAACTAGATAATACGTTCCACTCTTAGTGATCGACACTCTACTTACCATTATATTCATACTGACCGGGTACACTGCTCGTTAAGTGTGTGTGTTATTGATAAGTCGGCTAAATATAAATTTAAAACTTGAGTAGGCATTAATACTGCTAAACCGCAACGACACATCACGCGTATCAGGAAGATTTGGAGAGATTTGATAAATCTCTTAGCTGTCATATTGGCGGAACCAATCGACTACAAAGACGGATCCCTTTTGTGGGAGCCGCCGGATCCGCCGGCTGTTCACCAGCTTGCCTATAAATAGCAAGCTGATCATTTGGACACACTATCACTCATATAGCCTAAAATACTCATTCATTTACATATTATCTAACCCTCATCATTCATTCATTTCATTTGATCTTTCCTTTTGTAGCAAACGAGATTAAGCATCAAGGTTCAACACAGACGTGTAAAACCTTTAGCATAGTTACTGTGTGATATAGTTGTAGTTCACACATCATTATTTGTATCATTTATCTCAGTGAGTATGGTTAGTGTTTTAGTCCTCAAAACACAAAGAGTGTAGGGAGTGGTTGTACCCTTGTGAAAGAACCAAACGGGAGTGGTTGAACCCTTGTAAAGAAATTAACATCTAGCTTAGTGTCGGTAATTGTATAGGCGACGTTAGTGATGCGTGGTTTTGCAACCTTACAACAGGTTTTACCTCTCGAGGGATCTCAAGAGGCTTACAACCCCACCAGGCAGTGTACCTGACCGATGTAGTATAGTGTAGTGGTAAGTACGGGGGATTGATCGTTCTCCACAGGGAATAGTGTTCGTTAGGTATGAAAAACTACTCTAATAGGTCTAAGGGTGAGAGAAGATTCTTTTTTTATGTTTTTTATATTTTTTATGAAAGCAAGTAAAATCTCGGGTTTGAAAGAGGTGGGCGGAATTAGTTGCTAGTCAACTAACCCAAGTTACTACGAATGAAAATAAAATAAAATAACAGAAAATGAAAAGGTGGTGAAATTTATGTGGAGAGAAATGTGTTTACTTAGATTTCCTTACTCCCTAACTATCTTTTACCGATTGATTAGTGTGTATTAGTTGCGTGGATGACGGGTGTATTCCTTAATACCAATCGTGGGGTGGCGTTGATGAGGCGAAAAGTGTACCGCTTTTAAGGGGTCATTTAAGCCTTAAATCGTATTTATTTGATCAAATATTGCCCTAAATCGTTCCTTTTGTCATTTTAGGTACTTTTGAGGAGAAATCTGGAAAAGGAGGCATTTTGGACGTTTTTGGAGCATAAAAGTGAAGAAAACGGCAAAGTCTCAAAATTGTGCTGAAAGTCACCTTTGACGGCGTCAACATTAACTCCAGACGGCGTCATGCCTTGGCAAGAAAAGTTGGATGTGAAATTTACTCATGACGGGCCAGTGAGTTTGCATGAGAATTCTGACGGCGTCACGCTTTAACTAAATCAAGGGCGTCACGGCTTAAATCATAAGGGGACGGCGTCACGTTATAGGTCCGACGGCGTCAAGCCTTGATAAGCCAGAATGGATTTTTGAAGAGCTAAAGAGGGACGGCGTCAAGAAGGTCACCCAGGAACCCTAAAAGCGGCGAGGTGACGGCGTCACAATGCATAAGGTGACGCCGTCAGATGTCAAAGTCTATATATAGTTTTCTAATTTTTTGTCATTAGAGGAGAGCTTAGTGTGTGGAATTTTGGGATAAAACCCTAAGACGATTTTAGCTACTTTTTCAGGGCTTCTTGCCTTGAGATCTTCCATGTTTCATTGAAAGATAAGTTATCAATTAATCATTCAATATGTCTATGTGTTGTTTGATTCTATCTTATGCTTGTCTTTTGTTTAACATGTTAGGCTAATTTTATCTTGTGCTTGCTTAGATCTAATGAAACCTAGCTATTGATTATTGGTTGTTAGTGTGTTGTTAGTTGTATTGGATGATTGTTTATCTATGTTAGGCTTAAGAAAACTGGCTAACTTCCTATTCGGTAACTTGCTTGAACGTCTTAAGAAACATGAACCAAATGCGTACTAAAGGTTTTTATGGTTGTATTTAATGCACAAGCGAATTCTAGTGATCCCATGTTAGGAGCTTCCTAGCCGGCTCGACATAGGAGTGAAGTAGGAGCTTGTAGAGTTTGGGGAAGTAAGTACGCCACCCCACGAATGGTATTAAGGAATACACCCGTCATCCACGCGACTAATACACACTAATTAACCGGTAAAAGATAGTTAGGGAGTAAGGAAATCTAAGTAAACACATTTCTCCACACATAAGTTTCTCACCACTTTTCATTTTTGTTATTTTATTTTATTTGCATTTGTAGTAATTTGGGTTAGTTGACTAGCAACTAATTCCGCCCACTCCTTCAAAACCCGAGATTTTACTTGCTTTCATAAAAATATAAAAACATAAAAAGAATCTTCCTCAACCCTTAGACCTAATTAGAGTAGCCTTTCATACCTAACGAACACTATTCCCTGTGGAGAACGATCAATCCCCCGTACTTACCACTACACTATACTACATCGGTCAGGTACACTGCCTGGTGGGGTTGTAAGCCTCTTGAGATCCCTTGAGAGGTAAAACCTGTTGTAAGGTTGCAAAACCCACGCATCAAGTTTTTGGCGCCGCTGCCGGGGAATAGTTATTGCTTAGGTTGAAATTTTATTTTTATTAGGTCTACTCACAAGATTCCTATCAAGTGAGATTTTTTCTTTTTATTTTGTAGATTTCTTTAGTCTATCTTTTTCTTTGTGCCTTTGTTTGTAAAACCATTTTCATTTGTCACCATGGCGGATGAAATTCCATTTAGATCATTAACAATAGAGGAACAATTACTTTACACGGATAGATTTGCTTCCTGTTGTTCCAATGAATTTTTAAGTGATCTTAGATATATACAAGAGGAGATGGGTATAAAGTTTGATAGGTTTGATGAATTATGTGCATGTGTGGCTTCTATTAAACAATCATTGTTAGGATCAACTCCTTTTAATAAGACCCTTTGGAAAAATTTTGAGGAAAGCCTCCTAACCGTGAACCATAAGTTTAATGAATTAATGAGTTCGTATACATCACAACTTGAGGAAACAATTGAGGAGGATTTAGCAGAACATGAGCATATTGAGCAAAAAGACCTAGGTTTTATGATCAATGACTTTGAATCTCAAGGAACACATGATGAATCCTTTAGGCAAATTGAACATAGTAATCATGTTATCGGGGAAGATTCTTATGAATCGGACTTAGAACTTGAAATGGCTAGAGAAGGATTTGAGATACTTAGGAACATGTTTGGGTTAGATTCTACTAAAACACATGATGTGGATATAATTGATATAGAGACAAGGAAGGATGAGGTAAATAACACAAACCTACAAAGTACCCCACAAGTCCTACCATCATTCGAGGCATACACACCGCCCGTGACTTACCCGGAAGAAGTAGAAGGGACTATAGGAACCCCAATTGAAGTAGAACCTTTGGAAGAAACAAAACTAGAAGAAATAGGTTTGAATACTTGTAGTCATAACCTTCCTTTTAGTTCTATGGAAGTTCCTAGTTTTGATGAACCGGAGCCTCAACCAAAACCGTTACCTAATCTTCCATCTTTAGATGTGAATTTAGGAATTGAAAAAGGTCCCGATCCACCCATCAAACCATGTAGTCTGGGCAATGTTAAGATTAAGGTAGTAGACTCTAAGCCTTGTAGAGAGAAAGCTGACATAGGAGTGAACCATAACCTTTCATACTTACATCACCCGTTTATGATTGATCACAAGAAACATTATGGGTTTAAACCGGGTTTATTAGGTCAAGATGGATTCCCAACTAGGAATCTCTCGAAGTTGATAGAAGATGATCCCTTTTTAGGAGAAAACTTTAATTCACCCATTGACCAAAGTGAACTAGGTAAGGTTATGATGAAAGGAGCACACCCCTTTGAGTATATAATTCATCCGTCACTCTCTCCTCACGTGGCATACTTCCACCCAGATGGTGTGTATCGCTACTATCACCCGCACTTAATCCTAAGTGTAGAAAAAACCTCTCCTTTATCCGTTAAATAAGGGTAGAGTCAGGCTCGTGACTCGAACAAAAACAAGCGCTCTTGGGAGGCAGCCCATGCTTTATTTGCTTTGTGTGTTTATTTATTTGTTTGTTTGATTTTATTTGCTTCCGTATGTATGTTTAATTTTTATTATTATTGATTCATGTTCAAAACTAATTTGTGAAAATGCTTTATTTTGTTTTTAACTTCGTCTTAACTACATATAAAGGTATTTTGCAAAAGTTAAGTGTAAGGGAAATCTAAATCGGTTTATTAGAACACAAATAAACATGAATCATAATAATAATAAATTAACATACATATTAGAGTGTGTTTGAGTCAAATGCTTGTATCGAGTCATAATGATGTTTTGCAGGATTTCCAGGAAGTAAGGTAAAGGTTTTTCCAGAAATTTTCCGGAAACTTAAAACGAAAATTTTTGTCAGGTCATTTATGACGGCGTCAGGGGTTATAACCTGACGGCGTCAGATTTAATTTCCAGAAATTTTTGAAAATTTTGTTTTCATAAAAAGTTTTTATTAAAATCTCCAACTTATAATCTCCAGGAATCTGCAAAGTTATCATTCCACAAGCATTATATCCTTATATATAGATTTTATCCCGCCGATGTTATGCAGGTTTTCGTGTTTGTTTTCTCAGGTTCAACAGGTTATTTTGGACAAGGAAATGTTTTGAATCAAGCTTATGGCGATGCATTAGTCATGGAGCTTCAACATTCTCTTTGGAGGAAGATTTAACCGTGTAATTTCATTATCCAACGAGCGAATCAGGGGAGTATTTGATTTCATTCTTTTACTTTTTCTTTTACATCTTGTTATTTGAACATTAGGGACAATGTTCATCTTAAGTGTAAGGGGAGGGTAAAAGTACGATTTTAGAGAATACAATTGCGTTTGATTTTTGTTTGTTTAATAGTAGATGTGTAATAAAACTGAGAGAAATACTTGTTAAGGTAATTTTAGTGCCAAATTTAAAATTTTTTACAACATATAAGAGTGAAACTTTGATCTTAATGAGCGTCTCACGGATAGGAGTTATATGACTAGCACAAAAACCGTACCACTAAAAAATTTTCCACCCCCAAATATGTGAGGTTCGCCCCTAGAATTGGTAGGAAAAGCATTTATGCTATGATGTGTGTACCGGTAGCACTTAGATTCTAGAACTTGCGTTAGGACCATTCCGAGGCCACAAGTGAGACTACATTCGTGTAGTTAGATTTACTACATGATAAGAGGCATTAGGATTAACCCATGTTTTACACCTGTGTTTTTGTTATAATTACGTTGGCTACATTGGTCAAGTAATTCTCCCACACCCTTTGCGTTGTACTCATTTTTAGTACACGATACCCCTAGTACACCCCTCAGAGCCTATCTTTTCGTTTCGACCTTTAAGCATTTTACTTAAAGGAAGAATTTGTTACACCCCACTTAAATGTACACCCAAATCGCCTTAGCCTACCTTGTATGCACTCATCTTTAGTGCATTATGGTGACAACATTTGTTTAAACCCAAGTTAATTATCTAGTTGATTACATGGTTGCTAAGTCGAGTCATATCCTTGTACATATTGTTTTGGGACGATTGGGACTCATGGGTAAAGTACTAGTGTAATGGAGTAATGGGGAAGAACATCATTTATTACCCCCATATGTGCTAAATGTTTTAAAAGTACTCCAAGTTTTTCAATTATCTTAATTCGAGTCATTAGAATAGTTATTTGTAAAGTTATGTAAAAGTTCAAGTGTAAGGGGATGCAACGCCCCTATGATGTATTATTTTGGATGGTAGGGTAAAAGTGTATGCAAAAAAAAAAAAAAAAAAAAAAAAAAAAAAAAAAAAAAAAAATCAAGAAAAATACAAAAAAATGAGAAAAAGAAAAATAGAAAAAACATACGGACTACCATCCCGTTTTATTTTATGTTTATTTTATGTTTATGTTATTTTGTTTCTAGCTTAAGATCGAGTCTAGTCTTGGCTTAGCAACGTTGTATAGTACATGTGATTGATCAAGATCTTTAACTAGCCACCAGTAAAATATCCCTTATCCAACAAAACCGTGTTTTCCTTTTCCCTACACCTAACGTTATAACCCATTTAAAAGCCCTCTTTGATAGTTTATCTTAGGTGCTTACGCCTAGTGGAGGAGGTTTTCGATCCTTTCCCAAGCCTATGGTAATCTATTTGCTATGACAGGTAGTGAGAGATATTATCCGTTTTCATTTATGAGATTTATTTTGATGACACTTGAGAGATGTGAGTATCTAAACACTACTTGTGAGGTGCTAGTATGTAATCTCCGTGCTTATTATGATTGAAGTGGAACGATTATTTGTTGTAATTACTTTTATGTTTGCATTAAATGACCCCTAACTTGTATTTTGATTAGAATAAAAGCGCATTTGCTTGAGGACAAGCAAATCTCAAGTGTAAGGGTATTTGATGAGGCGAAAAGTGTACCGCTTTTAAGGGGTCATTTAAGCCCGAAATCGTATTTATTTGATCAAATATTGCCCTAAATCGTTCCTTTTGTCATTTTAGGTACTTTTGAGGAGAAATCTGGAAAAGGAGGCATTTTGGACGTTTTTGGAGCATAAAAGTGAAGAAAACGGCAAAGTCTCAAAATTGTGCTGAAAGTCACCTTTGACGGCGTCAACATTAACTCCAGACGGCGTCATGCCTTGGCAAGAAAAGTTGGATGTGAAATTTACTCATGACGGGCCAGTGAGTTTGCATGAGAATTCTGACGGCGTCACGCTTTAACTAAATCAAGGGCGTCACGGCTTAAATCATAAGGGGACGGCGTCACGTTATAGGTCCGACGGCGTCAAGCCTTGATAAGCCAGAATGGATTTTTGAAGAGCTAAAGAGGGACGGCGTCAAGAAGGTCACCCGGGAACCCTAAAAGCGGCGAGGTGACGGCGTCACAATGCATAAGGTGACGCCGTCAGATGTCAAAGTCTATATATAGTTTTCTAATTTTTTGTCATTAGAGGAGAGCTTAGTGTGTGGAATTTTGGGATAAAACCCTAAGACGATTTTAGCTACTTTTTCAGGGCTTCTTGCCTTGAGATCTTCCATGTTTCATTGAAAGATAAGTTATCAATTAATCATTCAATATGTCTATGTGTTGTTTGATTCTATCTTATGCTTGTCTTTTGTTTAACATGTTAGGCTAATTTTATCTTGTGCTTGCTTAGATCTAATGAAACCTAGCTATTGATTATTGGTTGTTAGTGTGTTGTTAGTTGTATTGGATGATTGTTTATCTATGTTAGGCTTAAGAAAACTGGCTAACTTCCTATTCGGTAACTTGCTTGAACGTCTTAAGAAACATGAACCAAATGCGTACTAAAGGTTTTTATGGTTGTATTTAATGCACAAGCGAATTCTAGTGATCCCATGTTAGGAGCTTCCTAGCCGGCTCGACATAGGAGTGAAGTAGGAGCTTGTAGAGTTTGGGGAAGTAAGTACGCCACCCCACGAATGGTATTAAGGAATACACCCGTCATCCACGCGACTAATACACACTAATTAACCGGTAAAAGATAGTTAGGGAGTAAGGAAATCTAAGTAAACACATTTCTCTACACATAAGTTTCTCACCACTTTTCATTTTTGTTATTTTATTTTATTTGCATTTGTAGTAATTTGGGTTAGTTGACTAGCAACTAATTCCGCCCACTCTTTCAAAACCCGAGATTTTACTTGCTTTCATAAAATATAAAAACATAAAAAGAATCTTCCTCAACCCTTAGACCTAATTAGAGTAGTCTTTCACACCTAACGAACACTATTCCCTGTGGAGAACGATCAATCCCCCGTACTTACCACTACACTATACTACATCGGTCAGGTACACTGCCTGGTGGGGTTGTAAGCCTCTTGAGATCCCTCGAGAGGTAAAACCTGTTGTAAGGTTGCAAAACCACGCATCAGGCGTACGTACTTCCCCAACTCTATGAACTCCTACTTCACTCCTATGTCGAGCCGGCTAGGAAGCTCCTAACATGGGATCACTAGAATTCGCTCATGCATTAAATACAACCATAAAAACCTTAGTACGCATTGGTTCATGTTTCTTAAGACGTTCAAGCAAGTTACCGTATAGGAGGTTAGCCAGTTTTCTTAAGCCTAACATCGATAAACAATCATCCAATACAATTAATAACACACCAACAACCAATAATCAATAGTTAGGTTTCATTAGATCTAAGCAAACACAAGATAAATCTAGCCTAGCATGTTAAATAAAAGACAAGAACAAGATAGAATCAAACAACACATAGACATATTGAATGATTAATTGATAACTTATCTTCAATGTAACATGGAAGATCTCAAGGCAAAAAGCCTTGAAAAAGCTGCTAAAATCGTCTTAGGGTTCTTACACACAAAGTTCCTCAATAAGTTCCACACTAATGACAAAAAATTGCAAAACTATATATAGAGATTAAGGTCTGACGGCGTCACGTTGTAGATTTTGACGCCGTCACCTCGCCGCTTTTAGGGTTCCCGGATGGCCTTCCTGACGCCGTCCCTCTTTAGCTCTCCAAAATCCGTTCTGGCTTATCAAGGCTTGACGCCGTCGGAATTAGGCGTGACGCCGTCCCACTTTAACTTATACCGTGACGACCTTGATCATTCCAAAGGGTGACGCCGTCAGAATTCCCATGCAAATTTCTCTGGCTTATCATGAGTAATTTTCACATCCACCTTTTTCTTGCCAAGCCATGACGCCGTCCAGGGCAATCCCTGACGCCGTCAAAGGTAACTTTTAGCCGATTTTGAGACTTTGTCGTTTTCTTCACTTTTATGCTCCAAAAACGTCCAAAATGCTTCCTTTTCCAGATTTCTCCTCAAAAGTACCTAAAATGACAAAAGGAACGATTTAGGGCGATATTTGATCAAATAAATACGATTTAGGGCTTAAATGACCCCTTAAAAGCGGTACACTTTTCGCTTCATCAAATACCCTTACACTTGAGATTTGCTTGTCCTCAAGCAAATGCGCTTTTATTCTAATCAAAATACAAGTTAGGGGTCATTTAATGCTAACATAAAAGTAATTACAACAAATATTTGTTCCACTTTAATCATAATAAGCACGGAGATTACAGACTAGCACCTCACAAGTAGTGTTTAGATACTCACATCTCTCAAGTGTCATCAAAATAAATCTCATAAATGAAAACGGATAATATCTCTCACTACCTGTCATAGCAAATAGATTACCATAGGCTTGGGAAAGGATCGAAAACCTCCTCCACTAGGCGTAAGCACCTAAGATAAACTATCAAAGAGGGCTTTTACATGGGTTATAACGTTAGGTGTAGGGATATGATAAACACGGTTTTGTTGGATAAGGGATATTTTGCTGGTGGCGAGTTAAAGATCTTGATTAATTACATGTACTATACAATGTTGCTAAGCCAAGACTCGACTCAATCTTAAGCTAAAAACAAAATAACAAAAACATAAATTAAACATAAAATGAAACGGGATGGTAGTCCGTATGTTTTTTCTATTTTTCATTTTCTCATTTTTTCGTATTTTTCTTGATTTTTTTTTTTTTTTTTTTTTTTTTTTTTTTTTTTTTTAACATACACTTTTGCCCTACCATCCAAAATAATACATCATAGGGGTGTTGCATTCCCCTTACACTTGAACTTTTACATAACTTTACAATTAACTAATCTAATGACTCGGATTAAGATAATTGAAAAACTTGGAGTACTTTTAAAATTTTTAGCACATATGGGGGTAATAAATGATGTTCTTCCCCATTACTCCATTACACTAGTACTTTACCCATGAGTCCCAATCGTCCCAAAACAATATGTACAAGGATATGACTCGACTTAGCAACCATGTAATCAATTAGATAATTAACTTGGGGTTTAAACAAATGTTGTCACAATAATGCACTAAAAAAGAGTGCATACAAGGTAGGCTAAGGAGATTTGGGTGTACATTTAAGTGGGGTGTAAACAAATTCTTACTTTAAGTAAAATGCTTAAAGTTAGAAACGAAAAGATAGGCTCTGAGGGGTGTACTAGGGGTATCGTGTACTAAAAATGAGTACAACGCAAAGGGTGTGGGAGAATTACTTGACCAATGTAGCCAACGTAATTATAACAAAAACACAGGTGTAAAACAATGGGTTAATCCTAATGCCTCTTATCATGTAGTAAATCTAACTACACGAATGTAGTCTCACTTGTGGCCTCGGAATGGTCCTAACGCAAGTTCTAGAATCTAAGTGCTACCGGTACACACATCATAGCATAAATGCTTTTCCTACCAATTCTAGGGGCGAACCTCACATATTTGGGGGTGGAAAATTTTTTAGTGGTACGGTTTTGTGCTAGTCATATAACTCCTATCCATGAGACGCTCATTAAGACCAAAGTTTCACTCCTATATGTTGTAAAAAAAAATTTAATTTGGCACTAAAATTGCCCTAACAAGTATTTATCTCAGTTTTATTACACATCTACCATCAAACAAACAAAAATCAAGTGCAATTGTATTCTCTAAGGTATCATCATTTACCCTCCCCTTACACTTAAGCTGAACATTGTCCCCAATGTTCATTCAAAGGATGTAAAAGTAAATAAGGTTAAAGAATGAAAACAAATACTCCCCTGATTCGTTCGATGTGGATAATCCGGTAACATGGTTAAATCCTCCTCCAAGAAAATGAACGTTGAAAGCTTCCCTTCCGAAATATAAATCATCTTCTTGTCCAATATAACCTGTTAAACCTGAGAAAACAAACACAAAAAACCCAAAGCATCAACCTGAACAAAGAAAACTCACAACTAGATGTAATTCCAGACTTAGAAATAAAAACAAAACGATTAAAGATATAATGCTTGTAGAATGAATATTTGCAGATTTCCTGGAGTTTATAAAACTAAAGATTTAACAAAAACTTTATGACTCCGGTAGAAAAACAAAACTTGCAAAATTTCCAGAATTTTACACTTGACGCCGTCAGGTGTTAACCTTGACGCCGTCAGAAGTGACCTGCAGAAATTTTATGGTTAGTTTCCGGAAAATTTCTGGAAAAACTTATGCCTCACTTCCTGGAAATCCTGCAAAATATTCATTATGACTCGATACAAGCATTTGACTCTAACAATTACTAGTATGCATGCTCATTTAATATTGTTGTGATTCATGTTCAATCTTGTTCTTGTAAACAAATTTGGATTCCCTTACACTTATCTTTTGCAAAATACCTTTATATGTAGTTAAGACGAAGTTAAAAAAAAAATAAAGCATTTTCACAATTTACTTTGAAACATGAGCACAAACAATAACAATTAAACTTGCATACGGAAACAAATAAAATCAAACAAACAAACAAACAAACAAACAAACAAACAAATAAAGCTTGGGTTGCCTCCCAAGAAGCGCTTGTTTTTGTTCGAGTCACGAGCCTGACTCTACCCTTATTTAACGGAAATAGGGGAGGTTTTCCCTACACTTAGGATTAAGTGCGGGTGGAAGTAGCGATACACACCCTTAGGGTGGAAATATGCCACGTGAGGTGAAGGGGGTGAGTGAATGGCTTCCTTCATCCTAAA
The DNA here is from genome assembly GCA_021014915.2 of Artemisia tridentata subsp. tridentata. NCBI lineage: Eukaryota > Viridiplantae > Streptophyta > Magnoliopsida > Asterales > Asteraceae > Artemisia > Artemisia tridentata. The sequence continues at coordinate 359,862,901 of CP139503.1, read as the reverse complement.
ACTACCCGGATAATATTGGTTTATGGGTGGGTCGGTTCCTCTTTTGTCTCCTAGATGTAAATCTAAGGATGAAAAGTTGTGTAAAGGTTGAGGTTCCGGCTCATCAACACTAGGAAATTCCCTAGAACTAAGAGTAAGGTCATCACTAAAAGTGTTCAAACCTATATCCTCTAGTTGTGCTTGGTCCAAGGGTTCTACATCCATCGGGATTCCTAAAGTCTCTTCTACTTCTTCCGGGTAAGTCACGGGCGGTGTGGGTGCCTCAAATGATGGTTGAGTATTTTGTGGGCTTATGGTGTTTACCTCATCATTCCACGTGTCAAGATCACCTATATCCTCATCAATTGTTTTCTTAGGTAGTGATGATAACAAACCTAGCGCTTCATCCAATTTATGGTTTATTGCTTCGGCTCTATCCACAATTCCTTGGCAAACTAGGTCGTTTTTCCTATTGGCCTCACTAAGATGAGATCCTAAACATGGAGGTTGTTCATAAGAATCTATCCTAGGTGAAGGCTCATATGATTCATAGGTGTCTCTAAATGAGGTATTTTGAACTCCTTGGTGTTCTAGCCACTCAACCATATCTTGCAATCTTAGAAGTCTAAGTGAAAAGTCCATTTGAAGCAAATTACAAACAAAATCACAAAGAAAAGATAGACTACGAGAAAGCTACAAAATAAAAAGAAAAAATCTCACTTGATAGGAATCTTGTGAGTAGACCTAATAAAAATAAAATTTCAACCTAAGCAATAACTACTCCCCGGCAGCGGCGCCAAAAACTTGATGCGTGGTTTTGCAACCTTACAACAGGTTTTACCTCTCGAGGGATCTCAAGAGGCTTACAACCCCACCAGGCAGTGTACCTGACCGATGTAGTATAGTGTAGTGGTAAGTACGGGGGATTGATCGTTCTCCACAGGGAATAGTGTTCGTTAGGTATGAAAAACTACTCTAATAGGTCTAAGGGTGAGAGAAGATTCTTTTTTTATGTTTTTTATATTTTTTATGAAAGCAAGTAAAATCTCGGGTTTGAAAGAGTGGGCGGAATTAGTTGCTAGTCAACTAACCCAAATAACTACGAATGCAAATAAAATAAAATAACAGAAAATGAAAAGGTGGTGAAACTTATGTGGAGAGAAATGTGTTTACTTAGATTTCCTTACTCCCTAACTATCTTTTACCGGTTAATTAGTGTGCATTAATCGCATGGATGACGGGTGTATTCCTTAATACCAATCGTGGGGTGGCGTACGTACTTCCCCAACTCTACAAGCTCCTACTTCACTCCTATGTCGAGCCGGCTAAGAAGCTCCTAACATGGGATCACTAGAATTCGCTTGTGCATTAAATACAACCATAAAAACCTTAGTACGCATTGGTTCATGTTTCTTAAGACGTTCAAGCAAGTTACCGAATAGGAAGTTAGCCAGTTTTCTTAAGCCTAACATAGATGAACAATCATCCAATACAACTAATAACACACTAATAACCAATAATCAATAGCTAGGTTTCATTAGATCTAAGCAAACACAAAGAAAACCTAGCCTAGCATGTTAAACAAAAGACAAGAGCAAGATAGAATCAAACAACACATAGACATATTGAATGACTAATTGATAACTTATCTTCAATGTAACATGGAAGATCTCAAGGCAAAAAGCCTTGAAAAAGCTGCTAAAATCGTCTTAGGGTTCTTACACACAAAGTTCCTCAATAAGTTCCACACTAATGACAAAAAATTGCAAAACTATATATAGAGATTAAGGTCTGACGGCGTCACGTTGTAGATTCTGACGCCGTCACCTCGCCGCTTTTAGGGTTCCCGGATGGCCTTCCTGACGCCGTCCCTCTTTAGCTCTCCAAAATCCGTTCTGGCTTATCAAGGCTTGACGCCGTCGGAATTAGACGTGACGCCGTCCCGCTTTAACTTATACCGTGACGACCTTGATCATTCCAAAGGGTGACGCCGTCAGAATTCCCATGCAAATTTCTCTGGCTTATCATGAGTAATTTTCACATCCACCTTTTTCTTGCCAAGCCATGACGCCGTCCAGGGCAATCCCTGACGCCGTCAAAGGTAACTTTTAGCCGATTTTGAGACTTTGTCGTTTTCTTCACTTTTATGCTCCAAAAACGTCCAAAATGCTTCCTTTTCCAGATTTCTTCTCAAAAGTACCTAAAATGACAAAAGGAACGATTTAGGGCAATATTTGATCAAATAAATACGATTTAGGGCTTAAATGACCCCTTAAAAGCGGTACACTTTTCGCTTCATCAGTTAGGTTGTTTCTGCCTTGAAATAGAACCCGGTGTTTAGCTTAGTACCGGAAAAGGAAGTAAGCAACGTGTAAAGGTTTTCTCCACCTAGAAGAGAGTTTGTTTCTTAGTGAAGGATAACTCTCGAGTTAGAGGCTCGAGGAGTGGAGTAGGGCAAGGAAGAGAGTCCTTGTAGCCGAACCACTATAAACATCCGTGTTGTGTGGTTTGATCTTTCCTCTCTTTACTTTTCATATATATATTGTGTGAATACTTGTTTGTGCTTGTTTCCTTTGAAATAACATAGAGTAACAAAGTGAATTAATTTTAAACGGTAAAACTATTCAACTCCCCTTCTAGTTTTCCACAATTGGTATCAGAACTACGTTACTTAAGATTTTTAAAATATATTGTATTTTAAAACTTAAAACGATCCATGGATTTTGAAAACTTTAAAGAAGGGCAATCTATGCAAAGACCACCTCTATTCGAACCTAATTGTTTTATTTATTGTAAAAATCGCTTTGAGACTTATGTGAAGTCAAAGGATATAGATCTATGGTATATAATTGTTGAGGGTGATTACAAAGCCATAAGTAATGATATTTCGGGTGGTCGGGATGTAGGAACTTCTCTTACTCGTCACAGTGATGAGCAAAAGAAGTTGATTGCCAAAAATAATGAAGCCAAAATGATGCTTTACAATGCTTTACCTAAGAAAGAATATGAAAGAGTTTTTATGTGTAAAACGGCTAAAGATATTTGGCAATCTCTAATTATCACTCATCAAGGAAACTCACAAGTCAAAGATAACAAAATTGATCTTCTTGTTCAACAATATGAACTATTTGTTATCTTTGAAGATGAGACCATTGATAGTGCGTTTGTTAGGTTTAATACTATTATTACATCACTTAAAGCACTTGACGAATCTTTTTCTAGTAAGAATTTTGTCAGGAAATTTCTAAGAGCACTCCACCCAAAGTGGAGAGCAAAAGTGACAGCTATTAAAGAATCCAAGGATCTTTCAAGCATGACACTAGATGAGCTCATAGGAAATCTCAAAGTTCACGAAATGGTGATGGAAAATGATTCAGAAATAGTTAAAGGCAAAAAGGAGAAAATGAAGTCCATTGCTTTGAAAGCTAGAGTTGAGTCAAGTGATGATGAAGAGTCTTGTTCTAGTAGCGAAGACAAAGAATATGCCATGGCCGTTAGAGATTTCAAGAAATTCTTCAGGAGACGAGGAAAGTTCGTAAGACCACCTCGTGAAGAAAAGAAATCCTTCTGAAAAGACCGTGATGATAGAAAAGGCAAGTTAGATAGGAAGTGCTATAGGTGTGGAGATTCTGGTCACTTTATAGGTGAATGTCCAAAGCCTCCAAAGAACAAGTCTCAAAAAGCATTTGTTAGTGGAGCTTGGAGTGATAGTGAAGGAGATGATGATGAGCCTAAGAACAACGAAGTTGCCCTTATGGCTCATGACACAGAAGAGGTACATTCTGACTCATACTCCTCTATAGATGATGAAACCTTAGAAGTAGAATATAACAAACTATGTGATATAACATTAAAAATCATCAACAAAAACAAATTCTTGAAAACTAAAACAACACTTTTAGAAAATGAAGTGTATTAGCTTAAAGAAAAAGAGATACGAATGGAAAAAGGCAAAAATAGTAAAGATACATGTGTCTCTTGTCAAGAACTAAAATTAGAATTAGATGCACTAAAAACCACACAGGAAGATCTCATTAAGCAAAACTCTAAGTTTAAAAGGTTTGATAAAAACATAAGTTGTGCAGATGAGATAATGAAGATGCAAAAACTTCCTCATGATAAAACCGGACTAGGTTTTATGAAACTAGGAACCTTAGGTGACTTTAAGAAACAAACTGTGAATGAAAAAGAAACTGTTTCAACCAAGTCAGAAGCCCACGGATCTGACGGATCCAAAGTTTTGGATCCGCCAGTTGTACCCAAGGGATCCGCGGGTACAGAAGTTGAACAGAAGGATCTTAAAATGAACCGTACTGAATTTGTTAAGGTCACTAGAAAACCTAGTACTAGTATAACTAACAACAAGCTAAAACCAGCTGTTTCTGTAGGAAGAGGTCAAGCTAGGAATGAGTATAGAGTTAAAACAACTCAACAGAAACCTCAAACTAGTTTTCCCAAACACCCTTTTCCTAAGAGTAATGGTAACTCACAACATCATTATCAAAATAATTGGAACCAAAATATGCCTAGAAACTTCCAAGGTCCCAATTACATGCCATGGAACAATTATCCTCCATTTGCTTACATGAACCATGATAATGTTATGTTTAACCCAAACGGACCCATGAGATATTGGGGACTAAACACTTGAGTCTTTCTTGAACTTAGGTATGCTTAAAAGTTGAACTAGAACCTGATGAGTGGATCAAAGATAGTGGGTGTTCAAGACATATTACAGGAAACAAAAGCCTTTTCTCAACTTACCAAGTGTACGACGGAGGTAATGTCACATTCGGTAGCAAACTTAAAAGTAAAATCACTGGAAAAGGTACGATCTCTCATGACTCTCTCTCTATTGATGATGTTGCTCATGTAGATAATTTAGGATTTAACTTGCTTAGTATAAGTCAATTATGTTGCAAAAAGTATAACGTCCTTTTCAGTGAAAATGGAAGTAAAATACTTAAAGATGGCATAACCGTAGGAAAAGGTGTTTTAAAGAATAACGTTTATGTTATGAAATTAGATAAAACACCTAAAGAAAAGCTTTGTCTTACCTCTTTGGATGAAAACTCAACTCTATGGCATCGACGTTTAGGTCATGCCAATATGAGGCTAATTCAATCCTTATCATCTAAGGAACTCATTAGGAACCTACCCAAGTTGAAATATGACCAACACTTTTGTGATGCTTGCAAAATTGGGAAACAAGCTCATAATAGCCATAAGGCTAAAAATATGGTGTCTACATCTAGGTGTCTAGAATTATTGCATATGGATTTGTTTGGTCCATCCGCTATACAAAGTTATGGGGGTAACTTTTATACTTTGGTTATAGTGGATGACTACTCTAGGTATACATGGACTAAATTTTTGAAAACAAAAAATGAGGCCTTTGATAAATTTGAAATTCTAAGCAAGAAAATTCAAAATCAAATAGGAAGTAACATAGTATCTATTAGAACCGACCATGGTCGAGAATTTGACAACGAAATCCAATTCAGAACATTTTGTGATAATAATGGAATAACACATAATTTCTCGGCTCCTCGAACTCCACAATCTAATGGTGTAGTAGAACGGAAAAATAGGACAATTCAAGAAATGAGTAGAACTATGTTAAATGAACAAAACATACCTCAAAAGTTTTGGTGTCACGCAGTAGATACTTCCACATATATGCTAAATAGAGTTTTAATTAGACCATTTTTAAATAAAACTCCTTATGAACTTTATCGAGGCAAAAAGCCTACTTTAGGATATTTTAGAGTTTTTGGAAGCAAGTGCTTCATTTTAAACACAAAAGATTATCTCACCAAGTTCGACCCAAAGTCGTATGAAGGTGTATTTCTTGGGTACTCACAAAACAGTAAAGCATACATGGTCTTGAACAAAGAAACCTTAAGAGTCGAGGAATCGTTGAACGTAACATTTGACGAAAGTCCACCTCCCTCTAAGACATCACCTTTGGTAGATGATGACTTGGTTGAAAGCCAAATGGTTGAAAACATAGAAAATGTTGAAAATGATAATGAAGATGAACCAGTAAAAAGAGATATAGTCAATATCAAAGAAATAAAAAGTCATCCATTAGAAAACGTCATAGGAAAACTTAATGAAAGAACATTAAGATCTAAAGCTCAAAATGAAAGTAATTACTTTTGTTTTGTTGCAACAATTGAGCCTAAAAATATAAATGAAGCTATAAAAGATGAATCTTGGGTAATTGATATGCAAGAGGAATTAAATCAATTTGTTAGGAATGACGTTTGGACTTTAGTTCCACAACCTAAAAATCAAACCATTATCGGTACCAAATGGGTTTTTAGAAATAAAATGGATGAAAATGGCATAGTATCTAGAAACAAAGATAGGCTAGTAGCACAAGGCTACAATCAACAAGAAGGTATAGATTATGATGAAACATTTGCACCCGTAGCTAAACTTAAGTCTATTAGAATACTTCTTGCATATGCATGTGCACATGATTTTAAATTATTTCAAATGGATGTCAAAAGTGCATTTTTAAACGGATTTATAACTGAAGAAGTATATGTTGCAGAACCTCCCGGCTTTGCCGATTTTTAAAAACCAAATCATGTTTGCAAACTAAAGAAACCTTTATACGGACTTAAGCAAGCACCAAAAGCTTGGTATGATCGACTTAAGACATTCTTAGTTGACCATAAGTACACCATGGGCATAGTAGACAACACTCTCTTTACCAAGAAAAAGGGATCACATATTATCATCGTCCAGATATATGTGGATGACATTATATTCGGTTCAACTTGTCAAGAGTTATGTGACGATTTCTCAAAAATCATGCATGACGAGTTTGAAATGAGTATGATGGGCGAGCTAAACTTTTTCTTAGGTCTCCAAATTAAACAATTAAAAGATGGGATATTCTTCAACCAATCAAAGTATATCAAAGATATGCTTAAGAAGTTTGGTCTTGAAGACTCAAAACCAATGAAAACACCCATGTCCTCCGAAACCAAACTCACAAAGGATAAAGAAAATGAATCCGTAGATAGCACTAAATATAGGGGAATGATTGGTAGTTTACTCTATCTTACGGCTAGTAGGCCGGACATTATGTTTAGTGTTTGTCTATGTGCACGTTTTCAAGAAGATCCCAAAATATCCCATCTTGAAGCCGTTAAACGGATATTTAGATACATTAAAGGTACTACACATTTAGGATTATGGTATCCCAAAGGAACGGGTGTAGAAACCATAGTGTATGCCGATTCAGATCATGCTGGTGACTATGTTGATAGGAAAAGTACTAGCGGTATTTGTACTTTTGTAGGACATTGTCTCACCTCATGGTTCGCTAAGAAACAAACGGCCCTTGCAATTTCAACAACCGAAGCAGAGTATGTGTCTGCAGGAAAGGCGTGTCAACAAGCACTGTGGATGAAACAAGCTCTCGTAGACTATGGAATTGAACTCAACAACATCCCCATTCTTTGTGACAACAAAGGAGCTATCGACCTCAGCAAAAATACGGTCCAACACGCTAGAACTAAACACATTGAAATACGTCATCACTTCCTACGCGACAATGTTCAGAAGGGAAACATCTCAATTGAGAAAGTTTCCTCAGAGGACAACATTGCCGACATCCTCACAAAACCTCTCAAAAGAGAACCTTTCAACTACCTTAGACTTGGATTAGGATTAATGGAACATAGTGATTAGATAAAACAGTAGCGTAAACCTTAGTTTAACCAAACTCGACACTAAACCAAAAATTGTGTTCTGATCCCGCGGATCCAAACGATAACAAAGGCGGATCCTTTGTTTTGGATCCGTCGGATAAGTCACATGCACAGGTTGTTTTATTATATAATAAACAACACCAAGTACTATTCATCACTCTCCTAAAACTTATCACCTACTGAATTCGTTTCATACTTCACCACAATCATAATTTAGGATATTTTCTTCCACAAATTTGTGCTCCAAACATCACTGTAAGTATCCTTATCATGTTTATACTCCTGATCTGCGTCTAGGATTTCTATTTCATGCACAAAATCAAAACTTGGGGAATATGCATAATTCTTGTAAAATCATAAAACATAGTTACTGAATTGCACTTCAAATCATGTTTTTCTTAGTTAGGAATTGCATCTTGTAGTACATTATCATTATTCATCAAAAACCTCATGAGAAATTTTTGCTAAAATCTTCTCACGACTAGGAAAAATGGTTTTTGAACATTGTTCATACAAATATAAAAACGTTAGTTTTTAAACATCACTTGCATAATGTCTCTTGAATGCTAAAGGGAATACATAACTAATATGTATTTTCGGGTACATTCAAATGTAGCTACATTGAAGTAGGAGCGTTTGGGTTATCTCTCGTTTTATCATAAAACTTGCATAAACAAAATTTTCATGCATCTAAATGAGTCGAGATAACCGTACCTCCACATAGTCCCCATGTAGGCACACACTAGACCAATACACGTATTTTTGATAATTTCAACTAAAACTATATAATTTTGTTGTGTTTAGGAAAATCATGCCTCCCGCGACCAACTATGATCACAAACACACCGTCAATTACCTACCTAAACACCATAAAACCAAAGGACTTAGTGATCAACAAGTTGAAATTTTCAAAGCTCTAGAAAAACACTACGTACATGAGGGTAGGTTTGTAGACCCCTCATTCTATGAAGGAACCAATCTTAGGAACAACTAGCGGCTATTCACTTTGATTCCCTCCTAGATATCGATGAACCATTAATTCCACGATTCATTTTAGAATTCTATGCTAGTGTCAATCTAGAGTCAAACGATCAAGGTTACATGAACATTCACTTCAGCGTCAATAGACATCAATTCAGTATCCCATTAGATCAATTTGGAGAAGTCCTAGGAGTTCCAAGTCATGGAACGAGTGTCTATTTTGATAAATGGTCATTGACCATTCTTGAGTCAAATCTTGAACGAACGGCACCATATGCCACTCCCTTAACATCAAAAGAAATCATTCGTCAGCATCTCTTCATACCTAGGAACAACCCAACTAGGTTGTATCGAGGGAAATATGTAGCTAGAGATCCATTTGCTATGGAGCTCAATGAACTAAAGCCCGAATTTAGGAAAATGGAAGAAGTCTTAAGGGCCAATGTCATGTGCACGGTAGGAAACTGCGATCACATCAATGCTTGTCTTTGCCACATGATGTACAATGTGTCAACCCATCAACCTTTCAACCTTGCTTACTATATCGCCAAGAGAATGGCCGATATTCCAATTCAAGGAAAAATGGCATTGCCTTATGGAATGCTTTTGACCTGTCTCTTTAGAGCTTTTGCACCCATTCCTAGAAATGCCTTAGGATTTGTTCCCAAATATGATGAGATCGAACGCACCTTCATTCCCTTGAGCGACTTTAGGGTAGCGGTTGACAAGAGCAAACGTCCTCGTGCTCAAACATCATCATCATCATCATCCATGAGTGACGATGATGGGTTGCCAAACTCTAGGATTCCTCCTCTGGAGTACTTGAGCCAACTTCCACCAATCCCAAATGAATCAGCCGAGTATCGCAACATCAAAGGAATGGTGAATAATTTAGGACGTTGGATGATGAAGCTTCATAAGGGCATGAAGAAATTGAAGAAGAAGTTGAGTTAAAGGAGTGTTTGGCTCTAAACATTATTAGACAATGTAGTATTAAAAATGGTTGTTTCTTAACTTGTTATGTTGATATTTGATGTGTATATGAACTAACTAAGAATTGAAGGTCGATAACACTTGATGTTATCAATTTTCCGAGTTTAAGCCTATGTTTGGCTTAACTCCTCTTAAGGTAAGTTCCCATGAACGGATTAATATATGATTAAACATGTGTTAGTATCATCATATTTGATTGTTTTGCATTACATATTAGATGATAGATATGCTCCAGGAGAATTTTCGGGTTTTCGTCGAAAAAACGAAAAATATGCACATCTATCTGTTTAGTTTTAGTACTTTTGGTCCACGGATCTGGCAGATCCCTCATTTTGGATCCGCCATGTGTTAGCGTTGGCTCCGCCATTCTTCAACCTGCGGATCAGGCGGATCCCAAAATTTGGATCCGCACGCCTTGTCGATTGGATCCGCAGGTATAACAGTAAACTTCTTAAAACTTTTCGACTCATCCTGATTCTTAGATTTTAGTTTCTAGTGTTCTTTAGAATAGGTTCACTGATCATTATACATATTAGAATGATTTAGAAACTCTTAGAAACTTAAGAACAACATTTCCCACCAAAATTTGAATTTTTAATTTTAAGGAGTGAGTTACCTTTCTAATACAAACAAGGAACCCTTTTTAGGGATCCTTCAAATCTGTGGGTACATCACATCACAGGATTTTCCACTATCTCATTGCATTTACTGCATATCTTCACCATATTACTCAACACAAGTTCTACGGATTGACTTATGTGATGTGATTTGCACAAATTTTTGTTCCAAATCATTAGGAACCAACATTCTCTATTGGATTTACATCAAATCCAAACACTAGTTTCTATAAACCATCTGGATATAAATTAAGATCATAACTTAGAGAAAAACTCACTCATTTACCTTCTTCACCACATATAACCTGTACATCTTAGTTCTCTTAGCTCACCATGACCAAATCAAACAACTCTTCAACCTCTAAACCTCCAAAACGAACCGCACGCATTAGTGTTAAGCCTTGTTGCTTTATAAATCTTGCAAACTCATCATCAGAGGAATCATCTCCTCTTAATATCTCATCTCCTATTGCAAGTGAGAATTTCCTCAATCTATCAACACCTACACCATTAAATGTAGTCATACAAACTCCTCCTCCAACAATCACACCCATAGCAACCACACCACCACCCGCTCCATCCCAGACTGTCAAATCCCCATTACCCCCAAAATCACCCAAGTTGCAACCTATGGAGCTATTTAGGACTCCACCTACATCACCTCATCCATACCTTGATGACTTGGAGGATCTCCCACCAAGATCAACTAATCCTCCACCCATGACCTTTGAAGGTCAAGAGCCTATGCTTTTTCATCCGATTTTCCCGGATATCCATGGTCCTTTATACCATGATGCACCATCATCTCAACCTCAAATACCACCTCTCTCACCCACATCAACTCTCATTGCCATAGACGACGCAATGTGGATCAATTTGCCTCAAACCCAAGAGGAGATTAGTGAAGAGCTCAACCGTCTCTACACTCTCTCGGGTATGGTAGATCACCGCCTCAATGAAGCCATGGACCTCCAAAACATCCTCATGAACTCCCTCCAAACACCACCACCAACCAATGAACAAGCACAACCACCACCACCCAACAACCAATCACCACCACCACCATCACAACCAAATGAGTCTACTCTTTCGCCCGGTTTTCCTCGCCATGATTGTAACATGTGTGAAAGAACCACTCACATAGCTCAAAGGACAAACATTTTGGTGTACGAGCTCTAAAATGAAATGAGGTTCATATTGAACCACATTCTTGAGTGTCTAAACGCCATCTCTCATCCTCCTCAATAGGAGTGTTCTAGTCTCATTATATAGGACCTTTAAGGATGTTGTCTTAGGATTTTTAGGATGTATTTTTCATTTTCTTGTAACTTCATATTTTTGTGACTTTGGTCACATATTTTCAATATATATGAATGTTATATGTTATGCTTGTGAGTGATCAACATTAAACATATTATCATTATTTAGGTGACTAACATCATTATATAGCCATTTGGAATCTACATTATAGTTTGATCACTTGTACTTTAGGTACAAAATTTTGATCAGACACTACATTTTGACTTTTTCAAGTCAACAAGATTAACATTCTTATTTGGATGACCATTTCATATGCATTATGCTTCTCCATTGAAGCTATTCACAACTAACATTTCTTTTGTAGCATCTCATACCCTTCAAATGTATACGTTGGAACTCTTGTAATGGGGAGTATACATCAAGGGGGAGCATTTCATTTTCTAACCATTTGTTTTGTAGGTTCATGCATCATTACCTTGTTACTCCATTTAGGGGGAGTATCAAACAAGGGGGAGCTCTTAAAGTTCTCAAAATCGCATTTCGCTACGCAACTCTTCTTTTTGTTTCGACAAAAAGGGGGAGAAAGGATTAAGTTTGCATAACTGTGAATCATCACATTACATACACTTTTGCATAAAAATAGTTTTTAAACTCAAATAAAACAAACTTAATCTATATTTTAAAGAACTCATGCTATATTTATTTCTTTGCTCAAAAATATACTTTATGTTTTGTTATCAATAAAAAGGGGGAGATTGTTAATACAAATATCGTCCTAAAAACGTTATTTATATTTTACGATCTTTACTTAGTTTTGTTAATGACAATTACAAAGTATATCTTTTAGCAAATTATAAATACTAGCTAAAGTCACTTTAAAACACATTTTACATTTCACAAGATTACTTAGAATTACATTTTACACATCTACTAGTTTATTTCCTTAAAAGAAAACTTTATTTTTAAAATGATACAATGACATCATGGCATGCATCATACATAGATTATGTGATATCTTAGTTAGATCTTCAAGCAAGATAGTTGACTTTGGAAGATCTTGATATGACAACACAAAGATATGGAAAGATTATGGAAGATTTGGAGAGATTTGATAAATCTCTTAGCTGTCATATTGGCGGAACCAATCGACTACAAAGACGGATCCCTTTTGTGGGATCCGCCGGATCCACCGGCTGTTCACCAGCTTGCCTATAAATAGCAAGCTGATCATTTGGACACACTATCACTCATATAGCCTAACATTCATACTCATTCATTTACATATTATCTAACCCTCATCATTCATTCATTTCATTTGATCTTTCCTTTTGTAGCAAAGGAGATTAAGCATCAAGGTTCAACACAGACGTGTAAAACCTTTAGCATAGTTACTGTGTGATATAGTTATAGTTCACACATCATTATTTGTATCATTTATCTCAGTGAGTGTGGTTAGTGTTTTAGTCCTCAAAACACAAAGAGTGTAGGGAGTGGTTGTACCCTTGTGAAAGAACCAAACGGGAGTGGTTGAACCCTTGTAAAGAACTCGACATCTAGCTTAGTGTCGGTAATTGTATAGGCAACGTTAGGTTGGTTCTGCCTTGAAATAGAACCCGGTGTTTAGCTTAGTACCGGAAAAGGAAGTAAGCAACGTGTAAAGGTTTTCTCCACCTAGAAGAGAGTTTGTTTCTTAGTGAAAGATAACTCTCGAGTTAGAGGCTCGAGGAGTGGAGTAGGGCAAGGAAGAGAGTCCTTGTAGCCGAACCACTATAAACATCCATGTTGTTTGGTTTGATCTTTCCTCTCTTTACTTTTCATATATATATTGTGTGAGTACTTTTTTGTGCTTGTTTTCTTTGAAATAACATAGAGTAACAAAGCGAATTAATTTTAAACGATAAAACTATTCAACCCCGCCCCCTTCTAGTTTTCCACATATTCATTCTAATCTAATCTTGGTTCCTTGCAAACCCTAACTTCTCTTCTTCTCTCCTCCCTTTGTGCTCAATCCAATCGAACTCCACCCTAAACCCTTAGGGTCGATTTCTTTGAGCTCAAATCAAGTATTTGGTTTGTTTTTTATTCAAGAACCTAGCTTTTCTCATTGAAATGTTTGTAATACGTGTGTACAAGAACGAAGAACAAACATACTTTTGTTTGTGATCTTTTCCTCATTCGACTTGGGTATAGTCGAAATATACTAAACCCAATTTAGGGTTTAATTGGTTCTTGTTTGATTGATTTCTTGTTTCGCTAGAAATCATTAAGGTACGCATATTCTTTTAATTCGGTTAACTTTTTTTTTTTTTTTTGAACGGCATTTTATTAAAAAAAGACCCTAGCAAGCAGCTACGGGCTTAACAAAGCATTACAAGGATTACAACACCACTCTAACCAATTAATCGAGGCTTTCCTACATCTACTTGAAATCCAAGAATAAGTGAGAAGCTTGATGTCATTGAGAATGAGACTTTGGCTTGGACGTTTTAGGTTAAACGTGGACTCGTTTCGAAAGCGCCAAAGGATCCATAGAGTTGATTGGACAACGGCATCAAAAAGCATAACATTTGTTGTAGAAAAGTTTGTTTGATTTGCGATAGTGAAGACATCATTCAGGTTGTGGATTTGAATGTATTGGACTTTCCACCATTTGAGAACCTCCGACCATGTATCCTTTGCAACGGAGCACTTCACAAGCAAATGTTCTTCCGTTTCGAGATCTTTGTCACACACCGGACACCTAATCGAGTGTAAGTCAATACCTCTCTGATCAAGATTGACTCTTGTTGGAATTCTCAATCTTTCAATTCTCCAAGATGCAATATTAACTTTCAAAGGAACAAGTTTATTCCATCTTGTGGGAGTAAAATTCAAAGGAATGGAGGAGTTGGTGATGTAATTTCGCATACCTTTTACAGTGAAACATCTTGATGGATCCGTCACGCACTCCCATCTATCTTGGCTTGTTGAGAGAGACATGTTCGAGAGCAGGCTTTGGAGATCTTGAATCTCAATTAGTTCAGCATAAGACCTTAATTGCCTTCGCCACTGCCAATGAAACAAAAGACCAGGAGGTGAAGTTGTATCTATACCAGCAGGCGGCCCAGTTGGAGGGTTGGGCTGATTAAAATGCACATACGAAGTTAAAGATCCAGGGGTGTTTCCAGAAGCAGGAACATATAGAGTTGGGGCTCTAACACATACTCGACAATCTTGGATGGATTCAAGACGAAATAAACGTGGGTAAGAATCCTTAAGGGATGAGTTGCCTACCCACACGTCTAACCAAAAACGCGTGTCTTCACCATTTCCGATCTTATTTTTAAACATCGAAGGGAGATCAATTCCAATCTCACTTAATTCATTCTTCAATTTAGCGATTCTAAACCAAGGCCCAGCTTTACTTTTGATAGAAGAAGGTTCCTGTAAACCTCCATGAGCACCATGAATTGAACGAACAACTTTACACCAAAGATAGTTATCTTCGGAAAGAAATCTCCACCACCATTTAGCAAGCATGCTAAGATTGCTTACCCTTAGACTACCAATGCCTAGCCCCCCTTGACATAAAGGGGCGGTTGCTTTTGACCAAGCAATCCAACTGATTTTGTTGTTATCCGAAGAGCCTCCCCAAAAGAACTTTCTTCGAATACTTTCAAGCTTGCAAATGATATTTTTTGGAGCTTTAAAAGTTGAGAAGTAGTAAACTCCAATACTACCAAGAACGGCTTTGGTTAAAGTAAGGCGCCCACCAAAAGAAAGGGATTTTGCTTTCCATCTAGAAAGACGCTTATAAAACCTATCAATAAGAGGTTGCCAATTAGAGCATCTTGACATGTTTGAACCAATAGGAAGCCCCAAGTAGGAACAAGGGAAGTTGGATGGTTGGCACCCAATTGAGGAAGCGAGGGAGGTGAGATCATAATTACTAACACCAATGCCAAAAATCTTGCTTTTGTTGAAATTGACTTTGAGACCGGATGCAAGGTGGAAACATGTAAGAATTCTTGACATATTCTTGACATTGTCTAATGACCAATTACCCAAAATAATTGCATCATCCGCGAATTGGAGGTGTGAGACATTGATCTTATCTTTACCAACTTCAACACCACAAAATAACTTCTTGTCTTTTGCTTCCAATATGGCCACATTAAGGGCTTCTACCGCAAGAATAAACAGAAGAGGAGATAGAGGATCTCCTTGTCGAAGACCCTTTTCAAGTTTGAACTCTTTGGTGGGGGATCCATTGACAAGAACCGAAGCAAACGCCGAGTTCAAACAAGCATTTATTCGGCCTCTCCATTTGTTACTAAACCCCATTTGAGCCATAATAGAATCTAAAAATGACCAATTTAGAGTATCAAAGGCCTTTTCAAAGTCTACCTTGAGGATGAACATTTTTTTCTTGTTTAGTTTTGCCCATGCAATGATCTCGTCTACTAAAAGGGGGCCATCAATAATTTGACGACCTTTAATGAAAGCCATTTGAACTTCACTAACGACTGAAGATATCACTGAGGCGAGACGGTTTGCAAGAATCTTGGCAATAATCTTATATTGACATCCAATAAGACTAATAGGCCGAAAATCATTAATTGAAAGCGGGTCTTCGGTTTTTGGGACAAGGGTTATAAATGATGAGTTGCAACCAACAGGAATGATATTCGATGATTCAAATTCTTTGACATAAGAGATTATATCAGAAGAAAGGAGGTTCCAATGTTTCTTGATGAATTTGAATGAAAATCCATCCGGACCGGGAGCCTTTTCACCACCACAACTCCAAATTGCATCCTTAATTTCTTGGAAAGAAAATGGTTGGTCAAGTAGAGAAACATCTTCCAAGGAAAGGGTTTTAAAAAGGTTGCTCGTAAAAGAAGGTCTCCATGAGAAATTTTCTTTAAATTTTAACTTAAAAGTGGTGAAAACATGCTCTTTAATTTGCAGCGGGATCGTGGTCCAAACACCATTGATATTAAAGCCATTAATCCTAGACCGGTTTCTGTTGCTATTCATCAGACCATGAAAAAATCTTGAATTTTCATCCCCTTCAAGCGCCCAACGACATTTTGCTTTTTGGCGGAGATCTTTTATTTTAAGGTGTTCAAGATCGGATAAAGCTTTAACCGTGTTGGATCTAGTATCAATATCAACAGAAGAGAGAGTTGAAGTTTCAGCTTTTTTGTCAATCGAATCAAGAGTATCACGTAACGAAGCAGAGGAAGTGTTTTCAAGCAGGACCACTCTTTTCCTCCACTCTTTGATAACCGATTTGAGGTGTTGTAATTTTTTTTTGAAAGTTTCAGCTTTAGTTATGGACCCATATGATGAATTGGACCAACATTCCATTAAAATTGAATTGAAATCACTGTGATAAAGCCATGAATTATAGAGTTTAAATGGGATGGGGCCAAAGTCACCACTTGAAACATGAAGGAGTAAAGGTGCGTGATCTGAAAATTCTTTTGTGAGAGTAATAACATGAGCGTTTGGCCATCTGTTGAGGAATTGAGCAGAAACAAGGAAACGGTCTAGTTTAGCAAGTTTAGAACCTACTCTATTCATGCGGGTAAAACGCGTACCTCCCATGGGAATTTCCGAGAGGCCTGAAGATGAGATGAACTCGTTGAAGATAGAGGCTCCTTTTCTACAGAATGCTGATCCCAATCTTTCTGAAGCATTGCGAACTTCATTAAAGTCCCCCATTATGACCGTAAGACAATCATGAGTCAAAATTAACATGTTGAGATTATTCCATAAGACTCTTTTTGAGTTGATGCTTTGAGGAGCATATACTACTATGATGAGACAAGGGGTATTGATGGGGAGCCAAATACCCGTGACCGCAATGAAGCCATCACCTTCCTGCCAAGAGGTCCTAGAGAACCTATATTTGTCCCATACGACAATGATGCCTCCTGATTTGCCATTTGAATTTTTTGAAACGAAATCAAAACCCGAGTTACCCCAAAGAGCTTGAATGATGTGTTCATCAACATCACGAGTCATGGATTCTTGGATACCAAGGAGCTGCACTTTGTTTTCACACCGAAGCCTCTTAACCCAACTTTTTTTGTGGTCTTCTCCTAGACCTCTAACATTGAGGGAGAGAAAAATCATGGGTTAATATCGGGAACACCGTTACTAAGAATGTGAGAAATTTCAGTTTCTTTTCCAAGCAAACCAAAACCTATCTGATTCCCTATATGAACAATATTCTCAATTTCATTGGATTCTGAGGGGCATGGGGTGTTCGGCCTTTTTAGTATCCTAAGGTTGCAGCGGCGAATCTTGGAGAGTGAATCTGAAATCCCTTCATCAGTAGAAGGGGCTCTAGATACATGAGGTGGTGGCTGAGAATTGAAACCACGATTAGGCTGCTTATTCTTCTTACTACTTGGTTGTGTGTTTGTGCCATTGAGGGGATTAAAAAGTTTAAGGGATTTAAATCTCTTTTTCCGAGACTGGTGTGATGGAAGGGGCGGTGCAGAAGTATATCGAAGACGATTTTTTTTTGATTTTATAAGAGTTATTATCCTTGGATCAGAAGACTGGGAAAGATTTGAGTTATCAAGGCTTAAAGGGGTAGGTGGGTTGTTTTGAGTTGGGCCTTTTGATAGTGCTGATGGGCTAGGTAGGGGGTTAAGAGGAGAGTGAATTGGCCCAATATTTGAGGGGTTTGGAAGGAGTGGTTGTGATAAATTTTGGTCCAAAGGGTGGGGCATGGATTGTTGGATGTTGGTTGACTTTTCTGCAGATGAACATGGGGCAGAGTCACGTGAAACAAAAGGAAAAGAGGCCGACCTATGTATAGAGGGATATTTGTCATTGAGCCCCACATCCATGTGTGATGTAGACCCTTCCCCAGACAAGTCTGCTGCAAAACCCAAGATTTGGCTGACACCACCAGGACTAATTACAAGTATTTGATCTTTACTTCCGTTGCATGCTTTGATGATGTTTACATGTTTATATATAATTGTTATGATATAAAAATTCCAACAGCTCCAACATGATGGTGTAAGTTAGTCCCGAATAAGGTCAATATTATGGTATAGGAAATGGCTCTTGATAGGCTTCCTACTCGCGTTAACCTTGATGCTCGTGGCTTAGATATTAGCTCGGTTTTATGTCCAATATGTGAGGTGTGTTCGGAATCTACGACTCATGTATTTTTTGAGTGCTCCTTTGTTGCACAGGTATACAACAGGCTAGGCGTGTGGTGGAAATCAATATTCCAAATTTGCGGTCTTATTCTCAATAGTTGTAGTGGTTTGGGTCTATTTGTCTAAGCAAGATTCAAAAGCAATTCCTGGCAACGTCATTTATTTCGTTGTGGTGGCATGTATGGTGCTCTTGGAACTCATCTGTGTTTGGAATGATGTCTCCAAGAAAAAGTTTATTTTTCGATAACTTTGTAACGATGTCTTTTTTATGGGTAAATAGTAGGCGTAGCTCTAAACGTTGACTTGTGTTGGTCAGCTTCAAAATCCGACTCTGATTACTTCCATTATGTAATTATTTGTTTTGTTTCCAGCATCTTGCTACTTAATCAAATTTCCGTCGCTCAAAAAACATATAAAAATCACAACTATATATGAACTATGTCAAAACCTTTCAAAGGAATGGCTTTTTTTTTTTTTTTTTTTTTAAATCATGGTTTTCAACTTTTTGGCCGATTAATTCATATGGTTTGAACCCACCGCCACACAGACTCAAAGCGGGTAAAGCCCTCCTTTTTCAGGAGGTTAGCGTGACCACTTTAGATTTGTTTACACCTAGCACGATTTAAACCTCGGACCACACATTTTTAGTGGTATTAGTCGCTTCTACCATTATGACACCCCTTGAAACACCTTTTATAGTTACCAAAACAAAGCTGGTTAGTCCAATAACTGATGTATTCTCCTTATCTCCTTAGCCATGAGTGGTGATTTGCCGGCTTTGTTGCTGTGACGCGTGGCTCCGAGTTTGATCTTGTGGTGTAAAGTAAATCACTAAGGGAAATTAGACAGGTGTTTACCAAATTCTCTTAGCTAAGGGATGTATGGGTCCCACATGGGCCCCATGGCTGTTAGAAGGTCTGTATGGGGGGAGTGTTATTTTTTTACCCTTTAGCACACAGACAATACAAGGGAAAAATGGACCCCATGTGCCAAAAGAATTAATATTAAATAGATGAAGGGCCCACTCCCTTCCACTAACAGAAAAAAGAAACATGGCCAAGTTAAATTAGACAGGATTACACATGTTTAACAAATTATGAAGTTACGAGTTCAAGTCTCAAACTAAAACGTGAGATAATGGTAGTAATTACTATATACTCTTTTGGAGTGATATTTGTATAGAAGTCTCATAATCTTGCCGCAAATATGATGCTCATATCAACAAAAAAAGATGCACCTAGTAATGACTTGCTTCATTGAAAGGCCAATTTGAAAACTAAACTTGTTTATGTAATCTCCTATTGGCCTAAGCCAAATTTTCAAGTCATCTTCGGGTAATCTCCTATTGGCCTAAGCCAAAATTTGAAGTCATCTTTGGTCAAGTACCTAAACAAACCGAAAACCGATTTTGCAGAAAGACATGAACCAATAACCGATGGAAGTGACTCGTTCGGTTCCGGTTTTATTTCGGTCAGTCAGTTTAGACAGTTTAGGTGTTTTGTGGGTTTTGGCCCGAACCAAGCTGAGCCGAAATCAAAAACCGTAAGTATATAAAAACGAACCAAATAGGGTCGGTTTGATTCGGTTGGACTGGTTTTTTTCGGCTCGGTTTTCGGTTTGTTTTGCTCGGACCTAGTCAAAAGTACTAGTGTATGTTCAACACTTCTAATAGAATACAGTTTTACATACAATACTCATTTCTAATCATCTTATTTAACCATTACATTTGCCAGCCTACAGTAGTACTCGCGAAGTCAAGTGAATCAAATTCTCATAAACCGATAAACCCAACACAAAACCGATGTGGTAATTCCAACTTTCCAAGTAACGTAAAGCCCAAAATGACCCCAACTTTGTCACAACAATCTTTAAGACTTTAACAATCCATAGGCCCATATACTATATTTAGCATCCAATGCGATAAGCTGAAAACATAACGAAACAAAAAAACCACGTGTCCTAACATTGAACAAGCAACCGTCAAATGTCACGTACACGTGACACAATCCATGCGCCACGTGTCACTTCACCACCACTTTCACCACCCTATATAACCACACACCACCACCACCACCACCACTAACCATCCTAAACAAAGAAAAATGACAGACATATACTCACACCATGAAGGCAGAGGCATGCAACACCGCTTCAACCAAGGACGCCACCAGCACCAGCAGGGTAGCCCACTAGCCCACCAGGTAGCAAAAGCAGCCACCTCAGCTACAGCCGGAGGGACCCTCTTAGTACTCTCGGGTTTAACGCTTGCAGGAACCATAGTCTCACTCATCATAGCTACACCTCTGTTGGTGATATTTAGTCCGGTGCTAGTGCCAGCTGTCATCACCACATTTGTTTTAGCAACCGGGTTCTTGACATCTGGAGGGTTCGGTGTTGCGGCTGCCACCGTGTTGATGTGGTTGTACAGGTACACGACTGACCGTCATCCAACAGGTGCAGACACATTGGATGACACAGCGCAGAAGCTCGGGTCGAAGATAAGGGAGAAAAGTGAACATGCAACTGGAGGTGGTCATTATGGTACTACAGGAACTGGTCACTATGCTACTGGAGGGGCTCATCATACAGGTGGTATGGGAGTGGGTTACCAGACTTAAGTCGATATGTTGAGTTGGATCATCATGTGTCTATGAAGTTTTAAGAATAATGTTGATGTTTATGTAAGCTTTTCTTAAATATATATAATGATGTTTATTGCAAGTTATTTTCTAAGAATTTATAAAAATAAGGAGTGTTGTGTGCAACTCTGGATGTACCAAGTAATGAGAATAAACCTCCATTATGTATTTTTAATCTCATCTCAAAATCTGATTAAGGTGATAGCCTCAGAACCAATCTGAATATCGGCATCCATGTCCTACTCTTAAAAATAAAAGGCCTGATCAATGTATGCTTGAAATCGAAGGTTTCTGAATCCGTGTTAAGAGTAAATAATCTAGGTAATGAGAGTTCCGTGTTAAAACAAGAAAGGAGCAAGTAATAATCATATGAGAAAAAAGATGCAGTACCATTCATGTTTGTGAAATTTTCATGGTCTATCAGTTTTACACTTTTGGTATCTAGAACAATCACTGGGATTTCATCTTTACAACAATGACAACAATAGAATGTGAACAGGTGAGATCTATAACTAAAACCAGCAATGGAAGATACCTCGAAAAATGCTAAAGCTTCCACAGGGCCTTTCGCTCTACTGCTAAAGCTTCCTGTGTTGTCCCTACTAGTAAGAAATTTTTTATCGAAAATGAATTAATCTTTGCTTTTGGCAGAATCAATCTGTTGGCTTTGAATTTGGCCTCGATATTTATCAAGTACCAAGTGACATCTATTCATTGTTTTGGCGTCAAGAAGATCATGATTCCATAGCTTAATCATGAATACTCTCCAACACCTATCATTTAAACATGCAACCAGTTCATTCAAGTATATTTTTACATTTAAGAATTCATTTACTCAAGATATTAATGAAGAATATACCAGTTCAATTTTGGGTTCTGAACAAGCTCTTCTCCGTGAATGTCTGAAAATGCCTCGCACGCCCATGGAACATGTGCATCTGCCAGAACCCTGACACCATCACAAGTAATGTAAGTTTGAAGTTCAGCATAACAGACCTATGCATATAGTGCATAACACTTTATGTAAAACATCACATAAGTAGGGTTGAATTACCGTTGTTTTCTTATAAATGAGTTCCATAAATGCATCATGTGCTTCTCATCTTGAGTAACATCTAGAAAGTCATCGAGCATCTGAAATATATCAAAAGTAAATATCATTATTTGTTATTTGTAATTTAATAATCACTTAGTAAGGTAAAGAGTGAAACAAAACACACTCTTCGGTCTTCAAGATCAGCAACATCATCATCAACTTCATCTTCACTGTCTTCTTCGGCCATCACTTGCTCCAATGCCATTGGCTAAAAAAGAATTCATTTATAAGAAAACAATTCAGGTACTCAATTTTTATAGTTATTTATTGCCAAAGAAGATGTACAAAAACCATCGCTAAAAGTTCACAATGCTGATAGATAAGAGTAAATGGTAACCTGAGCTCTGTGAGAGTGAAAAAAGTGTCGCTTTTGCAGCAATGCTTGGCTGCAAAAAAGAAGAAGAGAATGATAAGTTAGATACATTTTACAGCTGCCGATAGAACAGCAAACACACCAAGAAAGAACATACTTTCTAAGTTCTGATCGCTCAATTGATAACTTTCTTGTTTTAGCAAATTGTAGGAGTGAGGGTGGTGTAAGGTTGTTTCCAGGTACTGACTGGGCAGCAGATTCTTGTCCAGCAAATATGACAACATCAGCACCCGAAACGCCTGCTGTATTAGGACTGTATATATCACCTTCTACATGCTCAGAAACAACTGAAATTTAAGTAAATGCAAAATCAATAATTCACATTAGAAATTAGCATAAACATTTGCAGTGACAAGTGAATTCAGATAAACTATCTTGCCTCTTAAGTCACTGGGAGCTGCAAGCATATTTGAAACCAGTGCAAGTTGACTCACACGATTTGCATTTTGACTTTGAACCTCTGGTTGTCTACTTCGCAAGGGCTTATGGCTGTTGAATATGAATACATCCATTTAAGCAGAGTACTTGTATTGAAAATTAACACATCAATAGAAACAATGTCACGCTTACCAAAAGCAAAACGGCTGTTCTCTAGGATGAACCAAGTTGCCAAAAATCTGAAAAATATTTTATAATCAAGAATTACTATCATTTTATGCATACACTATCATAAATATTTCCATAAGTTATTATAGTTTTTAAAAGTGTGGAAACAGTATAATTACCTCAGAACTGGATGTATCGGTCCTCGGAAATACAATCACAACTTGATAATCTTCATTTACCTAAACATTATTAACCATCTAAAATTAAGTACTGTAGTTTTATATGCAGAAACCAGAATTGCTGAAACATTCATGGAAGTTACCAACCCAGAACTCATAGCGAAATAGATCATGGGACGACGTCAAGTGATATTTAAGACCCTGAAAGATATTAAGATATACATATTATGATCATGGGATACAGGTATACGCATTTTAAATATGATTTACAGCAAAGTCCGAACAGAACGGTATTTACTTTATAGCTTGCGCATTTTATCAGGCAGAATGGACATGAATAATCTTCCGTAACTGAAAATTCATATTTCAGGAAAAAAGTAATGAATAAAAGTTGAAACCATAAAGTTAAACAGAGTGAAGCTAGAGAGATTATATTCAGTAAATCAGGCAGAAAAAAAATGCATCATAGTCATCAAGAAACATGAGGTACCTTCAGTCCTTTGCAGCCTGTTGTTGTAGTATTTGTAATTGAAAACTACATTTCCACTTCTCAGTCTGACAACAACAGTACACCACTTTAAGTATATTGCCAGAGGCTAAAGAAAGTGATAAAAGGAAATCGTAGCAATTCAAACACCAACGAAGAAACAACAAACTTCATTAAATAGGATGAAAAGTTGCATATTTAGACATCGGATCACCGTCTCAAAACAATGAACATGGAATTTAGGTCAACTACCTTATAACATGAGGCAAAGAATTAGTAGGAATGTTGTACAAGTACAGGTCATAAGATGAAAAGTTGCATATTTAGACATTGGATTACCGTCTCAAAACAATGAACATGGAATTTAGGTCAACTACCTTATAACATGAGGCAGCGAATTAGTAGGAATGTTGTTGTACAAGTAGAGGTCATAAGGCGATTTATCTTTTGCCCCAAGCTCTTCTGCTGTGAAAACAACTGGAACTTGCTGCAATATACTCTTTGGTAACCATAAACAAAACCATGGTTCAGTATGAACACAGCCATTTAACAGGTTAACGAAATACCACAAGGCATAAAGATAAGAAGATAGTACATACCACAGCCTCGGAATTGCGCGGAAATTGAAAAGATAGACATTTCTCCTTGCCTGAAGTGCTCAACTGCAAATACAACACATCAACGTCAAATAAAAGTGAAAAACCCTTCTTTACAGGATATAGTTGAAAGCTTACCTTCATATAACATGATTGCATGCTAACAGTATGTACCATCTGAACCTTCTCTCCTAAACTTAAGTTTGGAGATTTTTCCCATGACAAATGAAGAAAATCAATTGGAAATTTTCCCAAGGAGCAGTAACCCTCATGTGCTGTCAAACATGAACAAATTGTAGATGAAGAAACCAATCCAAGAATTTGGAAAAACTGAAACATCAATTATATGAAGCATGTCTTACATTCCGAAAATATATAGTCCTTTGTAAGATCAATCTCCTTTGGATTTGTAATATCAGCTGCAAAATCCATAGATGTTAACAGCTGAAACAAAAAAAAAAAAAAAAAAAAAAAAAAAAAAAGAAAGAAAAAAAAAAGAGATATTCCTCGGAATAAAATTAAACTAGAATATGTAACATACCACAGCTCACTAGCAAAATAGCAAGAGATCCAGAGTTGACTTCAGCTGACAGTTTATTAAGCTCAGGCAGAATAAATTTTACTCGAGTTGAACTCACGGTAGTCAACTTGCACACTCGTTTAAACTGATACCTAGAACGCAATGTCTAGCAATCACACCAAGAAATCATACATATGGCATTAGGCAGTTTTACTGGAGCATAAACAGTGAATAAAAGAATAAACCCAAAATAAAATTTTATAGAAATACCTCCTCCTTTGAATTCGAAACTCGTCTAGACAACATTATGTACAAAGGGAAAAGGCTCTGAGTTTGCTGTTCATCTCCAATAGCGTCACTTATGGATATTGATACTTGTACCCTGTTAAGAGCATTATGAGCAAAATAAAAAGTTAATGTATATCGACAATAAATGTAATAATCAGTTAACGAGTTACATAAAGCTGTGACTATGTAGTTTCCCTAACCTTCTTTTGTGCTTCTCTTGTTGTTTGTAGTGCAAACATCTTTCTAGAAATGACGGCTGCATAGAAATCATATCATCAGTTAGGAACCAATTATAAAGATAGTAACTAAAAATTTAGAGCCAAAAAAGATGACATTATTATACAATGTAAATACATCATTCATTCCCTAAAAGCTAAACAAATAAAAAATCTAGAAGCATACAAATAAGTTACATTTTTAGTAGCACGGCGTTGAAGAATGTTGTATAATTCAATGGGCTTGCAATAAACCGTAAGGCTTTCCTCAGCTTCTCTTTGTTCTTCCTCAGATAACTGATCAACACGAATGTCCAAGTCTCTGGAGTAACTGCAAACAAAAGCAGAATTCTTATTCCTTGAGTCCATCCATAGTCGTTTAAAAATTGCTAATTTGTCCAAATAGACGGCCTAAAATGCAAGATAACGTACTTGGCTTCACGAGAAACTAAAGGTATCCCTGGCATTCTTGTTAAACAATTTCAAATCTCAAACTCATTGCAATCTGCACCTCTCCATGGTCATTTTTGGCCCCTGCAGACCTGTATTTAATAGATGCAAATAAGTAGATGGTAAAATGAGCATTACACGTCATCAGTTTGACTCTAGAACTAAAATGATGACGTTTAAATTGACTAGGGACGGGAAACTCCTTGACTCTAAGAATCAGGGATGGGGCGGGGATGAGCACCCTATTTATCAGAAAAAAGTATACATTTAAGCTCCAAA
The DNA here is from genome assembly GCA_021014915.2 of Artemisia tridentata subsp. tridentata. NCBI lineage: Eukaryota > Viridiplantae > Streptophyta > Magnoliopsida > Asterales > Asteraceae > Artemisia > Artemisia tridentata. The sequence continues at coordinate 359,836,504 of CP139503.1, read as the reverse complement.
TCCTAATTTCATATACCGACAACCTAGTCAACTAGGATGAATACGGTTCCAAGTCCTTACCCTATTGTCACCCCTATCCTACTCTACTGTAATTCAGTAGTCTTATACTACCGCAAAACAGGAAAACTGATACGTAACACCATCTTCTCGAGACGGATAGGGAAGTCATGTTCAAAGATAAACAAACCACCAACAAAACCAGTGGACCACTTACTGCATTCTAAAAAACACAATAAGCCGTTTCAAGTATCCAAACAAATTACAGCGTACAAGCTTTTTTTTTAGTCAAATAAGCTGTTTCTTAGAAGACATTGTGAAGATGCTTTTCTATTATAGAATATAGATTATTAAGCTCATAAGGCAATAAGCAATATAGATAATTTGATAAACGTCAAACTGATCTAGTATTAACAATATAGATGAAGTGTCAAATGAGCATAACACATCATTCTTTTGATCAGGGATTCCCCTAGTTAACGAGCAAAAGAAACTCATTGACATAAAAATTTAGAGATTACAGGACAGGGAGAAGCAACCGTCCGGGTACTCTACCCAAAATTCGCCTGCTTAGATTTTTGTTATATACTTATATATCTTATACATTATTACATTTATACTCTAAATCCTAATTCCAAATACCAAAAACCTGGTCATCTACGAGGAATAAGGTCCTCAGTCCTTACGCTGTTGTCATCCCTAACTCACTTTAACGATCACTCTATAGCCCTTTTTAAAAGTTACTCACATTCTTAAAATGATGTTTCCCCCCTATCTTCAATCTTAACCCCAAAATTGGCTCGAGATGGATAACTAAGGTCATGTTAAAACCTAAACAAAACATCAACGAAAGAAATGCACCACTAATAACCACGAGTTCGCTGTTATTATAACAGATTGCTATTACATCTTATGTGTAAGCTTAAGTACCTAAAACACAATAAGCTGTTCTACAATAACATACAAGCTAATTAACACAATAATCTGTTTCGAGTATCTAAACAGCTTATTTGTTTAAGTAAAATAAGCTGTTACTTAGAAGGCATTGTGGAGGTGCTGTTGTATTATAACTTATTATTATTAAGCTAATAAGCACACTATGATCTTAATATACAACAGATTAAACATTGTAGGAATTAGATGATAATGAATCAATTAAACAAAAATGAATACCTGAAATCGAGATTAATAAATAAGCTTATTTTGACTTGAATTTAATCGATTAGATGATGAAATTTATAAACCCTAAAATGTGTTTGTGTGTGTGTGACGTCACCAACCCCGTGTTTTCGGTTAAGTGTTTAAAGCTTACTAGTAGCCCAACCAAACTTACTAGTTAGAATAATTTGCAAAAATAGTCCGCGTGGTTTGGTCAAATTGCATGTTTCGTTCGTATGGTTTGGAAAGTGCAGAGGGTTTTTTTTTAGGGAAACATTAGGTACGTTTTCGTTCTTGGTCAAATTGAAATGACTAAAATACGCTTGTCTTCATCCTTTTTGATTTTCCATATGATTTTTTTTTTCTGAAAACCAAGTTTTATCATATTAATCCCAATTTCAAGGTTTATAAAAAAAACACAACCTATGATTACCTAAATCTATTACCATCTTCGGTCAAAGAACATAACGAGTTATATTAAAAAAAAAAAAAAAAAAAAAAAAAAAAACTCTCTAAAGTGATAAATCTTTCATCACCCATTTACTTAACCCCATCAAACTTCCTTACCCTACCAAACTTAAAACATACTCGGTTTATGTAATACAGATATCCTACAAAGACGGGGCAGAAACCAGGTGGTCGGCGGCGAAGATATCCGACGGTAGAGGTGGCAATTTGTGACCAAAATAAAAAAATTGACTAATTTTGACTACTTTGAAAAAGATTTGGACACATTTAGCCCATTGAAAAGTTAAATGGGCACAACGGACACATATTTTCTCTCAATTAGAGAACATTATAATCGTTTTTGAAGAAAAACTATGTATATATATATATATATCTCTACATTATATATAACAGGAGGCGTTACACGTAGATAATGCCACATAAATGCCACCTCAATGCCACATAATCATAAAAATGCCACCTCAATGCCACATAATCATAAACTATGCCACTTGGCATTTCTTGCTGCAGGAAAAATCGGACAGCAATTATGTTAAAAATTTGTACTTGGTAAAATCTGACATTTGCAAGAATCGAACATGGGTCATTTAATCCACATACAAATGCTTCAACCACTAGACCAAGCCAGTTTTTGTGATTTTCAATACAAACTAAATAAGTCATGCTTACATAATTCATAAGGAATATGCATAAAATTAAATTATTATTATTATCCGCAAAATATAGAACCCTAATAAAACATATAAACATACGGCATATACATTCATCCCTCTTCATCATAAATAAATCGTCTCATCCCTATTCCATCTAAACAGTAAAAAAAAAACATGTGACTTGCTTTTCATGAATTAGAAGGTATGTTCATAAACAATATTGAGTAACAATATATCAATTGTAATCATGTTTTGGAGCTCATGATATGTCAAATATTAAGTTTCTGACTGGTATTTATAGATTATTGATTGTTCGGAATAAGTGCTCGACATTGGGTTTAATTTTTTTTCTTCTTAAATTTAGATTACACATAGATGTTTTATGCTGTTTCCAACATGCATGTTATTAAATAGATTTTGTATCGGATGGTTAGTATTCTTGCTAAAGGTTCGGTGGTTTGAAACCGTTTTATCAGTGGTAGGAATTTTTTGGTCTCATTTCCGATCTTTGTATTGTAATTTAAGATTAAGATTGTGGTTTTCAGAAACTAAAATGGCAGCTGGTTTCAGTTTGATTTGGGTCCGTCGAGGACCATGTTTGGCGATGAATTCTATGTTGTATTTGCAATGGGCATATACAGTCCCTAAAAATTGTTTAGGTTTAGTTTTGATCATTATAAGTGCATACAATTAATGCAAATACTTAATTTTGGGTGTCTCAAACTTTATATTTGAGCCTGAGAGTTAACTTCTGTGGCGACTGTGCAACTCAGATGCCAATTCGAGAGCTGGATTGAGGAATCTTCATTAATATAGCTGTGTAAGATTAACCTCAGCATAGAAATTAGTTCCTAATCTGAGTGCCCGGTCCTGTTTATTTTGCCTAATTATTTTTGTTGTTATAGGCCTAAGGTAACCTCTCAAAACTGTTTATTTTGGACTAATTATTCGTTTGTGTTCTGTCTTCTGAGCATGTACGTCCATGTTAGAATATGAATTTAGGTTTTTTCTTATGTGTGTTCATTTGATTGTATTGTTAAGAACTGAATGGAGTTGTTTATACAGCACTAGATTTTACCAGGGATACTATTTTGTATCTAGATTTTAGTGTCTAATATTGCATTCAAATAGCTGTATATCTAGATTTTGTCGATATAATCTAACGCTTTGTGGAATACAAAATTGGCCGTCACAATGCTTACAAATATAATAGTTTTTATGGACATGTATGTGTATCTGTTTATTTAAGTTTTACTTTATGATTAGTAGTTAAGATTTGTTTCTGCGTGTATATATCTGCTACTTTGTTGTGGGAAAAACTCATGGGCGGTTTAAATTTTCACATTTTAAATTGACTTCTAAGGGCCTAGATACAAGTCTTACAGTTTAGAATACTGTTTGACATACCAGCAAAAGAAGATGCACAATTTTCTATTAAAACTAAGAACAAATATAAGTTCATTGGTCGTAATTTCTTTTGTTAAAGTAATCTCTCTCTTAACTTAATCACGGTGTTTGGTTTTACTTAATTGTGATGTTCGTTCATTTTATCCAGGGAAGCAACCTTATGGGATTTACAAACTCATATGGAAAAAGAAAATGATAAGGTTTGTCGACAATGTTTTTTTTCTTCTTTTCGTTGAGTAGGGTTCAACTACAGTATAAGGTGAAACACGGGGAGGAGTAATTTCGGCCTTCGGAAGCTAATCAAGAGAAACAAATGATGCAGGTAATGGCTAAAAAGGAAGGCACGGTCTAATACTGGTGTCGGTGGGTATGAAGTTTTAGATGCAGGTAAATAGTCGCAGCACGTGATGCTTCCGTTAAGGTAACTGCCTACTTAGTAAATGTTATACAATGAATTTAGAATCCACATATTTGTACTACACAATACTGAATAATTTAATTATATTTAGGTAGGTGGTCCGTCATGGTCAGTAAGGCTCGGCTGTAGGGATTCAACCACCGCAAACCTAACTCAAGCCAATAATCTTCCAAGAGGTGATCAGGATCTAGAATCACTCATTTCGGACTTTCGTATCAAGGGTCTAAGCGAAATAGACATGTTTGCCTTATCTGGTTAGAATCACTCATTTCGGATTTATGTAATTTTGGTATATAATATGTACTTATGGGCATTTTTATTCGTATTTTAAAGTGGTTTTCTGCTTGAAAATAAGCAGGCGACTTGCGTATTTTTAAGTGATTATTGTAGAGTAAAATTTACAAATAAGACGTTTAATTAAAACATAGAAAAAACAACTTATGTGCTTTACATAACAATTTTATGTTAGATTGCTAATGTATAGACGGTATTATTCAGTTACACTCGAATTAGGCTTCTTTGAGATTCTAGAACAAAATATAGAAGTATAGAAAGAACCATGCCATTGAGACAACATTGCCACTAATAGTTATATATATGATTATTAGATATCAGTTTTAGAGGACTGTGGAATAGACAAGTATGTTAGTCATGTCTAAAATGCCCCGGTGGACAGGAAAGATAAGATTGGTGAGATGGTAGCAAGACAATAATATCTACTGTCCATAATGGTTGGCCACTTTAAGTCTAGAGGAAGTTTATAGACTCACTTATCTACAATTTTACATATGGTTAAGTAAAACTTAACTAAATGCTTATTGTGAACTTTAAGAACATCAAATACATCTCAATCATCTTAAAATAAGACCATGTTTCATGAAAATTAAAGTGTCGTGTACTTTTCTTTGCATGGACAAAGTATGGAAATGACAGATTTGCAGGTAGAAATGATGACCACATGCTTTTAACCATAGTACCATCCCAAATACTTGCACACTATGGCCCATGGATGGTGTCTTGAGTTTGATCTGTCACCTGTCATGCGGCTGTAATGTGTGTGGTAGCCCGAGGGCGTGTGTGCCATGGTGCAGGCCCCATGAATTTGTCCATGCGCAACGCCCTTGGTTGGTATTTGGTTGATATACTCATTTACAAAAAAGTTAACAAGGTTAATTAAGTCTCAACCCGTATATGATCTGTGAAAACGTAGAGGGGGGGTGAATACGTTTACCGTTTTAAAACTTAAAACTTGTTGTATCAAATTTCCACTTTGGCTAGTTCTAATATGAACACTGTCTGTTGTAGTTTATGTCTACCAAGTTGTCACACATAATCACAACACAAGCAATCACATAATGCAAATATAAAAGTAAAGAGATAAGTAAAAGAAAGCGCAAACCGAACACGATGATTTATAGTGGTTCGGTCACGGAGCTCCTCTCCGCCCTACTCCACTCCCCGAGTACCCAACTCGAGAGTTACTTCACTAGATCAACAAGCTCCCTTTCTTAGGCGGAGAAAACCTTTACACGTAGCTTACTTCCTTTTCCGGTACTAAGCTAAACACCGGGTTCTTTCACAAGGTAGAACCAACCTGACGTCGCCTAATTACTTTACCGACACTAAGCTAGATGTCGAGTTCTTTACACGGGTACAACCACTCCCTACACTCTTTGTGCTTTGAGGACTAAAGCACTAACCACACTTACTGATCTAAATGATACAATGATGGTTACAACAATGATCCATGACATAAGTATATCATGGATATGAATGCCTACACTATATGAACTTCCATTGATCGGAAGCCTTCAATGTATGAAGATCACAAGCTCCCTAAACTTGTTGTGATGGATCTTCATGTATGCAACTAAGATCTTCTTGGTGGATCATGAAGTATGCTATGGATGATGTCTCATGATCTTGAGCTTGCTTCACAGGATCATTAACAATGTATGCTTACAACATAATGAAAGTTAGTAACATTATGATCATTATGTAATGGGTGATTAATCTATGAATCTACATGGTTTGCTACTGATCTAAGTGTGTGTAATGAGTGAGGTAATGTATGTTCTAGTTGGATGAATAATGTGTAAAACCATGGCTACTATTTATAGTAAAACTATGTGTAAAACCATGTACAAAACCATGTGCAAAACCATGTGTAAAACCATGTGTAAAACTAAAACCATGTGTAAACTAAAACCATGTGTAAACTAAAACTATGTGTAAGACTAGAACCATGTATACAACTAAAACCATGTGTAACTAATTATAGGAAAACAATAAAATCATCCCACGGATCTGGCGGATCCCATAAAAGGGATCCGTGCTTGTTAACGTTTGGATCCGTAGGATGACAGCTAAGATATCTTTGTGTATCTTTCCAAATCTTCCAAGATCCACAAATGTCAACTTTGTAACTTGTAAATCTAAACAAGATATTACACAATCTACCTAAGATATCATACATGATGCATGCCATGATGTCATCCTAATATTTAACTAATAAAGTTTCCATTTAAAGAAATAAGTTAGTAAACTTGTATATGTTGTTCTTCCTAGTAAACTTGTAATGTGTAACATGTATCCTAGTGATCATGTAACATGTGGTTCTAAGTAGAATGATTAGCCTTTTTAAAATACTTAATTACCTAACCGTATTTTAAACAGTCTAAATGGTTTGTTAAGGTTTGATCATAATGCCACATAACAAACATGTACGAACCTGTGTTGTATCATACGAGGACTTGAGAGGTGTTGAATGTATGTTGAGATAAGATAAGATTACAAGTAACTTGTACATTTTACGTTATGTATCAAGTTACATGTTTGTCATCAATCAAAACAAACGAGATTGCTTGCACTAGCAATCTCCCCAACGAGACTGCTTGCACTAACAATCTCCCCCTTTTTGATGATGACAAAATATGTAAACGTGATAGAAAGTAAAATGCAAAAAGTTACTTGTGTCCGTAATGACTTACTTTATCCTTGAGTCCGTTTCTCCGTTTACACCTTTCTCCCTTTTCTCCTTGTGTTCGTAATTACTCACTTTCTCCGTTTACACCTTTCTCCCCCTTTTGTCGAAGCAAAAAGGGTGTGTCCTTGGAGTTAACTTAATTTCTCCCTGAAATGGCGAGCTTGCATCATCCCTAGTGAAGTTAAATAGACTACTCCAATCTCCTATGGTTGTTGCGTCTCCTAGGTTGTAAGCGGATCCATGGATCAAATTAAGACTCTTAACCTACATCAAGGTTAGTGGTGTGCAACATAAAAAGAATATATATGAAAAATGCATGATGAATGAAATGCAAATAGCCAACGATACACGTGGGTAATCTATGTTGGACTATGTAGACCTATCTCCTCCTTTTTGTCGAAACGAAAAGAAGATATGCGTAGCGGAATGTGGTAACCAATCCTTGGTGATTACTCCTCCTAGTTTAGAGTACCAAGTATGATAATGCAATGATAATGAGAACTTTAAGGCTCCCCCTTGGATAATACTCCCCCTAATTGGAGTGACAATGTTAAGATGTATGATCCTACAAAAAAAATAGTTAGAATATGATATCCTCCCCCTTGATCTATACTCCCCGTTGCTAGGGTACCAACGTATATGATCCAAGGTTGAAGAATCCTACAAAATAAAGGTTAGTATAAAACAATATTTGTCCTTGGACAAGTATATGATATACACCAATGTGTGTATATGATGCATCCTAAAAAACTACTTGACGAAAGCTCCCCTTGCTCTAGTGCGTCAAGATGAACCTACAAAACAAAAGATCAATGCACTAGAAGCTATGTCTTAAGTCATATACGACCAATGTGTATAGACGATGCAATATGAGTGCTAGACTGATAATCCTCCTGGTTTGAGATTGTCAAGAAGCACCTAAAAAAAAGGAATAGTAATCGAAGCAAACTTTATCCTATGATGAGTAAGCTATATACGATCGAGCGTATATGATGATGAACCTACAATGAAATGGTTAGTGCAATATATTTTATCTCAAAGAAAAATATTATGCAACATATCAATAATCTAATCACAAGCAACATACCAATTGTGATTGTCTAATCGAATAAAAATATGATGCAGCAATATCATATGATAAAATCCTACAAAACAATGCCTATGAGGAGGATATGAAGTGAAGTTAAAAAGCTTAAAGTGAGTGGTGTTAATATGATGTTGGTTTACAAGTGAATGATAACTTAATGGATGACTAAAGGTTGATGTAAGTAGGTTTTTCGTTAATCCATGGGATTGATGATTAGTGAAAGAAGTGATGGATGGTGGTGATTATAATGAATGCAATGAATTCAGAAACTCTAATGTATAGCAAATGATATAAGAGTATTTGAAGACGGTTACGGTTATGATATTATCATCTACCAAAGATGAATCGTGCCATAGTAAATGTTTGAATGAGAATGAGAGGAAGTGAAGACAATGATCACTTAGGAATAGAGATTCCATATGTAACAATTGGAAATACTAGATACCTATATGTGGATGAGAATGACATCATATGATGAGAGTGTTGGTTGGACAAACATGTTGAGAATGATGGTTCTGTTTGCACTGACAATGACATGCTTGATATGTAACAAGAATGAAAAAGGATGAGATCCTATAATGGTGTTCTAGACACTAAAGATGTTCTAGACAATTAAGTTGTGAGATTAAGATGAAAATCCTAGATTCGTTGATTACCTAAAGTTGTTTGGTTTCTGAATGGTTAAAAGCTGATCAGGTACCCGCGGATTTGGCGGAACCAAAATTTTGGTTCCGTCCTTCTTATCGAAGGGTTCCGTGGGACCAACATCGATTAGGTCATGTTTTGTCGTTTTTGATCAAACGAAGGTTCATGCTAAGGTCTATTCACTTATAACTACTAATTTGGTTTCACTAATCCTAGTCAAATTCTAAGGAGACTTAATGTATCTCATTTAAGAGGTTTGTCAAACACATGATGTGTTTTTCTTTTAATGAGATATTGGTGCAGAGCTGTGATGTTGAGCTAATAAGGTTAGAAACACTTTGTGATTTTGTGAACTGATTTAACTAAGTGATTTGAACCTACTTGTCGGTATTTGGGAATGTAAGAAACATAAGTACATGTTATTTAATGAAAAGACAATTATGTGAATGAATTTCTCTCCTCCTTAATTGGTGGACATTCAACATAATCTATGATGCATTAAATGAAGAATGAAGGTAAAGTGTTTAGGATGTTGCAGATTAATGAAAGCGATGAGCTTAGCAATGTTTTAGTGGATATTGGTTAGCATACAAAGAACTTCATCCGTGAAGTTATGTAGCTCTTCTCTATCAATGCGAGATGATCGCACGATGAGGCATGTGGTTTTCCTTATGGGAGATATATTGTTTTAACTAAAAGATGATGGAGATATTGTTAGGTGAGCGGAAGCAACAATACGATTTGGAGAGAGGTATATTGAAAGATATCCAAACACAAATTTCAAACCTCTAAAACTTAATCCTATTAGTTTTTTAAAGCTATATGCAAGAAAATGGATCCCATAAACATATTACTAATCTAAGTAGCAATAATGAGATAACAATTATGAAAAATAAGTATAACAAAGAGAAATAACAAATAGTTTGTTATCAGCCTACAAGACAAAAGTCTTAATGACAAAAGATGTGAATATCATATGACAACATCTTATAAAAACAAATAATCTACTAATAGACATAAAGATACCACATAGCATAAAGACAAATAATCATATTGCAAGATAGCATTGTTTTAGATACTACATTGTGAAATTGTTTTTAAGTTAGGCTTAGTCACTTAAGCATACTTACCCATTAATTAACACAATGATCTATGTATAAAATAAAATGACTTCTAAATGTTCATCATACCAAGACCACTTAGACAAAGTGCACATATGGCAAACAAATAGTGTGACAAAGAAGTGAGACTAAGATTCATGCAAACCATTATAACATTTAGGAGCATGTACCATTTAGACTATCCTACGAAAAAGCTCAATGATTGTCAACTATATAGTAAGTGTGAGTTAACAAGTAATACGTTAATCTTGCGAAATAGCATATAACAAAAGAATGAACATATCATACAAATCATACAGCATATAAGCATGCAGACAAAACCTTTCTAAGGTTTACACATTTGACAATGATAACATCAAGATATCAAACAAATATCATGTAATCAATACACGTATATGTAATGCAAGTGATTTTATTAATAAACTAAAGAAAAATCACATCTACTTCTTGTTTGATTAATTATTCCTAAGACAAGATAATTCACCAATACATGACTTAATGAGACTCAACTATTTCTATAAAAACTAGTGTGATGAAGATGTCATGTTATACACGTAAATTTGACAAATATGTGTCGATGGATTTTAATCATTGTGTTTGGAATCTAAGATTGAATGATCTAAAGGGTGACATCCTTTAAGTTGAGTTTAAGTATGAGTTATGCAAGTGATCTAAGATCAAGACATGTGTTTGTGTGTGGTAACGGGATATGTCATGAAAGTTCTGAAGAAAGTTCTTTGGAACAAGAATCTAAATAAAGTTACCAACTTTAATAGGTCTTGTGTATGCTCCAGAGATGTGAATATGCACAAGGTTTGACCAAGGTTTAATGTACGCTTAAAAGGAAATAGATACGTATGGTATCTTTCAACAAGTAAGATTTAACTAGTGCTCAATAAGGAAGATAGTTCATAGAACTAGTGGATGTTTGTTTTAAGATTATTTGCCCAATGAGGTGTAAAGAAATCTCTTGTAACATAACCGTTCATGTTGCAAGAAAATAATGATGCATAGGATATACATTATCCTTTTTAACAAGATGAAAAATAAACACATAATGTTTTTCCGAAACATCATGTTTTCCTAAATGAAGATATGAACACAAAGAATTTGAATTGGATAGACTTATCCTAAATAAACTAGGTTTCAATAATATGATAACTAGACAAGATAAACTTACTTGAGTTTCTTTTGTATACTCCTCAAGATTGTTATTTGGGATGTATGAGATTGGCTTTGAGATTTCATTATAACATAATTTGTTACAATGTTGATTCAAGATTAAATGAAACAAAGTATTACCAATACTTTGATGACTTGTGGTACTACTTAATGAATGTGAGCATCATGCTCATTTGATGGTGAAGTTCTAATTCTATAGGTGGCAAGGTATTGATGAGTTGATTCAACTTGCATTTGATTTGGTATGAGTGTTGGACTAAGGGCTTTTTGAGCAATGCACTCAATGGCGTAAATTATGGTGATGAAGGAGTTTGTTGAACTTTTGGGTTTCATGAATGTTGAAGATTACAAGAATGGATACTAATTCTTGTGGTTCACTAGCGGATGAAGTGTTTGGTTATGTTTGTGAAACCTAGGGGCTGAAGGTGATGAAGACTAATTCTTATGTTCCATTGGTTGGTATAACTAGTGTGTGATGTGATCTAATGCTTAGGGTCTGAGACGTATCACAGAAGTGAATGTGTTGGGATAATGGTGAAAGTACAAGTGTACTTAGGTGATAGGATAAGTGTTTTAACATACGTTGTTAAAATACTTGGGAGTTGATTCTTTCGGATATGACTTTTAATGACTACATTTGTAAGTCAAAATATACTTGAATACTTCGGATGAAATACTTAAGTTGTCAATCTTACTTTGAGAAAAGGATAGCAAGACTTGATAATTACATCTATAACCTAAGTGTGAGTTATGACTTGATGTAAATCGTCTTGAAGGATGACATGTTAACCAAGTGAGGTAACATACGTGAATACATACATGAGTTGGGTTTGTAATATGTGATATATTTGCAAACAGTGAGTCTGGATTAGTTTGGAAGTTGTCAATTTACAAATCAAGCTAATGGATAAGTAAAGGACAAGTGAATGCAGGGAATATGTGTAATGATCACAAATGATCAGTGGTCCATGGACCTCAAGAAACAAGTTTCCGGATTCCTTCCTTTATGGAGAAAGGTCTCTTGGATCCTTTTTGTGAAGTTTGAAGTTATGGTTAGAGATGATTTTCCTATAGGTTCAAGTGAAATGTTCTAATCCTAATATGAGTAAATCATCAGTGAAAAGAATCTTAGTGATGAGCGTGATTGATCTTGAGTGAGGATCCTGATCTTTCTAATTTATAGACAGGGAGGATATTGGATTTGATGTGAATGAGTTTTGATCAATCTTATGGTTCTACGTAATTCTCAATCATCCAAATACACTTAATGATCAGTAGAATAAACCTAAACAAAAACTAGAATCTATAATCTAAGGATTGGGATTAGTCTGGGAATTTTGAAAAGTTACTTTTGACACCCACGGATCCAATCGACAACAAAAGCGGAGCCAAAGTTTGGGAGCCGTGGAATCCGTGGGTTCTGGACTGGCGGATCCAACGATAACTCTTGGCGGATCCAAAATGAGGGATCCGTCGGATCCGTTGAACAAAAGTACTAAAAACAAACAGAGAGATATGCAAAATTCACGTTTTTCGACCAAGACCTGAAAATTCTCCTGGAACATATCTATTAGCTAATATGTAATGCAAAACTACTAAAAATGTTTATTCTAACACATATACACACATAGTTTAATCCGATCATATTAACTTACCTTAAATGAGAGTTAAGCCAAACAGTGGCTTAAACCCAGAAACTTGATAACATCAAAGTGTTATCGTCCTGCATGATATGGTTAGTTCACATGAAGGTTTAACAACAAGATAATATCCTAAAGGCATAACAACTCAACATATCATTGTTTCAAATTGTTTGTACCAAACACTCTTTTTCAAAGATACTACATGTTTACTCATTATAACACTTGAGCAATTTAAGTGAGAGTTTGTGCAAGTCAATATTTTTCAAGACATTTCACTTAGTACATATTTCTAAGTAAGTTATGCAAGGTTTTCACATAATATAATCAAACAATAGTATCTAAGTCTAAAAGTAGAACAGACACAGTTTATCAATGTATTACACAATATCTAGCAAATGTTCTATTATGCATAAAACAAGCAATTGATAAACAAGCAAGTAAGTATCATGGCAAGACACTTATGTATTACAAATAAACAAGTACAATCACACTTATCAACAAGCATATCACATATATGCAAATAATAAAGAACAGTTAGCCACATAGCATAGCATAGATGAAAGTATACTTTTTGTCACTTTGCGTTTAAATATGACGATGTATGCCAAGCTTAATTTGTTTCCTTTATATTACTAAATTATTTAGTTTCAAAAGAAATCATATTTATGAGCAAAGGATACCAATTTACATTGCTTGACTCAAAAGTTTAACTTACTGTGTCAAAATAAAACTTGACATTTTGAACAGGTTATAGTATTTGATTTGTTTTACCTACTTCAATTTAGATCTAGGCCATGAGACTATTTTTAAATGAAAGTAAACTTAATTCCCTTCAAAATGATAGGTGGCGCGACTCCTACGGACTTACGGTTAATTAGTTATGATTTTTTGAAGTTTCACAAAAAACTGCAGACGGATCCGACGGATCCTTTTTGAGGGATCCGCCCTTTATGTCATTTGGATCCGCCGAGACCTGTGACAGATTCTCCTAAACTCATATTTTGACATAGCGAAAGTGTGTGGGACTTGCTACACTTAATCTTAGGCATATATTACAAATATTAACAATATTTCTACCTATGTGACTTATCTAAATATTACGGAGGTGATTTTTCAACTAACTTAATGATTATTCCAAACACTCCCTTCAAAATGGAATTTTTCGTAAATTAGTTCTGAGCACATAATTTGACACTTACAAATTCTTTTGAGAAATATTTTTCTTTTATTTTTCAAGAACACCTTCAAGCTTGTATACAAAGTGATATTTAACAACAAAATTTCAAAGTATACTTAGCGAAACATTTTTCATATTATGTTCTGCTTCAGAGGCAATTTGATACATGGATCTTACTCTATTTTAAAAACCATTTGTTTTGAAAATGAGAGCCAACCCGCTCTGATACCAATTGTGAAAACGTAGAGGGGGGGTGAATACGTTTACCGTTTTAAAACTTAAAACTTGTTGTATCAAATTTCCACTTTGGCTAGTTCTAATATGAACACTGTCTGTTGTAGTTTATGTCTACCAAGTTGTCACACAAGTATTATCACATAATCACAACACAAGCAATCACATAATGCAAATATAAAAGTAAAGAGATAAGTAAAAGAAAGCGCAAACCGAACACGATGATTTATAGTGGTTCGGTCACGGAGCTCCTCTCCGCCCTACTCCACTCCCCGAGTACCCAACTCGAGAGTTACTTCACTAGATCAACAAGCTCCCTTTCTTAGGCGGAGAAAACCTTTACACGTCGCTTACTTCCTTTTCCGGTACTAAGCTAAACACCGGGTTCTTTCACAAGGTAGAACCAACCTGACGTCGCCTAATTACTTTACCGACACTAAGCTAGATGTCGAGTTCTTTACACGGGTACAACCACTCCCTACTCTCTTTGTGCTTTGAGGACTAAAGCACTAACCACACTTACTGATCTAAATGATACAATGATGGTTACAACAATGATCCATGACATAAGTATATCATGGATATGAATGCCTACACTATATGAACTTCCATTGATCGGAAGCCTTCAATGTATGAAGATCACAAGCTCCCTAAACTTGTTGTGATGGATCTTCATGTATGCAACTAAGATCTTCTTGGTGGATCATGAAGTATGCTATGGATGATGTCTCATGATCTTGAGCTTGCTTCACAGGATCATTAACAATGTATGCTTACAACATAATGAAAGTTAGTAACATTATGATCATTATGTAATGGGTGATTAATCTATGAATCTACATGGTTTGCTA
Source organism: Artemisia tridentata subsp. tridentata (assembly GCA_021014915.2). Lineage (NCBI taxonomy): Eukaryota > Viridiplantae > Streptophyta > Magnoliopsida > Asterales > Asteraceae > Artemisia > Artemisia tridentata. Next base: position 359,821,477 of record CP139503.1, on the reverse strand, counting down.
CTGATCTAAGTGTGTGTAATGAGTGAGGTAATGTATGTTCTAGTTGGATGAATAATGTGTAAAACCATGGCTACTATTTATAGTAAAACTATGTGTAAAACCATGTACAAAACCATGTGCAAAACCATGTGTAAAACCATGTGTAAAACTAAAACCATGTGTAAACTAAAACCATGTGTAAACTAAAACTATGTGTAAGACTAGAACCATGTATACAACTAAAACCATGTGTAACTAATTATAGGAAAACAATAAAATCATCCCACGGATCTGGCGGATCCCATAAAAGGGATCCGTGCTTGTTAACGTTTGGATCCGTAGGATGACAGCTAAGATATCTTTGTGTATCTTTCCAAATCTTCCAAGATCCACAAATGTCAACTTTGTAACTTGTAAATCTAAACAAGATATTACACAATCTACCTAAGATATCATACATGATGCATGCCATGATGTCATCCTAATATTTAACTAATAAAGTTTCCATTTAAAGAAATAAGTTAGTAAACTTGTATATGTTGTTCTTCCTAGTAAACTTGTAATGTGTAACATGTATCCTAGTGATCATGTAACATGTGGTTCTAAGTAGAATGATTAGCCTTTTTAAAATACTTAATTACCTAACCGTATTTTAAACAGTCTAAATGGTTTGTTAAGGTTTGATCATAATGCCACATAACAAACATGTACGAACCTGTGTTGTATCATACGAGGACTTGAGAGGTGTTGAATGTATGTTGAGATAAGATAAGATTACAAGTAACTTGTACATTTTACGTTATGTATCAAGTTACATGTTTGTCATCAATCAAAACAAACGAGATTGCTTGCACTAGCAATCTCCCCAACGAGACTGCTTGCACTAACATGATCTAACCTTGATAACTCTAACTGATGTTCAACTAAATTTCTAATGACCGGTAGTAATGTATGAATTCGTTTACTACAGTTACATTGTGCAGAACAAAGGAATTTGCCTATGCAGCGTGCTACATTTGAGTACTTAAAAGGAAAGATATTAGATGTCTTCCCTGAGTATTCGAAAAAAGCAAAAGATCATCTTTCTAAAGCTGTGAGTTAAAAGGATCATAAGTTTTAATTAGCTGTTGTCTTTTACAGGTTTCTCACAAGATGATACAAAATATTGGAAAAAGAAGTAATGGCAAATAAAATCACTAACCTGTACTAAGAGATTGAAATGCCAGTATGTTTTGAGTATATAATCTGATTAAACAGGCCTTTACAACAGTAGCTTGGAGATTACTTAAGCATTACAATTACATGTGGAGTTTCGAAAAAGATTAGCCGAACATCTTGAGTTGTCCGAAAATGAAATCATCACTTTTATCATCAAATAACGCCCACCCTTACAGGTCACCTTTCTATTTAAACATATTTTATCATCATATTTGTTGCAGTTACTCTAAAGGGGTGTTTGGGATTGATTATAAATGTTGAACTTATATAATCAGTATTGGTGTTATAGAGCCAAACTAATTATCATTTTTTAGGGGTGAAACAAGTAGTTTCATAGTTGCTTTTTAAATTCATTATCTGATTATGGTTACTCTATGTTTAGAAAGAAAGTTAAGTTAAATTAAAGAGATGTTGCTGCACATTTCATAGCCGTATTTGTTTTTCTAGCGACTCTGTTAAGCTCTCACTTTCTACACATTTCACATAAACTCCTTCAAAGATTTTATTTAAAAAATCATTTACAGCTGAGTCCCTAATGACTCTCTTAAGTTCTCATTTCTTTAGCATTAGAAAACTGTTGTAGGTAAACACTAAAAAAGTATATTGAACACTTGTGGAAGGGGAGTCATAGAAAAGAAACTAACTAAACGAAAATTATCTATATATTTGGTTGAGTTGTGAGTGTAAAATGGATCCATCGACTACAATGGTATTCTAAATCTTGGGCCCTAGCAGTTAGTATAAGCCAAACTCTAATGTAGATGTTCCAAATATTCAATGTGAATATTTGGGGTTTAAAGGATATCATCTGTTTGCAGGATTGCATGTAAACTATGTATCAAGAAAGTATAGGTGCCGCACTCAAGTAAAAAATGTAAAGGTTATCATTTCTTTTTCACATGGAGATGTGATGAACAATTTGTTTTCCAGTTTGTGATTGGTGTAATCCAACCACCTTGGTTTTATTAATGAAATTAGTATTCCCTTTATTCACAATATGTGCAATTTAGTTTTTTTTTTTTTGCTTTTTTTATTTTATGTCTCTTTTCGTTAAGTTATATCAGTTTGAAACTCACTTTGGTTTATCAAGTAAAGATGCACTTGATGAAAGTTTAACTGGACTGCAATTCATTTATCTTTTAGGGGTTGTTTGGATCTGCACGTAGGATTCGATCATATGTCTACGACAACTTGAGGTTTGGCATTATTTATGATATCCATACGGAGTATTTTAGAAAGTTATGTATGCTTATTTTATCTATAATTGTTATTTTAAAGGTGGACTTTTTATACATAATTTCTTATAAGGGTTGTTTGGATTTAATTTATATCAGGGGCTGCTTGGACAAATAACTCTCTTAAGGGATGTTTGGGTCATAACAAGTGCAAGCTAATCCCACCATATCATAATGTGAGCTTTAAATGGCGACGAGACCATTGTTTCTTTTAAGTAACTATTGAAAGTGGCATTCATTGCACTCTCACAAAATCAATAAATAAATTTAGTGGTTATACTAAGGGTGTGAGTATTTAAAACATGTACTTACTAAATGGTTTGTTTATATTTTGTTTTATCTACAACAGAGATTTAGCTTTCATCTTTAGCCACAATATTTTCCTGTGGGAGAGAAATGAGGCCAGGGATCCCAATGCAACATACGAAGGTCAACTTTCATTTACCCTACTATTTTATATATTAACCACAAAACCTCGAAAGAGATAACGGAATCTTTTTTCATGTATATGAGATAGATGAAATTTCATAAGTTAAAAGGTTACACCATGGATAATAATCTGAAGTAGCATTGCATGGTACATATTGTACGAGCTAATAAGTTTAATTTTCTTCTTATTTAAGATTCATATGATTGCACCAATGAAAGCATGAAATTTGTGACAATATTATTTCAGTTATGTATTATCGATATGTGGTTTCCTAAACATGTGTTTTCATGCAGGTATTTGACATTAGATGAAGCAGATAGATTGGTGAATCTTGGATTTGAAGATGACATCAGAGAAGTATTCAATCACTTCAAAGAACAAAGACAAACTCTCCAATTTTCTAAAACCATGCCTGCAAAGATCCAAAATCTTGCCCGAAGTGCTTTGGTCAAACCTGTCATGGTCTACGTGGGTCGAGCAAGGTCAGCAATATGGATGTTATCCAAGAAGTTGAATGTGTGAAACAAGAAGTTAAACTCGTGTACCTCCTCGAATGCCTACAAAAAACATCACATCCTGTTTTAGTGTTTTGAGAAAACAAGCTTTGATGATTTTCACGAGCATATTTTATTAAAAGGAGTGAAAGCAGTAGCCATCCATGGTGGGAAAGATCAGGAGGAACGTGAATACGCAATTTCATCTTTCAAAGATGGTAAAAAAGGTGCCTTGGTAGTTGGTAGTTACTGATGTTGCGTCAAAGGGTTTGGATTTCCCTGATATACACGTGATAAACTACAACATGCCTGCAGAAATTGAAAGTTGCTTCCTTTTCCATCAAGGTAAGGCTATATCACTGTACATGATATTTGCATAAATTATTGAGCATTATAGGAGGCTTCCACTTATAAATGACTGAATAATAATCATTGAATAACCTCCTAATATCAACTTTGAATCATATAAGTCATAATGGCCTGAAACTTAAGGCTTAAAAGTTAAATTTTAGTTTGCTAACAACTTTTAGCGACTATTTTTAAGTTGATATTGAGAGGTTACTTGGCTAGCTTACTACATTGGATATGTTACACATATTTTTTCATCGGCCCACAGTACATATCAATGCTGCATTATCAGGTCTATTGTCTCTGATAGAAAGATGTTTGGATGCTGACACTCACAATAGACCTTCATTTGATTATATAATCACAGAACTGGATTTCACCATTATGGATAATAAAACCTTAACAGAGGTAATGAATGTTGTCACCGAAGAAGAGAATACTAATATAGTCCAACCTTTTCAAGAGGTAGTCAACCGGTTAGTTGAGGGTGAAAAAAAGTTTTAAGAATGGTCATGAGATTGGGCTTGGAGTGAAAAGCTGGAATGATCATTTAAATGTTTTTTATAGTGTCTTTTAACATCTTTCGACCTTGGAATAGCCCCTTAATGAGCATTGTCGAAGGGAACCAAACCAAGCGGATTGAAGTTACCCAAATTGTACTTATGGCAAGTAATGTCTACTAATCATTTAATTTAATAAACTTATTACTGATTCAAGATAGTTTTTCTACATAAGTGAGATATTTTACTAAGAGTTTATAAAGTTGGTTTTACCTTTCTATCAATAAAAGGCTAATGGTCAGTTTTATAAAATTGATCAAGGAACCACATAGTAATGTTGCAGGGAACAACAATATAGCAAATGCATATAACCTAATCCATGTATTAAAATTAGTTTTTGTGTCTTTTTGGCTTATTTTTCGTATTATCTTTTTTATAGCGAACAATAAACAAGGTACAAGTATATGTGGATCAAGAGTGAACAACAATAAAGGATCCAAGGTTTTGTGCTACGACAAAGACGAAAAACTACACAAAGTGAACTACAAAAGTGGTCTACAAAGAAGTTGTATATAGGCTTTAAATGTAAAAGGCATATTTTATTTTGTATATTCTACCGACCTTCATATATCAATTCATATTATTCAGTTATCATATGTTGGTATTCTTTTATAATTTTTTACATGAGTGTCAATTAATATCAATTAAATTCATGAAGCTCGGCCGCCCGGTCGTGAATTCCTTATTTTTTTTTCCAAAATTTGTGATATTAACCAATTAAATACATAAGATAGAAATGTTAAACAAGATATCACATTTTGAAACAAACGCATTAAACTAATCAGGCTAAAATCCAAATCACTACACCTAAACAGTAATCAGATAATCACATACAACACCGATAATCAGATAATCCCTACAAACCACAAAACATCATAAAGTAAACAACTTTAAACGAATTAACATATTCTCAAACACACCCATTAAGCTAATGAGGCTATAATCCAAACCTCAGTTACAAAATCAAACGAACATACAAATAAAATAAACACTACCTTAACAACTTAAGCAACTCCCAAATCCATATTGAGATTAATGATCAAACATTCAAATCCTTAAAGATATTAATTGATTTGATTGGTTTTTGTTTGCTTACATTTTTGTGGCTTGGAACTCAAACCCCTTAAATCGCTATAGCGATCTATTTCACCAAGATACGTTTATGTATGTGCTTTGTGGATGACTGTGTGAGGGAAAAAGTGAAACACACAATAAACTCTAAATATCTTACCATTTTCAATAATAAATATTAAAAATGAATGTAAAAAAAAACATAAATAAAAAAGATCAAATAGAGTACTAGAAACTCAGTTAAACTACTTATATACATTCATAGATGTCAAAGTTCATACAAAACAACCATTAATATCATCATCTACGTAAAACCAACATAAACCCATACATATCAATCAAAAACCCATAACAGACAACCAAAAGAACATAATCAACCATGAGCTAATAAAACAGATCCATGATGCTAACATGATCCTCCTTCTCAGACAAACCACCACGGACTTCAATCAAGATAGCTGTTAAGGCCTCCAACCTCCTTCGCTCCCTGATTTGAGCCTTCCTCAAGCACTCATAGGTATCCCAACCACCTTCTTCATCATCGTGGTTAAGAGACCACACCTCCGCCATTCTCACAATGCATTTTTTAATCTTCCTTTCCCACTCATTGCATCGCTCCCCAACCCACCTAATAAAAGCTTCATCTTTTGTGTGTTCTTGAACGGATATAAACTTGAAGCATTCGTGAAGCTTTTGTGACCCAGAAAATTCATCGATAAGAGGAGTATCGGCAACCATTATTTGATTGTTAGGTCAGAGAGGATTTTTTGGTTTATAGAAATTAATAGAGATTATTAAATATCATTGCAGTGCTCCCCAACCTACCTAATAAAAGCTTCATCTTTTGTGTGTTCTTGAACGAATAGAAACTTGAAGCATTCGTGAAGCTTTTGTGACCCAGAAAATTCATCGATAAGAGGAGTATCGGCAGCCATTATTTGATTGTTAGGTCAGAGAGGATTTTTTGGTTTATAGAAATTAATAGAGATTATTAAATATGAAACAAATACTTATGCAATATATATAACTAAACTGGATTGGAACTGAATAGGTTTCATCATTACAAAACTTAACTCCATCTTAATTCACACACTTGGTTTAGTTTCTCATGCACAAGTATCAAATATGTTTTTGTCAAAAACTTTCGGAATAACACATAAAACACTCCCACTTATGATAAAAGATGCATAAACACAAAATTTTTGGCAATATAACATAACTAACCCTCAAAGTTTGCCAATTATGCTAATCAAGAGGCATGACAACTCATACTAAATAGTACATAAATAACAATAGCATAACCCTATTTACGTAAATTACAAGTTATGCCCGCCCATCGGGCGGGCTTTGACACTAGTATATATATATATATATATATATATATATATATATATATATAGGGAAGGGTTCTTTTCAGAACCAAAAAAAGGTACAGAACTGCGAGAACCGGCATCAACCAATCAGAATTTTTTGGATATTAATTTTTATTATTTAATTCAAAAGGGTATCATGGTAAAATTACCTTTTTTATTTTCTTTTTGAATTTTTTTAATATAAAACGTTTTTTTAGTTCCTAAATTTTAGGATTTTTTTTTTTTTTTTTTTTTTTTTTTTTTTTTTTTTTTTTTTTTTTTTTTTTTTGGTTTTTAGAAATACATTATGTGCACATGTGTTTTGTAAAAAAGAAGGTTAACCACTAACTATATTATGACAATTGTATTTTTCGTTTATGCATATGTGTTTTGTATATGCACATGTATCTTTAAGTAATATAACATAAATATAAATACAAACAACAAAACTTTAACAATAGATTTATGCAATTTCAAAATTTACAAATTGTATTACTCTAGTGATATGATATTTAGTTTTATCACAAACATCCATTTGTTTACACTTGTAATCAATTTATTACAAATATATGAAGCGTGCACATGTGCATAATCCAATGTCTTTAACAGTTGGTTCATCTTTTTGGCATGCACATGTATTCCCCGCCTGGTTCAAGAACCCATGAAATCTGCACATGTAATAGATGAATTATTTAATCATAAAAATTAACAAAAACACATATGCATTATGTATTTCGGACTTGTGTACACAAAACCACATTCTTGACTTATTTGAGAAATGAGTAAAACCTTAAAACACAAAACACAAGTGCACCCTTAATCAGAACTAAACACATCCTTATATCATAACTAAAAACATATATGCACTTTTAATACATCCAAACTCCGAAACTGTAAAAACACGTATGCACATAGGGCATCAAATTTACCAGAAACTGTAAAAACACATACGCATATAGGGCATCAAATTCACCAGAAACTGTAAAACAGGTACGTGTAGCAGCAGTATCCATGTGAGAGCAGCTGAATTAATCCCATGTGAAGATGCATTCGCACCCTTTGACCAATCAATTCACACCGTCCCATGTAAAATTATATGCAAGATGACAAATTAAATGAAAGCAATACTGAATCCATACCACGTTGCAGATGACACATCGACCCCACAACCAATTGCTTTTCATCATATGAGTATGAGGTATTAATCTTCAACCGACAAATTCGCTTTATCGTAAATCATCCCCACAAACCAATCAATTATAACAACAGATCTTCAATCTCCAATTAATAACCACTTGCCCTTTGACTCCAATTAATACCAGTACAAGGAAACAAAAACAACCAAATATAATGACTAAGCGACAAATCAATTAATATGCCACTGATACAACATCATGACCAATCAGTACGAGAATACCCATTTGATTCATTAGCGTCATCAAAAATATTAGAAGAATCGATACCCTTTAATGAAAAATAACGATTACCTCAAAAAATTTAAGATCTGCTGCTGTGGAAAATAATTCTTTTCCAGATCTGCTCTTCGTCTTTTTAAGATCTGTTAATTGTGTGAATAATTTGAAAAGAGGGATTATGATAATATTTAATTTATCCTAAATCTAAGGGACAGTTATTGAAAGAGATTTATATGAAAATACCCTAAATGCCCTTTCATCAATTAAATAATGTAACCTAGAGTTTAAGTTTATTACCTTTGTGCCACCAACATTTATAGCCATTGATCAAATAATAGATGGCTCAGATCGGTTCTCACAGTTCTCGACCTTTTTTTGGTTCTGAAAATAACCCTACACTATATATATATATATATATATATATATACGTATATATATATAATATATATATATATATATATATATATATATATATATATATATATAATTTTTAAAATATAAATGAGGTATTATGTTTAAGGAATTTATTTCGTCATTTTCAGTCTTCTATAAAGCGTATATATATATATATATATATATATATATATATATATATATATATATATATATATATATATATATATATATATATATATATATATATATATAATTTTTAAAATATAAATGAGGTATTATGTTTAAGGAATTTATTTCGTCATTTTCAGTCTTCTATAAAGCGATTTGTATAACATGTGCCCGTTTAAGCCCGTGCCCGTTCTAGCCCGTGCCCGTGCCCACCCGCCCCGCCCGTTTTGCCTCCTAAATTCGACGGCCAGCGTCGACCACACACACCCAAAAATTTTATACAATAATATAAAGTTTTAAAAAAATTGCAGGTACATTATAGCCACATGGTTAAAGCTTATTTTGAAATTGATTGCTCATGTATAGTTCAAAGTTACAAAACTGAGGTTTTTTAAGTTTTGCTACATAACTTATCGAATTTGTTACAAAGCGTTTTAAACCTATCGACTAAATAAGTGTAAATGGCAAACGAGGAACGAAAAGAATCTCAATCACTTCTTGATACGACATTTGTGGATATGGTATCTCGTTGAGAAGTTAGACTGAAGGGAGTGGGGCGGTTTTTCTGGCGAACCATCCCTGAAACGCCTCTGGGTCGCCGGCAACACTGCCCCCCTAGGCGATCCACCATCCAGGCGACTTATTTGGCTCGGCGGCTGTGTTCAATGTTCGAGAAAAAAATAGCCATTTCAAAACGGCTTTGTCTTCCTATTTTTTTTAAACCCTCTATTTTCCAAAAAAAAAAAAACACACACACAACAAATATTTTCCAAAAAAAAAAAAAACAAACACACACACAACACTCTTATTTCTAAAAAAAAAAAAAAAAAAAAAAAAACCCACCATAACAGGAACGCTTATTTTGGTCAGCAAGGATCAAACAACGACAACGTGTTTGAGTCTTCACCTATACTTGAAGAAATTATATCTGGGTTGGCGCCAACAGATTATTATATTTTTTAATAAATGAATTATGTATTTTATAACTTTTTATGTTTTACTAACACATTTTCATTTTCAATTTGTAGCTGCTTTTTATGCAAACGGTAATTATTACAGAGCCGGGTATTATTTGAGTGATGGCATATACCCGGAATACACTACCTTTGTGAAGACTTTCACCGACCCAATTGATGAAAAAAGAAAATACTTTAAGAAGAAACAAGAGTCGGCACGGAAGGATATTGAGCGAGCGTTCGGGGTTTTGAAAAAGAGGTGGAAAGTTGTTAGTTTTCCATCAAGATATTGGGACAAGGAGAAAATGCATGCCGTCATGTATACTTGTATTATTCTCCATAACATGATTTTGGAGGATGAGGACAAGGCATATTGTCAAGATTTCAACGAGCACGACCAGACATTAAACCCCGAGTATTGGACTCAAGAAACTCCAATGGAGCAACGGATTGAGAATTCAAATGTCGTTAGAAGCCGCGAAACACACAATATGCTTAAGGCGGATTTGGTGGATCATGTATGGGATAATCGTGGCCCGAATGAAGACGAAAACGCGCCTCCAGAAGTCGACAATTTTGTTAGTGATGGAGAATAATTTTTAGTATTATTAGGTATAACAATTATGTAATATTTATGTTTTATTAGTATTTAATATGTATTTTTAGTTATAAGAATAATTTTTAATATGTATTTTTAGTTATTATTTATATAAAATGTATTTTTAGTTATTATTAATAAGTTAATAGTGAAAAAAAAAAGAAAAAAAGAAAAAAAAAAACAATCATTACAAGTGACACGTGTCGCGAGTCGCCCCACCCTCCTGGGTAGCCCCACTCCCTCTTTTTTTTTAGGCTATCCAGCATGCTGACTAGGCGCCACGTGTCGCGAGTCGCCCCTTAGTTAGGTAGCCCCATTCCCTTCAGTCTTAGTATCCAGATGTATTTTAATAGCTTCGAATAGTTACAACAAACTACATGATTTTTTTATTTTTTTTTAAAATTTTATTTATCAATTCAGACTTCAAGGTAATTAAAACTCTAGAAATGTGCATTCCAAAATGCATCTATACAAAGAGATAAGTACTAATATAGTACAAAATCTTTTTTTTGATCCCCCATCATAGTCAGTTTTTAAGTAAATTCCTTAAATGGTCATGCGCATCTGCGCAACTCCGCAACCTATCTCAAAACATGACACGTGTACATATTCTGGGGCCCACACCAACTACTATAACTAACAAAAATACTCAACCTTTGTGCTACTCAACCGGCGGCTATTGATCCACGTGCAAAAGTGTACTAAAAAGGACATTGGGAATGAGCAAAAGGTACATGATTAGATGTTGTCCTTTGTCCTTTGTACCTACTTTTTATTATACTTTTTATTAAAAAAACAATCAATTCCCATGATCATATTTTAAAAAACGTAACATATCAACAAAAAAAAACACCGGTCACTTCATCTTCTCCGATCACTTCATCTTCTCCGATCACCCTCCTTTCTTCCGATCACATCATCTTCTCCGATCAACTAACCTCTATTATCCTGCGGTTACTCGCACCTATTATCCTCATCTTTCTCCGACAATAAGTAGATCAGATTTGGGGTTACATCCAATGGCTCCCCCTTTTCACCGTGTTGATGTAAGTTAATGGTTTTTTTAACGATTAGGGTTTTTATTATTATTATTATTATTATTATTATTATTATTATTATTATTATTATTATTATTATTATTATTATTATTATTATTATTATTATTATTATTATTATTATTATTAAAATATCCAAATGCCATATAGAGTATTTGTCTGTGTTTGATTGAATATTTATATAAATGCACCATTATTTACTTGTCTTTTTTTCTTGTTAATGTAGGCTTATGATGTGAAGGTCAGTATGAGAACGAAGTTACACATCTTGAAAACTATAGCAAAACAGTTGGCATTGAAACCGAATGCTTTAAACTTGTTCAAAAACAGTGTGTTTGGTCCCTGGTTAAATCTAAAAACAGAAGAGCATGACAATCATATGCTCCACTTTTTGCTTCTACACCAGAGACGAATCGAGAACCCCAATACAAACGTCCCTTTTTATTTTGATATCGGACATCATACTTTGGAGTTTGGTAGGAAGGAGTTCTGTTTGTTAACTGGTTTTAGATTTGGTAATATTTCTTTAAAACATTTTGAGGATTGTGTTTCAAGTTTCCGTGCCCGTGTTTTTCCCAAGATAGCAAAAGTTAAAGGATATGATATACAACCCCTTATTGAGACAGATGATGAATTTAAAAAACTATCAGATGAAGATGTTGTCCGTGTTTGTTTATTGTTTGCTTTAGAATATGTTTTTATGGGTGTATAGCTCAGACACGTAATTCAAGAAGAGTTGATGGTATTAGTTGATGATTTTGATGCATGGAATAATTTCCCATGGGGAGAATGTATATGGAAAGGGTTTCACAATAGTGTATATAATACAATCTCCAAAAACCGTGAAGCTCATTTGACCAAAATTGCAGACGGTTGCAAGCCTCAATGTACTTTGAATGGCTTTGTTTTCCCTCTGAAGGTCAGTAACCTTTCTGTTCTTGTTAGATAATTAGAATAAGTTAGCATAATTATGACTTGCTCATGGATTTACATATTCTGGATATCCTGTAGCATGTGCTGTTGCATTGCAAGCATTAAAATATACAAGTAGGTGCTTATTTGTCCATCTCCGAATGACTGTATTATGCTTGATGAACGGGTTAATTCGGCTGCCTAAAGTTTTAATGGGTCAATCGAATAAATTAAAAAAACTGAGCTTAACAGAAAACAAGTCAAAATGTGGCGAACAGGCTGAATGTCTCCCGAAGTGTCATATGTGGCGAGCAAGTCATAATTATAAATGTCATAATTACATCATACACTGTTAGTCATACAACTTGCATAATATTAGAGTTAGTTGCATAAGTGGTAATTATAGCCTAATCTAATCAATAATTAGCTTATTACATCATTTTAATTAGTCTATGATCATTAGTAGTTTTTAAACACTTTTGCAAAACATAAAAAAGTCAAAACACCAAAAACCTTTTCCAAATCCATTTTTGCTTTGATTTATCATTTGCTTAGTTTTTAACCATTTTATATGAGATTTTGGGATAATAATATTTGGAAGCTCAGCTTAGCAATCCATATATATATATTTTTTTAAGAATTTTTCTAAGTAGCTTTTATAGGCCTCGTTTTGGGCTGTTTTGAGAAAAAGGTGCCCTGCACCAGTCTTTGTTCATTGTTTGGACTTAATAGCTTGTATAGTTAGACCAATTGACTTCTGGTTTGGGCTTATAGTTGGACTTATGACAACTGAAATTTAAAATATTTCAACACAAATTAAGTTTGGGCTTATTCCTGTTAGGCTTATAGTTGCACTACAGTTAAGACATCCACTCTTTCATCAGAACACATGTAGCTATTATTGGTTTTGTTGTAAAGTTAATATTTATTGCAATAAATGCCTATTAAATTATTTATATTGCATTTCTTGTTGTTTACACAGATATGGGTATTGGAAATATTCCCTAATTCAAAGCAGTGGTGGCATACAAAAGAGAAATCCATACCCAGGTGTGTGGCATGGAGTGACGGTGTGAAATTGCAAAAAGCTGATCGTGAAAGTCTGTTTTATTCGAGAATCCAACTGAATAAACTTGAGCCCACACCAAAAGAGATGAAGACACAATGGTGGAGCTCTAGTGTAGAGTATTTTGAAACTGCCTCTACGGGAACCTCGTCATCTAATATACGAGGGAAAAAAAAAGAAGAGAAAAGTGGTGAAAACGGAGACACGTGTTCACACACAGATTCACCGTCATACCACACATGTCCGTACTGAAATCCGTAGTGAGGTTAATTGTCATGGCTTGGGTGAAGCTTCAGTTGGAGAAAAGCTTGTTGCTATGGAACGGGATATTGGTGGTCGCTTAGATGCAATTGAAAATATTTGAAAATTCCGAAGGTTATATATTTATAATCAATACATCATTATTTAACATATATTATTATTTACTTGCTTAACACAATATTTTTACGCAGACATCAAGTGGATCCGCCAATCCTGTGCAAGTTGATGATGATGTCAATGTTTCTGATCCAGCTGATCTTGAACGAAAATTTGAGGAAGTAAAAAATGATTTTCAGAGACGTATGCTAGCAATTGAGCAACACTTTAAGGTCATATTATCACCTAACATTTATCATACACTCTGTTGGGAATTAAATATTCAAGATGTTTAATATCGGATTCTACTCTAAGTATAATTCTGCTGATAGTGCAAAACGGTTTCTGCTGATGATGTTGATTATGCTGATAGAGCATTTCACTCTGCTGATAGGCTTAACAACTCTGCTGATGATTCTGCTGATAGCGATAGATTGTTCCTGCTGATAATGAACAACTCTGCTGATGGAAGGATAAGATCGAAAAGATATTTATTGTATTTTGGTCAACAATATACGGTAGATAATATCTTTCTCCATGTGCTTAGTTAACAAGTTGTATACATAGATACATGTTGTATCTGATGTACTGACACTCAATAGGATAAGTTAACCAAGTAAGTCGGTCAAGACTTTAAGCAATTTGTAAAGATCTTTTGACTATAAAAGAGATCTTAGACTAGTGATATTAAGTGTGTGTGTGTGAAAAATAAAGAAGTATTAAGAGTTAGTCCATGCATACGTTAGAACATGCATAACTGTTAGAACAAACACAAATATATCACAAGTGATAGAAACAAAAGATTCAAGGTTGTAACCCTAGTGATATTTCAAGGTCACTCGTATTATTATCTTTAATAATATTGAATCGTTTGGTGATAATCTTTATGTGTTCATTGCTAACTAACAAACATAACAATTCCATTTCCATAACATACACAACCTTCTAAGTTTGGTTGAGTGAATTCCGCGCACTTAATCATTTTAACACAACATATCATACACACAAAGTTAGAAGGTTTAACCACCTTAATCGTGTGTCAAGTCATCCTAGCACACTCTATCTTATACAGTTAATTAAACAGTTAACAAATTTTTTTCGTTATGCAGCCCTCTAGTGGATCTGATCATGAACCAAAAAACAAGAAGACTGTTGATTGCTCGTTGGATCTTGATCATGAACCAAACGACAAGAAGACTGTTGATTCCTCTTTGGATGTTGATCATGATCAAGAGGTGTGTGATATTGAATGGTATTTATATTATAGATGTCATAAAAGTTAAACAACTATTTTCACTGAAACAGGCGTCACGTTCTTGTACAAAACTGAAGTCGGATGCTGAGCCGTTTTTGGCACAAAGTGATAAGCTTGAGAATGATAAGCAAATGTTTGAAATTGTTATTCCTGTTTCGAAGGTACATGTTTATATGTCAATAGTGAGCTTATAAAGTCAATACATGTTTATATGAATCTTTTTAGCTTTTTAAAATAGTGAGCTTATATGTCAATACATGTTTATATCAATGGCTCCTATAGAAAGTACACACACTAATTTTAGTCAATAGACCCACTTCTTAAGTTTATAAGCCTAAAATAGTGAGCTTATGAGCTTTTCCAACTTTTCAATGAAACAGAAGGATGTTCTTTTGGAAACACAATCAAATGAGAAACTGATTTCTGAAGCTGAGAACTCTTTGGCACAAAGTGAGAAGTTTGATTATGGGAAGACAGGGTTTGAAACCAAAACATGTTCGAAGGTACTAACTTTGATTACTTCTATATGTACTATTTACAGACATTGCAATGAATAAATAATTTAATCAACATTTATTTAATAATATGTTTTTTCTTTAAAATACAAGACTGCGGAGGTATTGGAAGATGTGAATGTTGCAAAGCTGAATGTTGATCCTGAAATATTGGCATCAACTGTTAAAATTCTATTTGACTCACCGATTAATGATCAGGTACTAAATCATTATTTTTATAATCTATCAGTGAACATAATTTGCTTAGCTCGTGTACTTGTATTTTTACAGAGACTAAATGAACAAGATGTAAGAATGGGTGATTTATTTTTAGAAGAGGAGGAACAACAAAAGTTTAACGATCTAGAGGTACAAGAACTTATGGAAGTGGATGCTCTTATGAATATATATTTTTTTGATTCTACTCCTAAAAAGGTAGTCTTATGTATATACTTTTTCAAAAAAACACCACTTGAGTGATCTTTTTAAATTAAATAATGTAATTTTTTTTCCTAATGTTTTTCTTTATTATAGGAAAAAGATAATGAGCTTGATTCTACTCTGAAAAAGGTAGTCTTATCTATATACTTTTTCAAAAAAACACCACTTGAGTGATCTTTTTAAATTAAATAATGTAATCTTTTTTTCCTGATGTTTTTCTTTATTATAGGAAAAAGATAATGAGCTGGACACTCTTTCAAAAAAGACAGATTCAAAGCAAGGATCCAACAATGAAAATGAAAAAGATTATGTCTTAGTTGTTGATGACGAACAAGACAAGGTTAAAGTGATATGGGTACCTTTTGCACGAGATACTAAACTCAGCAAGTATCTTTCTTCACCATACACGAACCTACCTAACTCTACTCCACAACAGCCTAAATTGCGTGATAGGACGAACAAATGTAAAAATCTTTATCTACCGTTGACTGGGCCTGATGGTGAAGAGATTCCACCGTGGAAGGAGGTGATTTATTTTACTTATTATTTATTTAAAACTTTTAGTTAAATTCTTTGCACTTTACATTTTTTTATCATAATTTTTCAGGATCTAAATCGTGTTAAAGGTGCCTCAAAAGATAGAGTCTTGGTACCTGAAGATATTCTGGCTTATTTGCGAGCAAACAAGAAAGATAAGAAGGAAGGTAAGAAGGATGATGAGAATGATGTTACGGGTTTTTATTTCCCATGGGCAGAAGATGCATGTGTAATGCCCGTCTTTTGGGAAAGGTTATTGGGCATCCTTGAAGGGAAAGATGGTTGGCTCTCTTGTACGGTATGTAAATGCGAACATGTTAAATTTTTTCTACAATCTTAAATGCTTTCAGCGTATTTGTAATTTTTTTTTAAATCGCAGCACATCGATCTATGGGTGTTATATCTATGGCACGTTAGACCTGCTAATGCTGACTGGGTGATTGCTGGCCCCTTTTTTAGCACGATGATTCTTAACAAAAGGATGCCTTGTTATTATGCTAACGGTATCACTTATGGTACCCCCTGGTTTGCTGAATCTGTGGAAAAGGTGTGTTTTTTTTTTTTCTTTCTAAATTGTTAGAAGTAATCTGTAGTTGTGATGGAATATAGAATTAGTATAAGCCTGTTTCAGAGTTCAAGAGTGTCGTTTTCCTGTTTTTGGGAACTGGTGGTGGGGTATGCATATGGGATTAGAGCATCACATAGTTATGATCACTTGATTTCTTTTAGTGCTCGAAGGACGAAAATATGATGTACTTGGTCAACTGCATATAGATAATAGCCTCATTGGGTTTTGGGTTCTTGAAATGATATCATACTTCTAGGGATTCGCTGGAATCAAGTCATTATTTTTAACCAAAGGAAGTACATCGGAAGTTGTATTCCCGGGTCGTTATCCCCAACGAAGGCGTGAATGGAATTCGTGTTCTCGAGTCATGAAACGTGTTTGAATGGCGAAAAAGATGAGATATTGGATTTTTACGCTAAAATATGTGAACATAAATTAAAAACGACTAATGAACCAAGTTAAACGAAACTTAACAAACATATATAAAATCTACTCAAGCATAATTAAAACTACGTTGCAAGTAATAAATGAAGCAACAATAATAACTACTAAGCTAAACATGACGATAAACATAAACAAACTAAAAATAAAAAGATAAAGAGAATAGAGATAACCGGTAGACATGTAATGATGAGACCCGCTTCATAAGCTTCAACCCAACATCCATAACATCCATCGTTAAACCCAAATTCAGCAATTTTTATTACTAATAACTACCTTCACTAATTACCAACTCATTAAATTGATTTTTAAAAAATAGCTTTAATAAAACTAAAATTTGGATCGACTAGTAAAAAGAAAATAATACAAATGAAACCATTTCATTCAAGCTCATATTAATAAAGTTTTTAATAAACATTAGACATTAAATTCAAAAGCATTAAAGTGACCCAAAACAAAATCTACTTCAGTAACATATACGGCTTAAATTCAAAAGCAGTGACCAAAACAAAAGCTACTTTAGAAACATATAGGCTAAAATGGAGATTGACAAAGCAATTGTAATATTAAAAGAAGCAATTATGCTAGTTTAAACATTAAAAACAAAAGTAGGTCCATAACCATTCAATGATAACTAGGAAATTGATTGGTGTGATTAATAAAAAAAAATTGAAAGTGACGGTGAGGATGCAAGGCTGCTGATGTCCTAGGAGCAGGGCAAAATGAGCCTACTTCAAGCTTGTGAAAAGCTACTAAAAGCTATCCTAAAAATCTTACAAAAATTACTAGAGATAGGTGAGCTGGGGGACTCTAATAATCCTGAATTTCAACCGATACTAACTTAAATTGAGTGAATGAAAAATAAAGGAAAAAGCTTAAAAACTTGAAAATCTAAAATTCCTAGTCTGTTTATGCTATGAATGTCTGATATGGCGAATCCTAAAAACTATGCCTATGAAACTAAAGTGCAAACTGAAAGTGATATAAATAGAACCTGTAAAGTGCCAAAAAGAAGCTCAAACTAGGACAAGCTTATAAGAGCTTATTGTGGCTTCTTCACAGCTTGTGACTGCACTCCCTAGGCTGCTAACCTGTAAAGTCAATGAAAACAAGGAAAAAGGCTTGCAATAACATTACACTATGTTGAACACTCAAGATCAAACCCAAAGCCACTGCAAATGAACAGTGGTGAGGCTTTCTGATCCGTTTGACTCAAAAAGTCAAACAGTCCTTATTAGAAGGCTGTTTTATGAATTGAACTAGAAAACCTCCAACCTCACAAGTATACTGAAAGAAGCTGATCAACTAACCATAATTAAGCTTAAAAAGCACTAGGCAAACTGATAAGCTCTTAGATAAAGTAATTAAGCAAATTTGACTTTTTGTTGACTGAGTTGACTTTTAAAGAAAAAAATGAAATTGCATTAACTGAAGATTCAGATTACATAACTGGAATTGAAAATGACAATGAAAATTAAAAATCACCTAACATAAAAGCTAAAACCTTGAATTCGAACTTTAAATTAAAATTACACTAAAAAGGGTCTAAAAGCAGTGACACTTGAACTCTTTGTCTTCTTTCTTCTTTTATACATCCAAATAAGCTTCCTGACATCTTCTTTTTCATTTCCCACCGTTGATTAGCCAAAATTCATCTTGTTCGTTGATTTGCAATTTGGCGGGAAAATGAGACTAAGTGGGATTTGGCTTTTTCTGATCACGTGTGGGATAGGTTGGTAACATGTGATAGCTAAGGAGGGGGGTTGGATGCGTGTTCCAGAAAAAGGCATGGGGGAGGGAGGCTTTTGTCAGAAGCCATGGTTTGTGGTATCCTGGTTTTGGGAAAGGCAGGTAAATGGTGGGGTGGTTTTAATTTAGAAGAATGGTTGACCGAATGGGTTTGACCGAGGTTTAACTAAAACAAAAGGGTGCGGGTTTTTGTGTTATTTTGGGCTATGGGGTGAAGTGGGCTTGGGTTGTTAAATGGGAATAAGGATTTTGGGTTTTATGGTTTGTGGCCGGGTTTAGTTAGGATTAGAAATGGGTTTATGGGTTAAAGGTTTAGGTTATTTTTGGAATTGGTTTAAAGTTTAGGGACTTATGTTGTAACATTTGGATTTTTAGGGACTGAACATGACAACTTTCCAAAGTTTGTTATAAGGACCAATTTTGACAATTTTAATTTACCAAAGGACCAAAAATGTTAATTTTCCAATTTAAAATGTCCAGGGGTAAATTCTGTCAATCATTGAAATTTCAAGGACTAAAGTTGCCATTTTGCAAAACTGAACTTTATAAGGCTAATTTTGACAACTTGAAAATCCCTGAGGGTCTTTTATGAAAAATTTCCATGTTTTGAATAACTAGGGACTAGATTTGACAATTTATGAATAAAACACAGTTCAAATATTTTTCTGTCTTTTTGAGACTTTTCAAAGTGTTTTTGACTGTTTATGTGGGTTTAAACAAGGTAAATATATGTGTATTTAGACACATATCACATACCTCTAGGAACTGCGTAATGGGTTGTTTTATGGTTATGATATTATACCGCCAGGAACTGCATATATTATGCGGAATCATGTTTAGCTATTTGGACATTTTTGAAGATTTTGTGATTCATTGTCATACTGGCTGCATCTTTTTGCGTATCATTGTATCATAGCACATAGGAGTCAGGTCAAGGGAGGTTGGTTCAAAGCAGGGAATGCTACTTGCATACCATATTTGCTACACAGTATTGACCTGTATCAAATTTTAAGGCTGTCCTTTTCTTGTTTTGGGCAACTGTTGTAGGGTTTGCATTTGATTAGATCACCACACACAGCTATATGTAAGAGGAGGTTGTTATTTGGATTCTTGAGATGCACACAATGTGTGCTGACTGCTGAGTGTTGATGTATGCAAGATATAGCCTGCAATTTTTCAATAGAAAAGTGATTAGGTCTGCAATTTTTCATAAGTCTGACATACAGATGGTAAGTGAGTTTGTGGTTTCGGATATTGTTTCTTGTCATTTGTGCCTGCCTGCAAATGAATTGGGAGGTTGATGTTTTTTAGATTTCTCGTGCGTGAGAATTAGTTGCAAATGAGGGGTAGAGAGTCTTGGTTTTGCTAGAAAATACTATGTAGTATAGTGCTTGAAAATGTTAAGAGTTAATAAGGCTTGGTTTTAGCGAAATTGATCTGACAACTATGACTCCATTTTGAACATTTGAATATGTTAAGAGTTAATAAGCTTCTAGTGTCCTGTTTAAACCAAAACTCCCCTGCACCAGGGCAGTTAACCTTGAACCTGTTACAATTCATTGGCCACATCTTGCTTATTCCTTTGGCTTTTTGCATGATTATTGGCTTCATTTAAAATTTTCAAATGACTAATCTTGCTATCTTTTGTCATCATTATTGTAGGTGTATTTTCCTATAAATCAAAATGAGACACACTGGATCTTGGCAGAACTACACATACGTAGTGGTGTGATAACCATTTACGATAGTCTTTGCCCCCAGCTTCCTTTCATTGAGAAAAGAAAATGGTTGCTTACGATGCGGTCAACCTTTGAGGTTAGAATTCCCAAGTTACTCCAAAAATGTGAGGTGATGGACAGGAAAAAAATTGATAAACAAACATACAAAATCACTTTCAAGTATGCCGAGAATGTGCCAAGACAAGGCAATCTATATGGTGACTGTGGTATTTGGGTAATGATCAATTTATATAGGTTGACCCATAATCTATCTTTGAAGGTAGAAAATCCAAATTTGGCAGGTTTAGCTTACAGGGAAAGGTTGACAGATTTTTTCTGGAAGTACAAGATTGAAACAAAAACCAACTTTGGCATTCAGGTTTAGCTTTGGCATTCAAACAATTGTTAACTGTAGTACGCTATTTGAATATGTTTGGTAGTACTCTAGTTGTTAAGTTTGCAAACAATATGTATGTATTGTAAATTTTTGTAAATTTTGGTTGCAAGTATTTTTGTTGAATTTTTGTTGCAAGTATTATACGTATTGTAAATTTTGGTTGCAACTGTATTGATAGCTTGGTAACCAAAATTTAGATAATACATGCTACTTAAAAGAAACAAACCAACCTAAAGTAAAGCAATAAAAATAGATTATGGAGAGCACTTCATCATCAGCTGCAGTTTGAAAGTCGTCATAAACCAACGTAAATTAAAGCAACAAACCAACATAAATTAAAGCATAAAACGATTCCTAAATTACAATACATATGCTAACCATTTTGTAAAGAAGCTAGTCTATTTGTTCCGAGGAACTCAAGTTTTTGGAAACATAAGGGAGAGCCCTAGACCCTTCATCATCAGCTTGTTCCGTGGAACTCAAGTTTTTGGTAACATAAGGGAGAGCACTAGACCCTTCATCATCAGCTGCAGTTTGAAAGTCGTCATAAACCAACGTAAATTAAAGCAACAAACCAACATAAATTAAAGCATAAAACGATTCCTAAATTACAATACATATGCTAACCATTTCGTAAAGAAGCTAGTCTATTTGTTCCGAGGAACTCAAGTTTTTGGAAACATAAGGGAGAGCACTAGACCCTTCATCATCAGCTTGTTCCGTGGAACTCAAGTTTTTGGAAACATAAGGGAGAGCACTAGACCCTTCATCATCAGCTGCAGTTTGAAAGTCGTCATAAAGCATCCTTGGAACAAATAGACTAGCTTCCTTAAAAGGCTTAACATGAGGTGATCTCAAGTAAGCTGGTGATTTAGATTCTTCTTCTTCCCAAGCTATAACCTCTTCCAACGACATAGAGTCGTGCTTTTTTTTTTTCCTTTCACCATGAATTCTAACTTTTTGTTTCAGCTCCTCATCAGACTCATCTGTACACAAGTTTTTATGATAAAAATCAACTAGGTATGCTTGAGGTATATGAGAAACATACACCTCAAGTATACCATGCACCTCAGCCATTTCATACATTTTTTTTACATCCATATCACATTCAACGATAGTCAAACATTCTCCTAGGCTACGTTTAGGCATACAGTAATACCATGCCCAAATATCAGCTTTTATTTTTTCCAACAACAAGTCACACATTTGAGAATATGACAACCTTTTAGACCTAGATAATTTCACCTCAATCATATCTATACATGCATACTTTAATGGATACACGTCAAATACACCATTATGAAAAACTTCAAGAATGAGATCATCACAACTTTGAGACATCGTGTGTAAAAATTGAAAATGTTTATTTGGGTCAATTATGTGTATTTGGGACAATAAAAAATAAAGGATTAATATAGTGATCATAATGGATATTACATGTTGGACAAAATATTTACCTGCTGGACAATAGATAACTTTATACCAATGTCGTGGTCGAGTAGATTTGGGTCGAGTAGCACCAGATGGTCGAGTATCCTATCACTTATTCTTTATGACAATTTAAATTTCACAACTAACACATATTAATTGATCACCTCTAAAAATCCATCATCCTATGGGATGTAGTAGATGAAAATTTAAATGCATATTTATTTACTAAGGTCGAGTAGATTTGGGTCGAGTAGCACCAGATGGTCGAGTATCCTATCACTTATTCTTTATGACAATTTAAATTTCACAACTAACACATATTAATTGATCACCTATAAAAATCCATCATCCTATGGGATGTAGTAGATGAAAATTTAAATGCATATTTATTTACTAAGGTCGAGTAGATTTGGGTCGAGTAGCACCAGATGGTCGAGTATCCTATCACTTATAAATATGAGTTAATAACAAAGGGTATTCCCATCAAACGAAAAAAAAATGAATTCACAAGAAGATTGGGAATGGGAACAACTTCTTGATATAGACGACTCCGATCTCCGACTTTTCGCCACCACACAAAATAGAGTCTCATCTACATTCCCTAGAGTTGATAATTATGATGAAAACCCTGTTAGGAAAATACATGATCCTGTGGGTATTCAAGACGGTGTGGATGATGGTGTAATGGCGACACAGGATTATGTTAGGAAAGTTATTGATGATATGGGAGTGGATTCTGATTTTAAAAGTGGGCCATGGGTTAGCGCGGTTGAGTATGTGAAAGCTGATGGTGGGATCGTTATTGGTTGTTTTGCCGATATTAAAAAATTCATCAAGAAAGGGAAACTTGACAAGGTTGTTGCTATTATCAAGTCGTGTACTCCAAATGTGCTAGGTGATCTAACTGTGACATTGAAAGACGTTTCAGGTTTAATCTCGGGTACAATTCATCACAAAGTTGTTGATGATCCGAGGTTTGAAAAGCAGTTTACCGTAGGAGCTGTTTTGATACTGAAAAATGTATCTGTGTTTTCTCCAAAACCATGTGCTCATTATCTTAACATAACAATTAAAAATGTTGTTGAAGTTTTCTCCAAAGATGTAGTTTCTTTAAGCAGCGATGTTGGTTGTAGTGGAAGTGAAATTTAAGTTTAAGAAGTGTCTTTTTTTAATTTATTTTGTTTTTTCTAACGTTGAATGATGTAAACTTGTTACATTTTCTGATTACATCCTGAATGAATACTCTAAAGAAGTTTTTGCAATGCAAGATCTATAACTATAAAAAAAAAAAAAAAAAGAAGGTAAATATGAATTTAAATTTCTATCTACTAAACATGTGAACATAAAATGTAAGAAATTGATATCTAGTTCCTACGCATCGAAGTGTCAAAACTTTCCACCAACATATGGGATATAGTAGATGAAAATTTAAATGCATATTTATTTATTAAAGCTATGACGGTCGAGTAGATCTTGGTCGAGTAGCGAATTATGGTCGAGTATCCTAACACTTTCCCACCAAAACTTTCCCGGTAAAATTATTGCGCCAATGATGAAGCGAAAAGTGTACCGCTTTTAAGGGGTCATTTAAGCCCTAAATCGTATTTATTTGATCAAATATCGCCCTAAATCGTTCATTTTGTCATTTTAGGTACTTTTGAGGAGAAATCTGGAAAAGGAGGCATTTTGGACGTTTTTGGAGCATAAAAGTGAAGAAAACGGCAAAGTCTCAAAAATCGGCTGAAAGTTACCTTTGACGGCGTCACAATTTACTCTGGACGGCGTCATGCCTTGGCAAGAAAAGGTGGACGTGAAATTTACTCATGATAAGCCAGTGAAAATAGCATGTGAATTCTGACGGCGTCACGCTTTAACCTGATCAAGGGCGTCACGGCTTAAATCAAAAGGGGACGGCGTCACGTTCAAGGTTCGACGGCGTCAAGCCTTGATAAGCCAGAATGGATTTTGAAGAGCTAAAGAGGGACGGCGTCAAGAAGGTCATCCGGGAACCCTAAAAGCGGCGAGGTGACGGCCTCACACTCCATAACGTGACGCCGTCAGATCCAAAAATCTATATATAGTTTTCTAATTTTTTGTCATTGAGAGAGCTTAGTGTGTGGAATTTTGGGAGAAAACCCTAAGACGATTTTAGCTTCTTTTTCAAGGATTTTTGCCTTGAGATCTTCCATGTTACATTGAAGATAAGTTATCAATTAATCATTCAATATGTCTATGTGTTGTTTGATTCTATCTTATTCTTGTCTTTTGTTTAACATGTTAGGCTAGATTTATCTTGTGTTTGCTTAGATCTAATGAAACCTAGCTATTGATTATTAGTTATTAGTGTGTTATTAGTTGTATTGGATGATTGTTTATCTATGTTAGGCTTAAGAAAACTGGCTAACTTCCTATTCGGTAACTTGCTTGAACGTCTTAAGAAACATGAACCAAATGCGTACTAAAGGTTTTTATGGTTGTATTTAATGCACAAGCGAATTCTAGTGATCCCATGTTAGGAGCTTCCTAGCCGGCTCGACATAGGAGTGAAGTAGGAGCTTGTAGAGTTGGGGAAGTACGTACGCCACCCCACGAATGGTATTAAGGAATACACCCGTCATCCACGCGACTAATACACACTAATTAACCGGTAAAAGATAGTTAGGGAGTAAGGAAATCTAAGTAAACACATTTCTCTACACATAAGTTTCTCACCACATTTTCATTTTTGTTATTTTATTTTATTTGCATCCGTAGTAAATTTGGGTTAGTTGACTAGCAACTAATTCCGCCCACTCTTTCAAAACCGAGATTTTACTTGCTTTCATAAAA
Organism: Artemisia tridentata subsp. tridentata; assembly: GCA_021014915.2. NCBI lineage: Eukaryota > Viridiplantae > Streptophyta > Magnoliopsida > Asterales > Asteraceae > Artemisia > Artemisia tridentata. The sequence continues at coordinate 359,796,007 of CP139503.1, read as the reverse complement.
AAATATAAAAACATAAAAAGAATCTTCCTCAACCTTTAGACCTATTAGAGTAGTTTTTCATACCTAACGAACACTATTCCCTGTGGAGAATGATCAATCCCCCGTACTTACCACTACACTGTACTACATCGGTCAGGTACACTGCCTGGTGGGGTTGTAAGCCTCTTGAGATCCCTCGAGAGGTAAAACCTGTTGTAAGGTTACAAAACCACGCATCAAGTTTTTGGCTCCGCTGCCGGGGAATAGTTATTGTTTAGGTTGAATTTTTATTTCTATTAGGTCTACTCACTAGATTCATTTCTAGTGAGATTTTTATTTTATTTTTCTAGGTTTTCTTTAGTCTATCTATTTTCTTCGTGTCTTTGTTCGTAACCATTACCATCCGACATCATGGAAGATGGTAATATCCTTAACCCCCACAACCCACCACCACAACAACCACCACCACCTCCTAGAGCCCGTACTTTAGGAGAGTATTCCCGTCCTAGCCACCATGGCTATCGAAACACCATTGAGCTCACTCAAGGAGCCAATATCACACCCTTGCGATCCGACACCATCCGGTTGGTGCAAAGCGGATGCGCATTCCATGGACTTCGTTCTGAAGATCCTAATCAACATCTCAAGGACTTTCTCAAAATCGTTGATTCTATAGACCTTGATGTTGCCACTCGAGAGACGACCCAATTGCGTCTCTTCCAATTCTCTCTGCGGGACCAAGCTAGTCAATGGCTAGAACGTCAACCCGCAGGATCCATCACCTCTTGGGATGATCTCACCACTCGTTTCCTTGCTCAGTTTTTCCCACCGGGAAGAACTACCAAGCTAAGGAATGATATCTTGATGTTCCAACAACGTCAAGGCGAAACTCTCTACGAGGCATGGACTCGATTCAAGGACTTACTCCAAAAGGTCCCTCACCATGGCATAGAACTTTGGCTCCAAGTCCAAATCTTCTATGACCATATCAATCTCTCCACGAGGCAAACCATTGACCAATCGGCCGGTGGTAAGCTACGTGATCTAAGTGCGGAACAATCATGGGCTCTCCTAGAGGATCTTGCTCTTTATGACAACGAAAGTTGGAGTGATCCCCGTGATTTGAATAAAACGGTCAAGGCAATATCTTTGCCTTCGAACAATTCAAGCACTTCTGACCGTAGGATCATAGAACTTGAAGACCAAGTCAAGTTTCTCATGAAATCCTACGAGGCTCCTAACCCTTCAAGCCAAGTGAACAAAATCACTTCTTCATGTGAATTATGTAGTGGTCCCCACGACACTCGTGATTGCATGGAACTCCCCGAACAAGCTTTTGTGGACTACGCATCCTCGCGTACCGACGGAGCGGGAGACAAGTGGTACACTTTCAAACCCGAGCCAAACCATTACGGTGATTCATACAACCCCGCATGGAAAAATCACCCGAACCTTAGGTGGAAACAAAACCAAAACACACAACAAACCAATTCTTCCAACCCACCTAATCGTTTCCAATCAAGCGGTTCCAACTCGAACCGTACTTTCAACAACAATCCTTCCGGCAATGGTAGTACCGATAACTTTGAAGGATTGATGTCTCAATTTATGGCATCTCAAGAAGCTCGTTTTGCCAAGTTTGAAGCCGATTTCAAACAAAAACAAAGCGAGATGACCGATAAGATTGACACCTTGTTGAAAGCCCTCAATGACCGAGAAATGGGAGCACTCCCTAGCAACACGGTCAAGAACCCGAAACTAAACGTCAATGCTATTTCATCGGTTTCGTCCCCTAGTTCTTGTCCATAATATTATTCGGTCAATTCCATGAGCACGTGTTTCAAACAAACCCAAGTCGTTCCAAATGACCAAGAAGTTATGACATCCAAATTGGTCAACAACATAGTTGAAACACCTCCCACTCAAAACCTTGACGAAGAATTCAAGGAGCTCCACCTTGAAAGTCCGGTTGTTGATGAGTTGGATGAGAAGAAGCTCAAGTTAGGCGAAAAAGGGACCGCCTTTGTTCAAAACAAGCTACCTAAGAAGTTAGATGATCCGGGCTTATTTGTTCTACCTTGCAAGATCGGTAATTCGGAGGCTTATGACACATTAGCCGATCTTGGATCAAGCCTTAACCTACTTCCGTTACCTCTCTACACCTCTCTAAAACTAGGAAAACTTGAAGAAACCGAGGTGATAATAGGTTTAGCGGATGGAAGTGTTGCTTACCCGGTTGGAGTAGTTAAGGACGTGTTAGTGCACATTGGAAAACTAACCATTTTAGCCGATTTCCACGTCCTTGATATGGTTAGCGACCCTACATGCCCCTTGTTGATAGGTAGAGGATTTTTGGCGACCGCTAGTGCTATGATTGATTGTAAGGAATCCAAGATAGCGGTAGGAGAAGGAGATACTTGGTCAGTCTATGATGTTAAGAAACATGCCTATGATACTAGTGAGGAACCAACACCACATTGGCTAGAATCAAATAGGAGACCATCTAGATATGGACCTTGGATTGATAGAGACTTCATAGGACCCCAACGCCCATTTTACCTAGAAGAGGACTTTGTTAACCGAACGCATACGGTAGAGCAACTCTTGGCTAGGGACACCGAATTGGATCCATTTGAAGATTCTCTAGTTTTTAGAAAGATGATTGATTTCCTAGGAGTTTTGCCAATTAACCTAGGAATGAATAAGTGGATTTGTGAGGAAGATGATCATAACTGGAATTGGGATAAACCACCCAAAGATGGAGATGGGTCATGGCATATTAAGATGACATTGTATGACCCGGATGGAGAGAAGTTTGAAAAGATATATCGTACTAAGCGGACCAATAGGAAACTTCAATCCAAGCTTAACCCTAAAGACGTCCTCAATGACGAGCTTACTTACATAGGGTAGCGTGACTTTGAGTCTAGCTACAAGACTCGTTAATAAAGAAAAGCGCTTCTTGGGAGGCAACCCAAGCTTTATTTTATTTATTTGCTTTGTGTGTTTATTTGTTTGTTTGTTTGTTTTTATTTGTTTCCGTACGTGTGTTTAATTTTTATTATTATTGATTCATGTTCAAAACTAAGTTGTGAAAATGCTTTATTTTGTTTTTAACTTCGTCTTAACTACATATAAAGGTATTTTGCAAAAGTTAAGTGTAAGGGAAATCTAAATCGGTTTATTAGAACACATATGAACATGAATCGTAATAATAATAAATTAGCATACATATTAGTGTTTGTTTGAGTCAAATGCTTGTATCGAGTCATAATGATGTTTTGCAGGATTTCCAGGAAGTAAGGTAAAGGTTTTTCCAGAAATTTTCCGGAAACTTAAAATGAAAATTTTTGTCAGGTCATTTCTGACGGCGTCAGGGTTTATAACCTGACGGCGTCAGATTTAATTTTCAGAAATTTTTGAAAGTTTTGTTTTTAAAAAGTTTTCATTAAATCTCCAACTTATAATCTCCAGGAATCTGCAAAATTATCATTCCACAAGCATTATATCCTTATATATAGATTTATCCCGCCGATGTTATGCAGGTTTTCGTGTTTGTTTTCTCAGGTTTAACAGGTTATTTTGGACAAGGAGATGTTTTTGGATCAAGCTTGTGGCGATGCATTAGTCATGGAGCTTCAACATTCTCCTTGGAGGAAGATTTAACCGTGTAATTTCATTATCCACCGAGCGAATCAGGGGAGTATTTGATTTCATTCTTTTACTTTTTGCTTTTACATCTTGTTATTTGAACATTGGGGACAATGTTCATCTTAAGTGTAAGGGGGGGTAAAAGTACGATTAGAGAATGCTATTACACTTGATTTTTGTTTGTTTAATGGTAGATGTGTAATAAAACTGAGATAAATACCTGTTAGGGCAATTTTAGTGCCAAATTTAAAATTTTTTACAACATATAGGAGTGAAACTTTGATCTTAATGAGCGTCTCACGGATAGGAGTTATATGACTAGCACAAAAAAAAAACCGTACCACTAAAAAATTTTCCACCCCCAATATGTGAGGTTCGCCCCTAGAATTGGTAGGAAAAGCATTTATGCTATGATGTGTGTACCGGTAGCACTTAGATTCTAGAACTTGCGTTAGGACCATTCCAAGGCCACAAGTGAGACTACATTCGTGTAGTTAGATTTACTACGTGATAAGAGGCATTAGGATTAACCCATTGTTTTACACCTGTGTTTTTGTTATAATTACGTTGGCTACATTGGTCAAGTAATTCTCCCACACCCTTTGCGTTGTACTCATTTTTAGTACACGATACCCCTAGTACACCCCTCAGAGCCTATCTTTTCGTTTCAACCTTTAAGCATTTTACTTAAAGGAAGAATTTGTTACACCTCACTAAAATGTACACCCAAATCGCCTTAGCCTACCTTGTATGCACTCATTTTTAGTGCATTATTGTGACAACATTTGTTTAAACCCAAGTTAATTATCTAGTTGATTACATGGTTGCTAAGTCGAGTCATATCCTTGTACATATTATTTTGGGACGATTGGGACTCATGGGTAAAGTACTAGTGTAATGGAGTAATGGGGAAGAACATCATTTATTACCCCCATATGTGCTAAATATTTTAAAAGTACTCCAAGTTTTTCAATTATCTTAATTCGAGTAATTAGAATAGTTATTTATAAAGTTATGTAAAAATTCAAGTGTAAGGGGAATGCAATGCCCCTATGATGTATTATTTTGGATGGTAGGGCAAAAGTGTATGCAAAAAAAAAAAAAAAAAAAAAAAAAAAAAAAAAATCGAAAAAATCAAGAAAAATACAAAAAAAAAAATGAGAAAATGAAAAATAGAAAAAAAAATATACGGACTACCATCCCGTTTCATTTTATGTTTGTTTTATGTTTTTGTTATTTTGTTATTTCGTTTCTAGCTTAAGATCGAGTCTAGTCTTGGCTTAGCAACATTGTATAGTATATGTAATTGATCAAGATCTTTAACTCGCCATCAGTAAAACATCCTTTATCCAACAAAACCGTGTTTTCCTTTTCCCTACACCTAACGTTATAACCCATTTAAAAGCCCTCTTTGATAGTTTATCTTTGGTGCTTACGCCTAGTGGAGGAGGTTTTCGATCCTTTCCCAAGCCTATGGTAATCTATTTGCTATGACAGGTAGTGAGAGATATTATCCGTTTTCATTTATGAGATTTATTTTGATGACACTTGAGAGATGTGAGTATCTAAACACTACTTGTGAGGTGCTAGTTTGTAATCTCCGTGCTTATTATGATTGAAGTGGAACGATTATTTGTTGTAATTACTTTTATGTTTGCATTAAATGACCCCTAACTTGTATTTTGATTAGAATAAAAGCGCATTTGCTTGAGGACAAGCAAATCTCAAGTGTAAGGGTATTTGATGAAGCGAAAAGTGTACCGCTTTTAAGGGGTCATTTAAGCCCTAAATCGTATTTATTTGATCAAATATTGCCCTAAATCGTTCCTTTTGTCATTTTAGGTACTTTTGAGGAGAAATCTGGAAAAGGAGGCATTTTGGACGTTTTTGGAGCATAAAAGTGAAGAAAACGGCAAAGTCTCAAAAATCGGCTAAAAGTTACCTTTGACGGCGTCACAATTTACTCTGGACGGCGTCATGCCTTGGCAAGAAAAAGTGGACGTGAAATTTACTCATGATAAGCCAGTGAAAATAGCATGTGAATTCTGACGGCGTCACGCTTTAACTTGATCAAGGGCGTCACGGCTTAAATCAAAAGGGGACGGCGTCACGTTCAAGGTTCGACGGCGTCAAGCCTTGATAAGCCAGAATGGATTTTTGAAGAGCTAAAGAGGGACGGCGTCAAGAAGGTCATCCGGGAACCCTAGAAGCGGCGAGGTGACGGCGTCACACTCCATAACGTGACGCCGTCAGATCCAAAAATCTATATATAGTTTTCTAATTTTTTGTCATTGAGAGAGCTTAGTGTGTGGAATTTTGGGAGAAAACCCTAAGACGATTTTAGCTTCTTTTTCAAGGCTTTTTGCCTTGAGATCTTCCATGTTACATTGAAGATAAGTTATCAATTAATCATTCAATATGTCTATGTGTTGTTTGATTCTATCTTATTCTTGTCTTTTGTTTAACATGTTAGGCTAGATTTATCTTGTGTTTGCTTAGATCTAATGAAACCTAGCTATTGATTATTAGTTATTAGTGTGTTATTAGTTGTATTGGATGATTGTTTATCTATGTTAGGCTTAAGAAAACTGGCTAACTTCCTATTCGGTAACTTGCTTGAACGTCTTAAGAAACATGAACCAAATGCGTACTAAAGGTTTTTATGGTTGTATTTAATGCACAAGCGAATTCTAGTGATCCCATGTTAGGAGCTTCCTAGCCGGCTCGACATAGGAGTGAAGTAGGAGCTTGTAGAGTTGGGGAAGTACGTACGCCACCCCACGAATGGTATTAAGGAATACACCCGTCATCCACGCGACTAATACACACTAATTAACCGGTAAAAGATAGTTAGGGAGTAAGGAAATCTAAGTAAACACATTTCTCTACACATAAGTTTCTCACCACATTTTCATTTTTGTTATTTTATTTTATTTGCATCCGTAGTAAATTTGGGTTAGTTGACTAGCAACTAATTCCGCCCACTCTTTCAAAACCGAGATTTTACTTGCTTTCATAAAAAAATATAAAAACATAAAAAGAATCTTCCTCAACCTTTAGACCTATTAGAGTAGTTTTTCATACCTAACGAACACTATTCCCTGTGGAGAACGATCAATCCCCCGTACTTACCACTACACTATACTACATCGGTCAGGTACACTGCCTGGTGGGGTTGTAAGCCTCTTGAGATCCCTCGAGAGGTAAAACCTGTTGTAAGGTTACAAAACCACGCATCAGCCAAAAAGATGTTATTTATACATACATTTCACATAATAGTATTAGCCGTTAAAAAAAATACACATACACACACTATGGCTGAACTTTCTACTGAAATGATCTTGTTCGGGATACTAACAAGGGTGACACCAAAAGATGTTGGTCGCTTCAAGAGTGTTTCTAAGACATGGAATGAATTACTTTCAGGAGATGCCTTTGTAAAGGCACATTTTTCTCGCTCGGCAATTCCATCTAATCAGAAAGTTCTCGTAATAGAACACCAAACATGCTCAATTCATCCAATCAACTTTGAAACCCATGATTATGGGTCGGGCACAAGCATTACCATTCCTTTCGATCATCGATCATACGATAATCGATTAAATGTCGTCTCTATTCTATCACATTTGAATGGATTATTGTGTGTTTGCAATTATTTCACATCCGATTTGTTCCTTTGGAACCCAGTCACTACCTCTTTCAAACGCTTGCCACCCCTATATTCAAACGATTTCTATAAAGATAATCATGATGCAGTTTTTCTATACAACGACATGCATGATGATTTCAAAGTCCTGTACATAAGGCGTAGGGATGCTACACTTGCTGTTAATGTGTATTCTAGGAGTGACGAATCCTGGAGAAACATACCTCTCACCCTACCATGGGAGTATCTAACCAACAGTTTCTATTGGTCATCTGGTACTTTGTGTGGTGGTACTATTTATTTCACTCTTAGCGAGTCAGTTGTTGGAGCTAAGCATTTAATGATTTCTTTTGATGTAAATTCGGAGCAATTTCATATGATCAACTTTCCACATATTCCTAAACATGGAATCTCACATATTCGTTTAGTGAATGCACAAGATGAGCTAGTGATGTTTGCTGCCACTGGATATCATGAGATAAAAATTGACATGTGGATCCTTCAAGAAGGTACATGGTATCAGATCCACTCATTTCCTCTAATATCCCTCGATTTGTGGTGCTCGATAACACATTATGTGACAAACGGAAAAAAGTGGTTTGTGATGGCAAAATTTCAAAAGATTTTTGAAATCGATACAAGTATGATGTGGTTTGACCGTTTTTATCCCGTTACATCCTGGACGTGTTCTAATGGTGCGTTGTTTACGGAGACGCTTGTTTCAGCTAAAATCTAGGATTTGTAATGTTTTAATTTTTAGGATTTGTAATGTGTTAATTTTTAGGATTTTAAATGTTTTACTTTTGGGGATTTTTAATGTTTTACTTTTTAGGATTTTTAATGTGTTAATTTTTAGGATTTGTAATGTTTTACTTTTTAGGATTTGTAATGTTTTACTTTTTAGGATTTGTAATGTTTTAATTTTTAGGATTTGTAACACTTTTTCATTATCAAAATTATTTTTTACAACAAATATTAATTGATAACATTTAAATTTCCACCAACATATGGGATGTAGTAGATGCAAATTTAAATGCATATTCAATTAATGTAAGCTATAATGGTCGAGTAGATCTGGGTCGAGTAGCGGCTTGTGGTCGAGTATCATAACACTTTTTCATTATCAAAATTATTTTTTACAACAAATATTAATTGATAACATTTAAATTTCCACCAACATATGGGATGTAGTAGATGCAAATTTAAATGCATATTCAATTAATGTAAGCTATAATGGTCGAGTAGATCTGGGTTGAGTAGCGGCTTATGGTCGAGTATCATAACACTTTTTCATTATCAAAATTATTTTTTACAACAAATATTAATTGATAACATTTAAATTTCCACCAACATATGGGATGTAGTAGATGCAAATTTAAATGCATATTCAATTAATGTAAGCTATAATGGTCGAGTAGATCTGGGTCGAGTAGCGGCTTATGGTCGAGTATCATAACACTTTTTCATTATCAAAATTATTTTTTACAACAAATATTAATTGATAACATTTAAATTTCCACCAACATATGGGATGTAGTAGATGCAAATTTAAATACATATTCAATTAATGTAAGCTATAATGGTCGAGTAGATCTGGGTCGAGTAGCGGCTTATGGTCGAGTATCATAACACTTTTTCATTATCAAAATTATTTTTTACAACAAATATTAATTGATAACATTTAAATTTCCACCAACATATGGGATGTAGTAGATGCAAATTTAAATGCATATTCAATTAATGTAAGCTATAATGGTCGAGTAGATCTGGGTCGAGTAGCGGCTTGTGGTCGAGTATCATAACACTTTTTCATTATCAAAATTATTTTTTACAACAAATATTAATTGATAACATTTAAATTTCCACCAACATATGGGATGTAGTAGATGCAAATTTAAAGCATATTCAATTAATGTAAGCTATAATGGTCGAGTAGATCTGGGTCGAGTAGCGGCTTATGGTCGAGTATCATAACACTTTTTCATTATCAAAATTATTTTTTACAACAAATATTAATTGATAACATTTAAATTTCCACCAACATATGGGATGTAGTAGATGCAAATTTAAAGCATATTCAATTAATGTAAGCTATAATGGTCGAGTAGATCTGGGTCGAGTAGCGGCTTATGGTCGAGTATCATAACACTTTTTCATTATCAAAATTATTTTTTACAACAAATATTAATTGATAACATTTAAATTTCCACAACATATGGGATGTAGTAGATGCAAATTTAAATGCATATTCAATTAATGTAAGCTATAATTGTTGTCGAGTAGATCTGGGTCGAGTAGCGGCTTTGGTCGAGTATCATAACACTTTTTCATTATCAAAATTATTTTTTACAACAAATATTAATTGATAACATTTAAATTTCACCAACATATGGGATGTAGTAGATGCAATTTAAAGCATATTCAATTAATGTAAGCTATAATGTCGAGTAGATTGGTCGAGTAGATCTGGGTCGAGTAGCGGCTTATGGTCGAGTATCATAACACTTTTTCATTATCAAAATTATTTTTTACAACAAATATTAATTGATAACATTTAAATTTTCACCAACATATGGGATGTAGTAGATGCAAATTTAAATGCATATTAATTAATGTAAGCTATAATGGTCGAGTAGCGGCTTATGGTCGAGTATCATAACACTTTTTCATTATCAAAATTATTTTTTACAACAAATATTAATTGATAACATTTAAATTTCCACCAACATATGGGATGTAGTAGATGCAAATTTAAATGCATATTCAATTAATGTAAGCTATAATGGTCGAGTAGATCTGGGTCGAGTAGCGGCTTGTGGTCGAGTATCATAACACTTTTTCATTATCAAATTATTTTTTACAACAAATATTAATTGATAACATTTAAATTTCCACCAACATATGGATGTAGTAGATGCAAATTTAAATGCATATTCAATTAATGTAAGCTATAATGGTCGAGTAGATCTGGGTCGAGTAGCGGCTTATGGTCGAGTATCATAACACTTTTTCATTATAAAGTTATTTTTTACAACAAATATTAATTGATAAATTTAAATTTCCACCAACATATGAGATGTAGTAGATGCAAATTTAAATGCATATTTAATTAATGTAAGCTATAATGGTCGAGTAGATCTGGGTCGAGTAGCGGCTTATGGTCGAGTATCATAACACTTTTTCATTATGACAATTAATTTTCTACCAACCACCCTTACTCATATATATATGAAAAAAAAAAAAAATAGATTGTAAACTTATATATCAATCAAACATAATGGGTGAACCGGGTATTGAATTTAGTGTATATTTGGTTTATGAAGATGTAACTTTTGCTGTTAATCTTAAAAAAAATATTAGTTACAATCAACTAGTTGCTATTGTGAAGAAAAAGTTCAAGCTCAACGATTCGTGCAACATCATGTTTACTTACAAAGTTGGTACAAAGTGTGTCCACATAGTAGACGATGATGATGTGAAATTTTACGTTAATGAAATTTGCAAAGGGAAAGGTACGCCACATACCATTTTTATTAAAAAGATTGAACAATGCTTTGTGGAAAATCCTTCTTCTTCTAAGTCTTTCGGCATCGATATTAATGTTCCTTTATTTCCTAATGATTTAAACGCACAATTCAATGTTTACAATGATTCACAATTACCCAAAAAAGAAAATTTTCAGCCTCAAAATTATTTAAACCCACAATACACTATGCACTATGATGCACAATTACCCAAAAAAGAAAAATGTGAAAATCACAATGATTTTATTGAAAACGACCATTATGAGCATGATTGGCAAATGAATACGCTAAAATACATTCATAAACCATCAGATCCACAACCTATTATCAAAACCCCAAGAAGCCAAAAAGAACATGGTCAATGTATCTTAAAAACGGGTGATAAATTTGATAATAAAAAAGAATGTATGAGGGCAATTGGTCGTAAAGCTCTTTTAGATGGTTATGAATTTAAGCTAAGAAAATCAGACACGCTACGGTATGATGTAATTTGTGTGCATCCTGGTTGCAAATGGAAAATAATTTCATCTAAGTGCAAATATAATAGTCAATGGGAATTAGGAACAGTAAACGACCATCACATTTGTTCAAAAACAACAATAGGTATGTATCACCGTAATGCTTTGAAAAATTTGTTGGGTCATTTACTAGTACCTAAGTTCAGAGACCCCAATCGTATCTATAAGGCAAAAGACATACAAAATGACATAAACCAAGAATTCAACATCGATATTAGTTACAAACAAGCATGGAGATCAAAAAATGTGGCGTTGGATACTCTTGAAGGTTGCCCAAAAGCATCTTTTGCACAATTACCTATTTTTTGTCATAATTTAGAAATGACAAATGAAGGTACTGTAACACATATTGATACTGATGATGAAGACCATTTTAAGATGGTTTTCATAGCTTTTGGTGTAGCGGTAAGCATTTATATATTAATTAACATTTAAATTTATTTTGTAACTGTTATTATCATATAACTAACCGTTTAAAACCTTTAATTAGATTCGAAGCTTTTTGTGCCATATGCGACCATTGTTAATAATTGATGCAGCTCATCTTAAAGGCACTTACCTTGGAACAAATCTTCTGGCAGTTGGAATGGATGGGAATAATCAAATTATACCTATTGCGACCGGTGTGTCTCAGGGTGAGACTTTGGAATCGTGGAGATGGTTTTTGTCCAAATTGAAAGAATGCATAGGGGAAGATCCAAGGTTAACTATCATATCTGATCGACATGTATCTATACAATCTGCATGTCAATCTGTTTTCCCGAATGCATTCCATAGGCATTGTTGTAGGCATCTCATGATGAATTGTAATTTGAAGGGAAAAAAGATTAGGGCTTTATTTTGGAAGATGTGTAAAGCTTACACACCCGATGAATTTAATTTGGCGCTAGCTGAACTTGGTGGCAAAAGGCCGGATGCTTACAACAAACTAATACAAGCTGGCGTTGAAAGGTGGTCTAGGGCATACTCCGTTGGTAATCGTTACAATTACATGACGTCTAACAGCGCAGAGTCAATCAATTCGTTAACAAGAAATGTCCGAAGAGTACCCATCACTAACCTTATGGAGTGGTATAATCGACTTGTCCAAGAGTGGTACTGCAATCGTCGGGAGAAATATAAAGGTACGATTTTTGTTTTGTTTGTTTTTTTTCATAAGATAAATATTTTGCATATTTAACGTTATGACTACTTATTAATGAATATTATTTTATTCAGATGCAAAATTAGGTGAACTAAGTGATTGGGCAACTGCAAAAATTCAGGACCGAATGATAAAGAGCGCTAATTGGATTGTGGCCGGCATTTTTGTCAACAGGATGTACGAAGTCAATGATCATCGAAAAATCCATACGGTGGATTTAGACGAACGTACATGCACATGTAACAAGTGGCAAATGTCTGCCTTGCCTTGTGGTCATGTTTTAGCGGCTTGTAGAGTTATGGGAATGACGGATTTTAATCATTTGGCAAGCGACCGGTTTCAGAAAACAGAGCTTAAAGCTACGTTCATGGGTTTGCTATTTCCTGTTGGAAAAGTTTCCGGTTGGCAGTGTCCTAATTACTTGAAAGTTGTTAAACCACCAGTTATGGTTAAACCCCAATCTGGTAGACCGAAGAACAAAGATCGGGTTAGATCTCAAGGAGAGGAACCGGTACCAGTCAAGTGTGGAAGGTGCGGAAATCTTGGACACACCCGACAAAGTTGTAGAGAAACATTGCCAAAGAAAAAAGTAAGTTACACCTCTTTTTTTTTATAGTTTCATTCCTAAATTCGTAAATTGACTTGGACAATTTTTAGGCAAAGGTATCTGCTAAAGCAAGATCACAAGAAGCACAACCACAAGTGTACTCACAACAACCACAGGCACAATTCTACTCACAACAAGCAGAAGCACACTCCTACTCACAACAAGGAATGCCAAGCTCACAAGAAGGACAAGTCTACTCGCAACAAATTTGGCCAGATTTTTTCGAAGCTGTTAATTTAGGTGACCCGTAGGGTGGGATACTTTAGATTTTTATATGTATGGTAAAACAGAAGTTCGTATCAATGAAAGTTGCAAGCTTTTCTTTAACATGTGTAAATAGCTGATTATTCAACACACAAGCAGTCATAAAACTTAAAGTTGGCAGATTGGAACAAAAGTAAAACATAAGTAGTGTCATGAAACACAGTCAAATAGTCACAGTGAAACAGGTCACAATTGTTTGCAAAATACAAGGACGAACCATTTGTTTGCATCTAGTACACAATTTAAAAACCTACACAAATATCTTGTGTTTGAAAAAGAAATGGGCCATCTGTTCTCGATATGCAAGGGCTGTCTGGACTGGATCTTCAACAGCCAACGGCATCCCATGAGATAACCTGTATAGAGAATAAGAAACACATAAAATCCATCAAGACAATTCACACATAGAATGCAGGGCAGAAATATGTCCAACAGGTCCATTTTAGGCCTCTCAAAAGCTAGTAAAAATAATCATAAAATTATAAAAAAAAATGTTTATGGACTCACAAGCTAGGAGATTCTAAATGTCCACAATTTCAGATCTAAACACTCAATAATTAGTGAATTAAAAATCACACTATACCTGCATTTGAAACTCTTTGATTTTTTTTTTATTTTTTTTTTGCAAAAGTTGACTTAAGCTGTAGTAAGACTAATATAAGCTAATTTGAGCTAAAATGCACCTATATGAATGACTTATCTTACCTAAAACCTATCACAACTGATGCAAAGGAATCAATCAGGAAGTACCTAGTGCTACTTAAGCTGAAACTAACCTAAATCTACTCTAAACAACTGATGCAATAAGGAAGCAAGCTAACACAAATTGAAAAGTTCAATCAAACTTAAACCAAATCTGACACAAGCATGTGTCAAACAGGCTAAACAAGCAATTACATGCTAACTAAAAGCTGAGCAAATAAGGTTGAAAATACAAGCAAAGTACAGATTCAAGAAGCTATTAGTTTAGGCTACTAAAATCAATCCATAAGCTCAATTGGATAAGCTGGAATGAGCTTGATTCAGCAGTTGATGTAGGGCTGAATATGCAGCCTACTGAGGCTACTTGAATCCTACTCTATCCTACTGAAAATTGAAACCAAAAGGGACCTAATGGAACAATTAAAACTGATGCAATAGGGGCAAATTGGGTAGAACTGAGTTTTGATCTACTGTAACTACAATAACAGATTCTATACTAGATTTTAACACCTACATGAACATGTTCAATTACCTAGATTGATCCAAATCAGTATTGTTTTATGAAATCCTACCTAAGCTGATTAAAATTTCCAAATTAAGAACATAGATGCAAACAAACTAACCTGTAAAGAAATAAGCAGACAAAGACGCCACAATCACCAAATATCCCGCCCTGCTTCGGGATGTTATGTGCATTCTTGAACTTAATGTTGTATTCTAGGGGATTGATTCCTTTGCTTCCAAACACATCAGTATGCTCTAGAATTGCCGGAAGCTTACACTCCAAACACCTTCTCATATTCAAATACCAAGGTCGAGTTTCAGGTTCATGATAGCCTTCACTATCATAGAATGTAACAAGTCCAGATTTTATGTGAAAATGCGCAAGCGACCATCAAATATCCCCATATATTGTTGCAATAGACAGAATGAATCAAATGAAGCTTAGAAACACAGATACACAATAAGCTAATCTAATGCTTATAAGCTTTTTTGCCTACTACCTGAGAATGACTTATATGATTTCATTATCATAAGCAACCTAAACAATAAGCCTAATCTAAGGGCACATCGAAAGAAACCCAGATTCACAAACTTATTAGGATAATAATAAACCCAGATTCGTTGGGTTTAATTGCAATCCACAAAATAAACCCACGAAAATTCGTAAACCCACAATAACTCTTAATTAACACAGATTCAGCATAATAAACCCACAAAAAAATCCTAAATATAATGTACCAATGGTTTCATTGGAAAAATTGAAAGAATCAAAGAATTATTTTGATGAGTTTGTGGCAATGTGTGTTATTCATTTAACTTTTCTGAATACAAATCAAATAAGATAAAAATCAAATACAAGAAAATTAAATAAAATCAAAAAAGTATGTTATGTGTACCTTCCCAATAAAGATCACTAGTCATTTCAGCTGTTGGGTTGAGTAGCCGCCGGTTGAGTAGCCGGCGGTTGAGTAATTCTAGTAGTTGGTGTGGGCCCCAGAATATGTACACGTGTCACGTTCTGAGATAGGTTGCGGAGTTGCGCAGATGCGCATGACCATTTAGGGAATTTACTCAAAAACTGACCATGGTGGGGAACAAAAAAAAAGATTTTGTACTAGATTAGTACTTATCTCCTATACAAATTGACTCGAACAAACGTTGTAATGTGGGTCCCGTGATGTGCAACTCAACACTAAACTAAAGCTTAGAGCATCATATGTAGTGGCTTAAGCCAAACTGTTACCTAAACTTTTCCGTTTTTTACTTTCCTTGCACTCACACACACAAAGACACTATCTCCACTCTAGTAACTTAAGCCAAATTCCCACTTTTGAAACCAACGATTTTATTTTGATTTCTATTTTTTTAAACCAACTAATGTTTGTTAAAATAAAAATACACATTATATATATTATCAACTAGCATATAGACCCGTGATAAATCACGGGTGGCTAATAAAAAATTACTTAATAAAAAGGTTGAAGTTGTGAACTTGTGATACAAATGTAATAAAATTGAACTATAAAATAGAATAATTATGAAACTTAGTTTTCTTGTTTAGTAACAACAAATTGAACCGTTCAAAAACAAATGGAGAAAAAAATTTGACGAATGTGTGACTTTGTTCAATCTTCACAATAAATGTTGGGCTATAAAGTTAAAGTACTGCTGGAATATCAAAGTACTGCTAATCAAGTCAAAGTACTGCTGCTCGTTGAAGGACTGTTATGCAAATTGTTTAAGGACTAATGTGTAATTCCAGAATGTTCGTATTAGATTAGAGTTATAATTAGAATTACTTGTCGTTCAAGTATTGTAAACCGACTAGGGTTTTCCTTGTGCCTATAAAAGGATCCCTAGGTTGGCATTAGAGATATACGATTTTAGAGAGATAAGTTCATACGAATATTAGAAGCTTATTAGAGTATTAGTGATTAGAGTTTGTTAGTGAATCTGTGTAAGAGAGCAGGTTCAAGGTTTTAATAATATTCGAAGTTGTTTATTAATTCTTCTTAGCTTTGTTGAAGTAGATTCCGCATACTTAGCAAAGTATATCAGTGTTTCATCATTAATAGTTTTGAATTTATTCAAAGTTGTTAAACCGTAGACAAGCTACAAGTTAGTTTGGTTAGAGTATATCGATCCAACAAGTGGTATCAGAGCTTGTGTGGAGACTCTGATTAAGAAGAAACCCTTAAAACCAATTTATCAACAAACCCTAAACGATGTCGACTGAAGCTGCACCTATCCCATCCATTACCTCACTCAGAATTCCTATCATCAAGAAGGGAGAATATGATCTTTGGAGCATGAAGATGAGGCAGTACCTTGCTATTACTGACCATGCTCTATGGGATGTGATTGTCAATGGTAATGTTGTTCTTGACGAACCTGTGCATGTTGAAGGCCAACCCAAACCACCTTAACCAACCTTGCCAGCAGCTACAAAGAGAAATCAAGATAAGGCTCTCAACATACTGTTGTCTGCTATTCCTGATGGTCACCTACTGAAGTTCCATGATGATAAGGATGCAAAGCAATTGTGGGCTGCGATCAAGACAAGATTTGGAGGTAATGATGCTTCAAAGAAGATGCATAGAAACTTATTGAAGCAGCAGTTTGAAACTTTCATTGTTGGTGAAAGAGAAGGTCTTGATGCTGCCTATGACGGATTCCAAAATCTACTTAGTATGCTAGAACTGTATGGAGCAGAGGTATCTGTTGAAGATGCAAATTTGAAGTTCTTAAGGAGTTTGCCATCTGTCTGGCATGTGGTTGCTACTATGATTAGAGGACAACCTGGATTGGAGTCTATGGACTTTGATGATCTCTACAACAATTTGAAAGTGTATGAGCAAGAGATGAATGGTCACAGTTCTCAGAAAACTCACAACATAGCTTTTGTGTCTTTTGAAAACAGAAGCAGTACTTCTACTAAAAGTACTGCTTATCCTTCTCAAAGTACTGTTGGTGATACACATCATGTTTGCACAACCACAACTACCCCCAACCCATCACCAACAAACAACACCAATTCTGATGATGTTGTATGTTCCTTCTTTGCACAACAAGCCACTTTACCTATTACCTATCAAGAAGACTTGTTGCAGATTGAAGAAGATGCTTTAGAGGAGATTGACATAAGATGACAAGTAGCCATGATCACTGCAAGGATCAAGAAGTTCATGAACAAGACAGGAAGGGGAATTGATTTCAAAGCCAAACAAGGTATAACTTTTGACAAATCCAAGATTGAATGTTTCAATTGTCAAAAGCTTGGACACTTTGCAAGGGAATGCAAGTTTGCAAAATATCAGGCAAACAGGATGATTGAACAACCCAAGGTTGAAAGAAAGGAGGTTCCTATTACTGAATCACAACCAAAAGCTTTGGTGGCTCAAGAAAATCTAGCAGAGATTGACTGGAGTGCTGAATTTGATGATGAACCTGTTACCTATTCTATGGTTGCAATGGAAGAGTTTGATTGGAGCACAGCTTTTGATGAGGAACCAGGATATGCTGCTTTGGAATCAAGAGATGGTCTTGGAAGCTTTGACTGGAGCATGGAGGATGAAGATGAACCTGTTCTGATTGCTATGGTAGCTACTTCACCAAGTTCATCCAATGTCTCTGAGGTATGCTCTAAGTGTAATGATGTTTATCAAAAGTTGCTTAAAGAATATGTGACTGAAAGAGATAATTGTAGAACAGCTAGGTCTGAGGTAGCTGGTTATCAATTAACTTTAGAGTCAATGGAAGCCAAAATATTAACACATGAAAATAATGAAATGGCTTGGGCAGAAAAATATGAGCAACAAGATTACCAATTAAAATTAAGTGAATGGAAGTTAGGATGTAAGGTGTCTGAATTAGAAAAGATTACTAAGGAAAGAGATGCTTTGTTAGAAAAACTTGGTAGTATTAAACAGGCTGGTCTATCACATGTTCAATTTGTTGAAAAACAAAGAGTAATAAACAGTAGAGCTGGACTAGGTTATGGTGAAGATAGTAGTTCAGATGAGACCCCACCTAGTGATAAGGAAGAGACTCCACCTAGTGATAAGGAAGAGATCTCACCTAGTGATGATGAAATCACTAGCTCAGAAGAAAACACATCTAGGAATGAGGAACCAATTAGTAAAACACCTCCTGAGTTTAAGAAAGATAAGGGGTACCACTCAGTTCCTCCACCTACTGGTAGGTTTCAACCACTTAGGACAGATGTTTCTCGTTATGGTGTAGACAACCTAGAGTTTAGGAAGAAGCTTACTAGTCAATCTAGTTCTGAGAAACCCAAGGATGATTTTCAAAGGGGTAATGATCAAAAGTTTCCTACAGCCTTTCAAAAACAAGCAGTACCTCCAAATACTTTTCAAAGTACTGCTGGACATTCAGCAGTACCTCCAAGAGAAACTTTTCAAAATACTGCTCACTATAGGAAACCTTTTAATCATAGAAGAGGATTTGGGAATATGGAGAGAAAGTTATGTTATGTATGCTATAGTCCTGATCATTTGATTAAGCACTGTGACTTACACTCAGAATATTTAAGTCAGTTCCCAAAGAATAGACCTACCACCCATAAGCCAAGAGAGACTAGATCAGTTTGGAATCACTCAAATAGGGTCAACCATAGTAATTTCTCTAAAGACTATAGGTACCCTCACCAGAAAAGAATGTTTTCCAAACCACCAGTACCTTCACACACTGATAAGTCTCAAGAAGTACCTTCTCAAAGGACTAATAAGTTTTCACCCAATCATGGTACTGCTAACACTTTTTCATATAGCAGACCTAAGAGATTCAATTCATATAAAAGGTCTTACACTTCAAGTAGAGTACCTAGATCAGAGAAACCTAAGGTCAAACGAAATTGGGTTAAGAAAGAAAGTATTGATGGGGAACAAGCAGTACTTTCATCAGATAAGGGTGAAACAGGGAGTGTTGTTGATAATACAACACAGGACATGGGACCAACGCAAATAATCATTGACCATGCCTTTAAAACCAGTGGAGATTACATACTGAAGGAATTCAAGTATGTCACTCCACAAGGGGAACACAAGTCAGTAATGGCTTGGGTTCCTAAAAGAAACTAACCCTTTTCTTTACTGTGCAGGGCAACCCAGAGGAGGAGCTTAAAGATCATATTATTGTTGATAGTGGTTGCTCTGGCAGCATGACAGGGGACAAGGAGATCCTGTCAGATTTTAAGGCATATTATGGAGGAAGAGTTGCATTTGGTAATGATCCTGATGGAGGGAGAATCACTGGCAAAGGAACAATCAAGGCTGGATGTATTGATTTTGAGAATGTTAGATATGTGAAGGAGCTCAAGTTCAATCTTTTGTCAGTATCTCAGATTTGTGACAAGAAGTACCCAATTCTTGATGCGTGGTTTTGCAACCTTACAACAGGTTTTACCTCTCGAGGGATCTCAAGAGGCTTACAACCCCACCAGGCAGTGTACCTGACTGATGTAGTATAGTGTAGTGGTAAGTACGGGGGATTGATCGTTCTCCACAGGGAATAGTATTCGTTAGGTATGAAAAATTACTCTAATAGGTCTAAGGGTGAGAGAAGATTCTTTTTATGTTTTTATATTTTTATGAAAGCAAGTAAAATCTCGGGTTTGAAAGAGTGGGCGGAATTAGTTGCTAGTCAACTAACCCAAATTACTACGAATGCAAATAAAATAAAATAACAAAAATGAAAATGTTGGTGAAAACTTATGTGGAGGGAAATGTGTTTACTTAGATTTCCTTACTCCCTAACTATCTTTTACCGGTTGATTAGTGTGTATTAGTTGCGTGGATGACGGGTGTATTCCTTAATACCATTCGTGGGGTGGCGTACGTACTTCCCCAACTCTACAAGCTCCTACTTCACTCCTATGTCGAGCCGGCTAGGAAGCTCCTAACATGGGATCACTAGAATTCGCTTGTGCATTAAATACAACCATAAAAACCTTTAGTACGCATTGGTTCATGTTTCTTAAGACGTTCAAGCAAGTTACCGAATAGGAAGTTAGCCAGTTTTCTTAAGCCTAACATAGATGAACAATCATCCAATACAACTAACAACACACTAATAACCAATAATCAATAGCTAGGTTTCATTAGATCTAAGCAAACACAAGATAAATCTAGCCTAACATGTTAAACAAAAGACAAGAATAAGATAGAATCAAACAACACATAGACATATTGAATGATTAATTGATAACTTATCTTCAATGTAACATGGAAGATCTCAAGGCAAAAAGCCTTGAAAGAGATGCCAAATTCGTCCTAGGGTTTTCACACACAAAGTTCCCCAATAAGTTCCACACTAATGACAAAGAATTGCAAAACTATATATAGATTTTTAGATCTGACGGCGTCACGTTATGGAGTGTGACGCCGTCACCTCGCCGCTTTTAGGGTTCCCTGATGACCTTCTTGACGCCGTCCCTCTTTAGCTCTCCAAAATCCGTTCTGGCTTATCAAGGCTTGACGCCCTCAGACTATGAACGTGACGCCGTCCCTCTTTAAATTATAACGTGACGACCTTGATCAGATTAAAGCGTGACGCCGTCAGAATTCCCATGCAATTTTATCTGGCTTATCATGAGTAAATTTCACATCCACCACTTTTGCCAAGCCATGACGCCGTCCAGGGTTAATCCTGACGCCGTCAAAGGTAACTTCCAGCAAGATTTTGAGACTTTGTTGTTTTCTTCACTTTTATGCTCCAAAAACGTCCAAAATGCTTCCTTTTCCAGATTTCTTCTCAAAAGTACCTAAAATGACAAAAGGAACGATTTAGGGCAATATTTGATCAAATAAATACGATTTAGGGCTTAAATGACCCCTTAAAAGCGGTACACTTTTCGCTTCATCAAATACCCTTACACTTGAGATTTGCTTGTCCTCAAGCAAATGCGCTTTTATTCTAATCAAAATACAAGTTAGGGGTCATTTAATGCTAACATAAAAGTAATTACAACAAATATTCGTTCCACCTTAATCATAATAAGCACGGAGATTATAAACTAGCACCTCACAAGTAGTGTTTAGATACTCACATCTCTCAAGTGTCATCAAAGTAAATCTCATAAATGAAAACGGATAATATCTCTCACTACCTGTCATAGCAAATAGATTACCATAGGCTTGGGAAAGGATCGAAAACCTCCTCCACTAGGCGTAAGCACCTAAGATAAACTATCAAAGAGGGCTTTTACATGGGTTATAACGTTAGGTGTAGGGAAAAGGAAAACACGGTTTTGTTGGATAAATGATATTTTACTGGTGGCGAGTTAAAGATCTTGATCAATTACATGTACTATACAATGTTGCTAAGCCAAGACTCGACTCGATTTAAGCTAATGAAAGAAAATAAAAAAAACATAAAATAAACATAAAATAAAACGGGATGGTAGTCCGTATGTTTTTTCTACTTTTCTTTTTCTCATTTTTTTTGTATTTTTCTTGATTTTTTCAATTTTTTTTTTTTTTTTTTTTTTTTTTTTTTGTGCATACACTTTTGCCCTACCATCCAAAATAATACATCATAGGGGCATTGCATTCCCCTTACACTTGAACTTTTACATAACTTTACAAATAACTATTCTAATGACTCGAATTAAGATAATTGAAAAACTTGGAGTACTTTTAAAATATTTAGCACATATGGGGGTAATAAATGATGATCTTCCCCATTACTCCATTACACTAGTACTTTACCCATGAGTCCCAATCGTCCCAAAACAATATGTACAAGGATATGACTCGACTTAGCAACCATGTAATCAATTAGATAATTAACTTGGGTTTAAACAAATGTTGTAACAATAATGCACTAAAAATGAGTGCATAAAAGGTAGGCTAAGGCGATTTGGGTGTACATTTTAGTGGGGTGTAAACAAATTCTTCCTTTAAGTAAAATGCTTAAAGTTAGAAACGAAAAGATAGGCTCTGAGGGGTGTACTAGGGGTATCGTGTACTAAAAATGAGTACAACGCAAAGGGTGTGGGAGAATTACTTGACCAATGTAGCCAATGTAATTATAACAAAAACACAGGTGTAAAACAATGGGTTAATCCTAATGCCTCTTATCATGTAGTAAATCTAACTACACGAATGTAGTCTCACTTGTGGCCTTGGAATGGTCCTAACGCAAGTTCTAGAATCTAAGTGCTACCGGTACACACATCATAGCATAAATGCTTTTCCTACCAATTCTAGGGGCGAACCTTACATATTTGGGGGGGAAAATTTTTTAGTGGTACGGTTTTTGTGCTAGTCATATAACTCCTATCCGTGAGACGCTCATTAAGATCAAAGTTTCACTCCTATATGTTGTAAAAAATTTTAAATTTGGCACTAAAATTACCCTAACAGGTATTTATCTCAGTTTTATTACACATCTACCATCAAACAAACAAAAATCAAGCGCACTTGTATTCTCTAATCGTACTTTTACCCCCCTTACACTTAAGATGAACATTGTCCCCAATGTTCAAATAACAAGATGTAAAAGTATAAAGTAAAAGAATGAAATCAAATACTCCCCTGATTCGTTCGGTGGATAATGAAGTAACACGGTTAGATCTTCTTCCAAAGAGAATGTTGAAGCTCCATGACTAATGTATCGCCATAAGCTTGATCCAAAAACATTTCCTTGTCCAAAATAACCTGTTAAACCTGAGAAAACAAACACGAAAACCTGCATAACATCGGCGGGATAAATCTATATATAAGGATATAATGCTTGTGGAATGATAATTTTGCAGATTCCTGGAGATTATAAGTTATAGATTTAATAAAAACTTTTTATGAAAACAAAACTTTCAAAAATTTTCAGAAAATTAAACCTGACGTCGTCAGGTTGTAACTCCTGACGCCGTCAGAAATGATCTGACAGAATTCTCATGTTATGTTTCCGGAAAATTTTTGGAAAAACCTATACCTTACTTCCTGGAAATCCTGCAAAACATCATTATGACTCGATACAAGCATTTGACTCAAACAAACACTAATATGTATGTTAATTTATTATTATTATGATTCATGTTCATTTGTGTTCTAATAAACCGATTTAGATTTCCCTTACACTTAACTTTTGCAAAATACCTTTATATGTAGTTAAGACGAAGTTAAAAACAAAATAAAGCATTTTCACAAATTAGTTTTGAACATGAACCAATAAGAATAAAAATTAAACACACATACGGAAGCAAATAAAAACAAACAAACAAACAAGTAAACACACAAAGCAAATAAAGCTTGGGTTGCCTCCCAAGAAGCGCTTTTCTTTATTAACGAGTCTTGTAGCTAGACTCAAAGTCACGTACATTACGTGATTCCATCATTGGTCACGGTTCCTAGGCCATTCTCCTTTGATTCTCTATCAGAATCACTTTCATAGTGAAGGTATTTCGGGTCCTCGAGATCAAAGGGATTGTTTCGGTATTTAGAACTAAGCTCCTTATCATGCTTAAAGAATCCACTTGACAGGTCAAAAGTGTCCTTACATCCCCTTCTCACATCATCATCACACAACACGAGTTGGGAACTTAACCTATCCAGCCCATCATAATCAATCTCCTTGAATTCTCTCATCTTGTAAGGCGTTTGGTATGAGATTTCCCTAATCCCATCGGTGAAAGTCATGATCCAATTGAGCTCGTCCACAACCAAGCTTGTGGCCTTGCAAAAAGGTGCCCCAAAAACAACTTGTGATAACCTGGGATCGATGTACTTTTCGATATTATCGACGATTGCGAAGCTCATAGTGAATGTCATGTTTCCTACAAACACCTGTACATCATCATCTATGCCAATGTCGTCCTTCCCTTTATGAATCATCCCCCATCTGCAAATGTTGTTATAATGAAACAGGGACATCACATTTTTGGGTAAACATGTGTCGATGTAAACATTATAAAAATGCTTGTGACCAATCATGCAAGGTATTTTGAGATTATTCGGATCACATCGCTTAATTCGGCCAGGCCTTCTACCGCATAGCCCCCATGTGTTGCCACATGCTGATGGTTGATACTCATACACTTCTTCACAGCCATCCCGAAAAATCAATTTCCTGACACCATCGGTAAATAATGAACTCCTATCATCCTCATCGAGTATCACTCCCGTTGCGTTTATGAATGGCTTGCCTAGAACAAGGCTAGCTAAGGGTGGGCTAATGATAGAGTCCATGTTATTAAATACAGTTAGCTCGATATGAAAGAGGAACTTTTCTATCACAATTGGTACCCTTCTTATTACCCCGATGATATTAGACCCTTCATATTTGACTTGTTCGGTGAAGGCTTCGTTATATAGAGAGAGGGATATTGCATTCATAGAAGAGTTGGGGTTTATGTATGCATCTTTTATAAACTTTTTCCTAGTGGTGCAAGATATCTTTAAGACCCTAGGAACGCCATCCTCTATTCTCTCTCCGAATCCCATAGGCAACTTAGCTGTGCCCCTCTCAAGTTCCTCCACCAGGGGGCGGTCTAGCAGTACTGGGAGCTCATGAGGCATTTCGGATTTCTCTTCCGAGCCCTTCTCATCACTCACCTCTCTTGTACTCGAGTTCTTTGGTGAGTCTAGATAGTCGTCGGGCGCCTCGGGGTTCTTTTCGGGAACTTCACCCTCCATTTCATTGTCCACATTCTCGGTTGATTGTTGGTCCAGATTGGGTTTAGGAACATGTATTGTTGTAATGGTGTTCACGAAGTGGAGAGGTTTCGACGGGGTATGAGTATCTCCAGTTTCTTTTCCGTTTTGTGATATGTGTTTGAAGAGTTTACTAGGGTGCTTGATTTTTACAGGAGGAGGTGTTTGGTGAGTCACCGTGACAGATTTGATCTCATTAACTCGTGTCAACTCACAAGTTGACCTGCCAGCAAGGCGATCATTGATAACCTTAAACAGGTCATCAACCTTGTTGTTCATATCAACTTGCTGTTGTCTGAATTGATTCTCAAGTTTGGAGAGCTGTGTTTCTTGAGAGAGAATGAATTTTTGCAGTAATTCCTCGTGATTTTGTTGTTTATGCGTATGCTGATGAGGGTAATGTTCAGACCAGGTGAGTGGGGGAGAGTCATTGAATGATACACTTCGAGTTTGGTTCCAACTAAAATTTGGCTTATTCTTCCATGCCTCATACCTATCTTCGGGATTCTTGTATCCATAATTAGTAGTGAGCCACTTATCTCCCGCCTTATCGATTCGCGAGGATGCGAATTCTTTGAAAGCCTGTTTGGGGAGTTCCATGCAATCATGAGTGTTGTGGGGACCACTACATAATTCACATGAAGAAGTGATTTTGTTCACTTGGCTTGAAGGTTTAGGAGCCTCGTAGAATTTCATGAGAAACTTGACTTGGTCTTCAAGTTCTATGATCCTACGGTCGGAAGTGCTTGAATTGTTCGAAGGCAAAGATATTGCCTTGACCGTTTTATTCAAATCACGGGGATCACTCCAACTTTCGTTGTCATAAAGAGTAAGATCCTCTAGGAGAGCCCATGATTGTTCCGCACTTAGATCACGTAGCTTGCCACCGGCCGATTGGTCAATGGTTTGCCTCGTGGAGAGATTGATATGGTCATAGAAGATTTGGACTTGGAGCCAAAGTTCTATGCCATGGTGAGGGACTTTTTGGAGTAAGTCCTTGAATCGAGTCCATGCCTCGTAGAGAGTTTCGCCTTGACGTTGTTGGAACATCAAGATATCATTCCTTAGCTTGGTAGTTCTTCCCGGTGGGAAAAACTGAGCAAGGAAACGAGTAGTGAGATCATCCCAAGAGGTGATGGATCCTGCGGGTTGACGTTCTAGCCATTGACTAGCTTGGTCCCGCAGAGAGAATTGAAAGAGACGCAATCGAGTCGTCTCTCGAGTGGCAACATCAAGGTCTATAGAATCAATAATTTTGAGAAAGTCCTTGAGATGTTGATTAGGATCTTCGGAACGAAGTCCATGGAATGCGCATCCGCTTTGCACCAACCGGATGGTGTCGGATCGCAAGGGTGTGACATTGGCTCCTTGAGTGAGCTCAATGGTGTTTCGATAGCCATGGTGGCTAGGACGGGAGTACTCTCCTAAAGTACGGGCTCTAGGAGGTGGTGGTTGTTGTTGTGGTGGTGGGTTGTTGGGATTAAGGATATTACCATCTTCCATGATGTCGAATGGTAATGGTTACGAACAAAGAAACGAAGAAAATAGATAGACTAAAGAAAACCTAGAAAAATAAAATAAAAATCTCACTAGAAAGGAATCTAGTGAGTAGACCTATAAAATAAAAATTCAACCTAAACAATAACTATTCCCTGGCAGCGGCGCCAAAAACTTGATGCGTGGTTTTGCAACCTTACAACAGGTTTTACCTCTCGAGGGATCTCAAGAGGCTTACAACCCCACCAGGCAGTGTACCTGACCGATGTAGTATAGTGTAGTGGTAAGTACGGGGGATTGATCGTTCTCCACAGGGAATAGTGTTCGTTAGGTATGAAAAATTACTCTAATAGGTCTAAGGGTGAGAGAAGATTCTTTTTATGTTTTTATATTTTTATGAAAGCAAGTAAAATCTCGGGTTTGAAAGAGTGGGCGGAATTAGTTGCTAGTCAACTAACCCAAATTACTACGAATGCAAATAAAATAAAATAACAAGAATGAAAATGTTGGTGAAAACTTATGTGGAGGGAAATGTGTTTACTTAGATTTCCTTACTCCCTAACTATCTTTTACCGGTTGATTAGTGTGTATTAGTTGCGTGGATGACGGGTGTATTCCTTAATACCATTCGTGGGGTGGCGTACGTACTTCCCCAACTCTACAAGCTCCTACTTCACTCCTATGTTGAGCCGGCTAGGAAGCTCCTAACATGGGATCACTAGAATTCGCTTGTGCATTAAATACAACCATAAAAACCTTTAGTACGCATTGGTTCATGTTTCTTAAGACGTTCAAGCAAGTTACCGAATAGGAAGTTAGCCAGTTTTCTTAAGCCTAACATAGATGAACAATCATCCAATACAACTAACAACACACTAATAACCAATAATCAATAGCTAGGTTTCATTAGATCTAAGCAAACACAAGATAAATCTAGCCTAACATGTTAAACAAAAGACAAGAATAAGATAGAATCAAACAACACATAGACATATTGAATGATTAATTGATAACTTATCTTCAATGTAACATGGAAGATCTCAAGGCAAAAAGCCTTGAAAGAGCTGCCAAATTCGTCCTAGGGTTTTCACACACAAAGTTCCCCAATAAGTTCCACAATAAGTTCCACACTAATGACAAAGAATTGCAAAACTATATATAGATTTTTAGATCTGACGGCGTCACGTTATGGAGTGTGACGCCGTCACCTCGCCGCTTTTAGGGTTCCCGGATGACCTTCTTGACGCCGTCCCTCTTTAGCTCTCCAAAATCCGTTCTGGCTTATCAAGGCTTGACGCCCTCAGACTATGAACGTGACGTCGTCCCTCTTTAAATTATAACGTGACGACCTTGATCAGATTAAAGCGTGACGCCGTCAGAATTCCCATGCAATTTTCTCTGGCTTATCATGAGTAAATTTCACATCCACCACTTTTGCCAAGCCATGACGCTGTCCAGGGGTAATCCTGACGCCGTCAAAGGTAACTTCCAGCAAGATTTTGAGACTTTGTCGTTTTCTTCACTTTTATGCTCCAAAAACGTCCAAAATGCTTCCTTTTCCAGACTTCTTCTCAAAAGTACCTAAAATGACAAAAGGAACGATTTAGGGCAATATTTGATCAAATAAATACGATTTAGGGCTTAAATGACCCCTTAAAAGCGGTACACTTTTCGCTTCATCAATTCTGTTTACTGATACAGAATGTCTCATTCTCTCTCCTGAGTTTATGTTTGTTGATGATCACTTGGTAACTTTGAGAGTACCAAGAACCAATGATGTGTACAGTTTAGACTTAAAGACTCTCAATTCTGCTAGGAGAGCAACATGTTTAGTAGCAAAGGCATCATTGGAAGAAGCACATCTGTGGCACAGAAGACTAGGTCATGTAAATTTCAAGAACATCAACAAGCTAGTTGATGAAGCGAAAAGTGTACCTCTTTTGGGGGGTCATTTAAGCCCTAAATCGTATTTATTTGATCAAATATTGCCCTAAATCGTTCCTTTTGTCATTTTAGGTACTTTGGAGAAGAAATCTGGAAAAGGAAGCATTTTGGACGTTTTTGGAGCATAAAAGTGAAGAAAACGACAAAGTCTCAAAATCGGCTGGAAAAGTACCTTGACGGCGTCATGTCTTGGCAAAAGAGGTGGATATGAAAAATACACGTGACGCGCCAGAGAGTTTTGCAATGGAAAGTCTGACGGCGTCACCCATTAAGGTGATCAAGGCCATCACGGTTTAAGCTAAAGAGAGACGGCGTCAAGCTTTATTCTGACGGCGTCAAGCCTTGATAAGCCAGGGAGGATTTTGGAGGACTAAAGAGGGACGGCGTCAGGAAGACCATCCGGGAACCCTAGCCACGGTGAGGTGACGGCGTCAAGATCTACAACGTGACGCCGTCAGCCCTTAAACTCTATATATAGTTTTGCAATTTTTAGTCATTAGTGTGCAACTTTGTGAGGAGAAACCCTAAGACGAATTTCTGCCATTTTTAAGGGTTTTCATACCCTTGGATCTCCCATGTTTAATTGAAGATAAGTAATCACTTAATCAATCAATATGTCTATGTGTTGTTTGATTATATCTTGTTCTTGTCTTTTGATTAACATGCTAGGCTAGATTTATCTTGTGTTTGCTTAGATCTAATGAAACCTAACTATTGATTATCGGTTATTAGTGTGTTATTAATTGTATTGAATGATTGTTTATCGATGTTAGGCTTAAGAAAACTGGCTAACCTCCTATACGGTAACTTGCTTGAACGTCTTAAGAAACATGAACCAATGCGTACTAGGTTTTTATGGTTGTATTTAATGCATGAGCGAATTCTAGTGATCCCATGTTAGGAGCTTCCTAGCCGGCTCGACATAGGAGTGAAGTAGGAGCTTGTAGAGTTGGGGAAGTACGTACGCTACCCCACGATTGGTATTAAGGAATACACCCGTCATCCTCGCAATTAATACACACTAATCAACCGGTAAAAGATAGTTAGGGAGTAAGGAAATCTAAGTAAACACATTTCTCCCCATATAAGTTTCACAACCTTTTCATTTTCAGTTATTTTATTTTATTTGCATTTGTAGTAATTTGGGTTAGTTGACTAGCAACTAATTCCGCCCACCTCCTTCAAACCCGAGATTTTACTTGCTTTCATAAAATTATAAAAATACAAAAAGAATCTTCCCTCACCCTTAGACCTATTAGAATAGTTTTTCAATCCTAATGACACTATTCCCCTAGAGAACGATCAATCCCCGGTACTTGCCACTTCACTATACTACATCGGTCAGGTACACTGCCTGGTGGGGATTGCAAGCCTCTTGAGATCCCTCGAGAGGTAAAACCTGTTGTAAGGTCGCAAAACCACGCATCAAGTTTTTGGCGCCATTGCCGGGGAATAGTTATTATTTAGGTTGAATTTTTATTTTATTAGGTCTACTCACTAGATTCCTTTCTAGTGAGATTTTTATTTTTCTTTTTATTAGATTTCTTGTAGTCTATCTTTTTCTTTGTGCCCTTTGTTTGTAAAACCATTTTCATTTGTCACTATGATGGATGAAATTCCATTTAGATCATTGACAATAGAGGAACAATTATATTTCACCAATAGATTTGTTTTCTATCATTCCTATGAATTTTTGTGTGATCTTTGTGATTTCCAAAAGGAGTTAGGGGTAAGGTTAGATGGGTTTAATGAATTCTATGCATGTGAGATTTCTATTAGACGAGCATTATCTGGATCAATTCCTTTTAGTCAGACCCTTTTTGGATGAATTTTGAGGAAAGCTTCCTAACCATGACCCATAAGTGGAACGAATTGGTGGATTCGTATGAGCAAAGAGACCTAGTTTCTAAGAACATGGACTTAGAATCAAACCAAGATTCTGAGATGGTTAGTTGCATGAGTGGGATAGATTTCACCAAAACATACGACACACATGAGGGTAGAGTTGAGCCACCTAGCTGCATGTCATGGTTAGGCACTACCATAATACAGGGTGAACACTTAGGTGATCTTGACATAGGGAATGATGAGGTAAGTAACATAAGCCCACCAAGTACCCCACAAGTCCTACCATCATTTGAGGCACACACACCGCCCGTGACTTACCCGGAAGAAGTTGAGGAGACTATAGGAACCCCAATAGAGGTAGAGCCCTTGGACCAAACACAACTAGAAGAAATAGGTTTGAATGCTTTTAGTGATCACAACCTTTCTTTTAGTCCTATGGAAGTTCCTAGTTTTGATGAGCCGGAGCCTCAACCAAAACCGTTACCTAATCTTCCATCCTTGGATGAAAATTTAGGAATTGAATTAGGTCCCGATCCACCCATCAAAACATATAGTCCGGGTAGTCTTAAGTTTAAGGTAGTAGACATTAAGCCTTGTAGTGAGGAAGCTAATATAGGAGTGAACCATGACCTTACATACTTACATCACCCATTCATGATTGATCACAAGAAACATTATGGGTTTAAACCAAGTTTATTAGGTCAAGATGGATTCCCAACTAGGAATCTCTCGAAGTTGATAGAAGATGATCCCTTTTTAGGAGAAAACTTTAATTCACCCATTGACCAAAGTGAACTAGGTAAGGTTATGATGAAAGGAGCACACCCCTTTGAGTATATAATTCATCCACCACTCTTTCCTCACGCGGCATACTTCCACCAAGATGGTGTGTATCGCTACTATCACCCGCACTTAAACCTAAGTGTAGGGAAAACCTCTCCTTTGTTCTTTAAATAAGGGCAGAGTCAGGCTCGTGACTCGAACAAAAACAAGCACTTCTTGGGAGGCAACCCAAGCTTTATTTGCTTTGTGTGTTTATTTATTTGGTTGTTTGATTTTATTTGCTTCCGTATGTATGTTTAATTATTATTATTATTGATTCATGTTCAAAACTAAATTGTGAAAATGCTTTATCTTGTTTTTAACTTCGTCTTAACTACATATAAAGGTATTTTGCAAAAGATAAGTGTAAGGGAAATCCAAATCGGTTTATTAGAACACAAATGAACATGAATCATAACAATAATAAATTAACATACATATTCATATTTGTTTGAGTCAAATGCTTGTATCGAGTCATAATGATATTTTGCAGGATTTCCATGAAGTAAGGTATAGGTTTTTCCAAAAATTTTCTGGAAACTTAACATGAGAATTCTGTCAGATCATTTCTGACGGCGTCAGGCTTTACAACCTGACGGCGTCAGGTATTAATTTTCTGAAATTTTTGAAAGTTTTGTTTTCATAAAAAGTTTTTATTAAATCTCTAACTTATAAACTCCAGGAATCTGCAAAATTGTCATTCCACAAGCATTATATCCTTATATAGAATTTATCCCGCCGATCCTCTTGCATTGATTGCTCAAACACCAACACCTGTAACAGTGAATACACAACCATCATCATCATCTTCCACTCAGAACTACATGCAACAACAATACGTTCCACAAACTGCTGTCTTACCACAACAACAATTCTACCCACAACAACAACAAGTCATTCCACAACAACAATATCCTCAATTCCAAGAACCAGAATTCACTGACAATGATCAGGCCACTGCTGCTCTGTCACAAGCATTTGTTCTCTTGTCAAAGGCATTCCAAGGACGCTATTCTACTCCAACTAACAACAATCAAAGAATTTCATCAAACACTCGCAACAGGCAGATTGCACAGCCGAGTTTCAACATGGGTCAACAAGGACAAATGGTTGGAGTTTATGGGAATCAGCAGGGATATGCTACAAGGTTTCAGATTGGTAATCAAGGGCAGTATGCAGGGAATCAGATGGATCAGTATGCAGGGAATCAGATGGGGCAAGTTGTTGGAAACTAGAGGTGTCAGAATGAATCGAAAAGTGTACCGCTTTTAGGGGGTCATTTAAGCCATAATCCGCGATTATATGATCAAATATTGCCCTAAATCGTTTCTTTTCTCATTTTAGGTACTTGGGACGTGATTTCTGGAATATGAAGCATTTTGGAGCTTTTTGGACGTTTTTATGCTCAAGAATGAAGAAAACAAAAAGACCAAGGAAAGTCAGGATTTTACACCTGACGGCGTCAGGCTTTGGATGCTGACGCCGTCACTCGAAGATGAAAGTGGTGGAATTATACACGTGACGCGCCAGAAAGTTTTACATAGGAAGTCTGATGGCGTCACGTGTTAATGAATGTAGGCCGTCAAGTGTTAAGTTAAAGAGAGACGGGCCAGAGGATTTTTGAAGGTGACGGCGTCAGGATCATAGACCTGACGACGTCAGATGATTTAGAGTGACGGCGTCAAAGTATTCTTACACGAGAAGGAACCTTAGTGAAACCGCCACAAGTTTATCAAGACAATCACAACTCGCGCGCGGAGTAGCTGTTACTGTTTTGGCCATAAAATCCTCATACGAACTCGGATTTAGGTGATTCAAAAGGCCACGGATTCGGGACGAAGAAATCTACAATTTGGTGAAAAAGGGGATCTGACGCCGTCAAGTGTATGGGCTGACGCCGTCAGATCGGGCCGACAGAAAGTTACCTATAAATATAACCTTATAACTTCATTATTTGTAAGCCCTAAACCCTAAGTCCGATTCTAGGGTTTAGGTAGGTGTTTTTCCAGCAACTTAGAGGGTTTCAATCATTTCATAAACATCAAATATTGGTTTGTTGATTCTAACTTAATTATGTCTTTCATTATTGTGGTTGTTTGCCCTTCATTGATCATGCTTTGCTAATTCACCTTGTGTCTACTTATGATTGTGTGAAACTTGTATATAATTAATTAGATCTTATTGATTCCTTGTTGATGTATGTGTCTATCGTCATCAATAAAGGTGTGACACTTCAATAGATCTAATTGGTTTAGCTTATAATTCTTGTTTCCTATTGTCTCTTGTTTGATTGGGTGATATCGATGTTAGGCTTAAGAAAACTGGCTAACCTCCTATACGGTAACTTGCTTGAACGTCTTAAGAAACATGAACCAATGCGTACTAGGTTTATTTGGTTGTTTTTAATGCATGAGCGAATTCTAGTGATCCCATGTTAGGAGCTTCTTAGCCGGCTCGACATAGGAGTGAAGTAGGAGCTTATAGAGTTGGGGAAGTACGTACGTCACCCCACGAATGGTATTAAGGAATACAACCCGTCAATTAAAACCAGGTGTGACAATTCAATAGGTAGAATTGGATAGCTAGCAAGGAGTAATACATCATAGGTAGATACGCTTCACTTCCCTTGTAGAACCCTAATTTACTTTCCTGCACATTAGTTTAATTAGTAGCTTTTGGGTTAGTTGATTAGCAACTAATTCCGCCCCTTTTTCCAAAACCAGAGATTTTTACTTGCTTTCCATAAAATATAAAAATAAAAAAAAGAATCATCCCTCACCTCTAGACCTAGTAGATAAATTTCAATCCTAACGAACACTATTCTTTGAGTTGAACGATCAATCCCCCGGTACTTGCCACTTCACTATACTACATCGGTCAGGTACACTGCCTGGTGGGGATTGCAAACTTCTCAAGATCCCTTGAGAGGTAAAACCTGTTGTAAGGTCGCAAAACCACGCATCAAGTTTTTGGCGCCGCAGCCCGGGGAGTAGTTATTGCTTAGGTTGAAATTTATTTTTATTAGGTCTACTCATTAGATTCCTATCTAGTGAGATTTTTATTTTCTTTTTATTAGCTTTCTAGTAGTCTATCTTTTCTTTGTATCTTTGTTCGTAAAAACCTTTCCATTGACTCTTCCATTCACCAATATGGAGTACGCGAACCCACCATACTACCGACCACGAAATCCATTTGCCCCTAATGACATCTTGATGTTCAACCAATATCGAGATGAACCCATATATGATGCATGGACTCGTTTTAAAAACTTACTCCGAATAGTCCCTCATCATAGCTTCAATTTAGCATCCCTAACCCAAATCTTTTACGATCGTGTCGACCGATATGACCAAATGTGCATTAACGATTTTGCCAATGGGGACCTTAGGGAATTAAATGCTGAAGAAGCATGGGATGCCTGATCCGTGGTGAAGTATATATAAATATTGTGCAACGACGGATACGCGTGAATAAATACAAATCACCCTTTTGTGAAAAAGGATACTCGTACAAACTCACGTTTGTGTGTAGTGTGAAACCAGGTAAGTGATTACCCGGATCGTTTCCCAACGAGATGTGAATGGGCTATTGTGGGAAGCTTTGGATTTGAGTGATTGATGATTTAGATTGCTTTTGATTTTGCTTTTTTAACAATTCTAAATAACAAATTTAAAACAGATATGCACAATAAAATTAAACGCGAATTAATTAACCTAAAAACGCGCAACGAAAAAATCTAAAAAGGACTAAAAAGTAAAATTTATGAAATTTAAAATCTAAAAATGTAAAATTACTAAAAACTTATTTAAAAACTTAAATTATATTTTTTTACACTTTTTATTTAATTATTACTAATTATTTATTATTTAAATACTAATTAAACTAATTTAAATTATAAAAAATACTAAATGAGCTAAGAAAAATCTAAAACTTTTTCTAAAAATATTATCAAGTAAATAGAAGCTAAGAAAATTATAAAATTGAAATTTACTTAATTAAAATTTAAAAAGATAAATTCTATTAAATAGAAGCTATCACTATATTTCTATTTTTGATTTTCTTAAGGACTAAAAATGTAATTATATTTTTCGTAGATTAAAAATGACAAAATAAAATTATGAAAATTAAAATTATATTTTTCTGATTATTATTCTATTTATTATGATTTAAATACTATTTTAAACTAATTAAAAAGATTAAAAATATCAAAACTATTCAGAAAATTATGAAAATTTACAGATAAATCTAAAATATTATTAAAAAGCTAGGAAAAATAAAATGAAAAGTTGACTAAGCCAAATAAGCAGATTTGGGCAGATAAGCAATTTGAAATAAGCCCAAAAATAAGCAAATAAGCACAAAAGTTCACCCAATGCTCAGAACAGGTTAAACCAACTTAAATAAGCACAAATCAACTTAATACAAACAGATTATTCCATAGGTTAAGCAAATGGACACCTAATCAGTTGCAAAGTTGAAACAGAAAATGCAGAAAAAGGCAAACTTGCAAGGCAAATTAAGCAGTCTAATAAGCTACTGAGATGCAATCTTAGGGGGGCAAAAGCTTCTCTATACTACTGAGTACTCTAAAAACCTAAAAGCCCCATCACAAACTAATCAATTGAACCCTAATTAGACCCTAGATCAGATGCTCAGAACAAGTTTAAACCTGAATTTTTGACTTTTTCAGAAAAACACAACGGTTGACTTTGGTGAACTTTGATCTTATTATACTAACTGATTATGATGTATTAAGGTGTATTAAGACTAGATTGAGCAATGTTAACAACTTATGAACACAAAATCACGATCATGGAACTTAAACTCTTAACAGTGAATCAGTGAATGGGATCAAAGATGATTTTGACTATTTATCAAACAAGCACAGGTTTTTATGGTTCCTCTGAGTTGTTCTTGACTAAAGTAACATGTAACAACAACCAATAACAACACAAACACTCAGCAACACCACTGAATCAGTAAGATCCAAACAACCTTTAACTTAACTGATTTTGTGATTTTCAAAGCAACTTATGGAATTAAACCACAACACTAATTTCAGAACTTATAACATCATTACACAAGATCAAGGAAGCATAAAACAACAATGATATAAGCATGAAACACAGAAATGGACAAATTGCTATATTGACTGTTATGAAGAGATTTTAACAACTTCCTAAATCAATGAAAAAGCTACCTATTTTAAGCTATATTATAACTTAATAACACCACAGAGACTAGAAAACACAAAGATTCAATCAATAAACTATTGA
This sequence comes from Artemisia tridentata subsp. tridentata, assembly GCA_021014915.2. Taxonomy (NCBI): domain Eukaryota; kingdom Viridiplantae; phylum Streptophyta; class Magnoliopsida; order Asterales; family Asteraceae; genus Artemisia; species Artemisia tridentata. The sequence continues at coordinate 359,759,411 of CP139503.1, read as the reverse complement.
TACAGTAAAATGCAAGATTGAAGAGATTAAGCTTACAACATGCATTCCAGCTAAAAACCAAGAACAAGGATCCAAGAACACTCCTATAGGTTCTCCACAGAACCACTAACCCATGGCCATCCAAGATTTACCATGCTCCAGCCATCTTCATCATCTTCAATGGGTTCCTGATTTTTTTTTAGCTAAACATGTGATTTCTTTGGTATTTTTGGTTCTTATTACTAAACTAAGTTTTATGGTTTCTAAAAGCTCTCAGAAGCTTTATAGGAACTTATGTGATCTATTTCAGTCCATATCATCAACTATAACAACATACAAGATTATGAGAATTTGAACTTTAAAAATGGCAACAACTGAATTTATGCTTAAAACTTGAAATTGATTACTTGAAAACGTTTACAATACACTGAATAAACTTAGTACAATGCTTAAAAGCTTAATCATAAACTAAGAAATGGAAATGAACTTAAACGACATACTTAAACTAAAATTAAACTAGATATCTGTCTCTACTGCATCTTGCTTCTTCTTTTTATACTTTTGAGACTCCTCACTTGATTCTGAACATATCCCATCAATAATCTTGGCCATTGGATGAGTTAAATTGATCTTAGCCGTATAAACTAATTTTGGCGCCAAAAGTGGATAAGGGCAGAGATGTAATCACATGGGTCTAAGGGAGTGGGGAAGAAGCATTAATTGTTTTTGGAGTAGTTAGGTAGCGTGTAGGAGGAGGGGGAGTGGGTGTGTCAAGAGGTGGTGGATAATGGTGGTATTTGGAGGGTGGTTTTGGTTAAGCGGTATGGTGGGAAAGGGAAGGTTTGACCGAAGTCAAACCCAGGCTTAGCTAAAAAGAAGGGTTGGGTCGGGTAAGGATTTGGTTGGGCTTTGGGATGTTGGGCTTGGGTTAAATAAATGGGATGGGTTTTAATAAGGATGGGTTGGTTTGTTTATTTATTTTGGGTCCGGTTGGTTATAGTAGCTAAATCACAAGGACCAAACTTGTACATTCTGAAATTTGGAGGACCACACTTGCACATCTTCCAAAATACACCAAGAGTAATTACTGCCATGTTTCAATAATCCAGGGACCATACATGATGTTTCCAAAAAATAATATTTCCCAAGGATCATTTTTGCAAATTCTGAAAGTGCAGGGACCAAACTTGTAATTTATTCAAACTTTTCACCAAAGGACTAAATATGATAATTTATGATTTAAAAAGGACCTTTGGTGACTTTTCTTACAAAACAAATGCTTAGGGACTAATTTTGACAAGTTTTGAAACTTGAGGGACTGAAACTGCCAATTTTGCAAACTTTGTTCGTTTTTCAACTGTTTTTAAACATTTTGCATTTGAAACATATAAAACACAATCCCTGGGATATTTTCAGTATTTTGCTGCATTTCTGAGTGTTTTTGAATGTTTTGGCAGTTCAGATAAGACAAAAATGATGAGTATTTAAACACTCATCAATCCCCCACACTAAACTATTGCTAGTCCCTAGCAATCTTTTATGAAGTTTTAATGGATTTTTCTCTTTACCAAAAGCCATCACTTCTGGAGTAGCCAATTGTTTTAGTTCAAGTAAGAACCTTGGTACAATGATAACCAAATGATTTTGAGCAAACCATCAGCTGTCAACGGTTTTGATTTGTCTTTACCAGAAGCCGTTTGCTTCTGGACTAGCCAACTCTTAGATAAATTATCAATATTATCTTTGGTGAGCTGAATACCAATTATGGATTTTCACTGCCTTTACCACAAGCCACAACCTTGCGGGCTAGCCAACTCTTCACTTTTAAAGATATGGCGAGTCGAAAACCATACAATTTTCGGCAAATTGCAAGCCATCAACGGATTTGAGACATCTTTACCAAGAGCCGTTTGCTCCTGGATTAGCCAATCCTTTTGTGGGTTAGACATGGCGGACTGATAACCATTTATTGCGTTCTAAGTGAGAAAAATTTTTAAAATTTTGGCTAAAATGGGGGTACTAGATGGTACGTTTGATTAAATTCGCTAGAATTCCCCCCCACACTTAGAACTGAATATTGCCCTCAATATTCAAAGTACCGGTTGTTAAACCAACACTTAGAACGTGAAAGGGAAATACTAATAGCCATTTATATACACACATTTTTTTATTTTTTTTTTTGAAATTTTCATATATACAACATGTGGGGCATCTCCCCCACACTAGGGTGGTAGAAAATAGAAAGAAGTCAGAAATATGGGTGAAAACCCATATGGTGCTTGAGTTTTTGATCACCGAGTCACTAGCTTGACTCGATCCCCGCATTCATTGGTTCTTGGGGAAAGTTTGAAGATCCGGGACAACCATGGGTGGTATGTCCTCTCCAAAGTAATGTTTCAACCGATGACCATTCACTTTAAAGTTAGGTCCGTTAGCTTGAGATAACTCAACGGTACCATATGGATAAACTTTTGTGATAGTGAATGGACCAGACCAACGGGATTTGAGTTTTCCCGAGAAGATCTTCAATCTTGAATTGAAAAGAAGGACTCGATCACCAACGTTGAAAACGCGGTTCTTGATTTTAGAGTCATGAATCTTCTTTGTCTTTTCTTTGTAGATCAAAGAGTTCTCGTATGCTTGATCACGAAGTTCATTCAATTCATTTATTTGAACTTTCCGGTGATCACCCGCTGTCTGAAGGTCAAAGTTTGCATGCTTGAGGGCCCAGTAGGCTTTGTGCTCAAGCTCAATCGGCAGATGACACGCCTTTCCGTACACAAGCTTGTATGGAGTACACCCGATGGGTGTTTTGTAAGCTGTACGAAAGGCCCAGAGTGCGTCATCTAGCTTATCCGACCAAGATGCACGATTTTCTCCTACGGTCCTTTCCAAGATTCTTTTAATTCCTCGATTAGTAACTTCCACTTGCCCACTTGTTTGGGGGTGATACGCGGTAGAAAGACGGTGTGTAACACCATACTTTTGCATGACTTTATCAAACTTGTCATTGCAGAAATGCGTACCACGATCACTGATAATAGCACGTGGAGTTCCAAAACGAGCAAAAAGAGATTTCAAAAATTTCACAACAACTCGGGCATCATTTGTGGGTAAAGCTTTCGCTTCAACCCATTTTGACAAATAGTCAACAGCCACGAGTATGTATTTTTTCCTCGAGATGATGGAAATGGCCCCATAAAGTCAATGCCCCATATGTCAAAGATTTCACAAACTTGAATGACATTTTGTGGCATTTCATTTCTTTGTGAAATATTTCCGTAACGTTGATAATCGTCACAAGCTTTGACTATTTCCTGGGCATCCTTGTAAATTGTGGGCCAATAGAAACCGGAATCAAACACCTTTTTGGCGGTGTAGTTGGGATTATGATGTCCCCCAGTAGGTCCAGAATGGCAAGCCTTGAGAATATCGATGGCTTCCTGACCATAAACACACCGCCGGATGACTTGATCCGCACAGATTTTAAACAAGTAGGGGTCGTCCCAGAAATAATGTTTGACATCCTTGAAGAACTTATTCTTCTGTTGGGACGACATCCCTTTCACAACAAAGTTACCCGCATGGTAGTTTGCAAAGTCGGCAAACCATGGGGTAGTCGAATCTCCACGAAAAGCAACCGCACTGAGTGTTTCGAGAGGAAATGTTTCATTGATTTCCTTTTTCTCGAACACATCTTGGTGAGGGTTCTCTAATCGGGACAGATGGTCAGCAGCTAGGTTCTCAGCTCCTTTTTTTATCACGTATGGTGATATCAAATTCTTGCAGGAGGAGAACCCAACGGAGCAATCTCGACTTTGCATCTTGTTTTGCAAAGAGATATTTGAGAGCCGAGTGATCCGTATACACTACGCATTTGGTTAAGATTAAGTATGGCCGAAACTTCTCAAAGGCATACACCACAGCCAACAATTCTTTTTCTGTAGTGGTGTAATGAGTTTGAGCTTCAGTCATAGTTTTACTTGCGTAATGGATAGGCTGAAAATGTTTGGCTTTACGTTGCCCCAGGACTGCACCGATAGCAAAATCACTTGCATCGCACATGAGTTCAAACGGCAAGTCCCAGTCGGGGGCAACTAAAATGGGTGCTTCAGTAAGCTTTTTCTTTAGAGTTTGAAAAGCTTCAACGCACTCAGGAGAAAAGATAAAAGGAGCATCCTTTTCAAGGAGATGAGTCATAGGCCGGGCGATTTAAAAAAAATCTTGTATGAATCTACGATAGAAACCGGCATGACCCAAAAAACTCCGAATACCTTTGACGGTAGTGGGATGAGGTAATTTACTGATGACATCAACTTTAGATCTGTCAACCTCAATCCCACTCTTGGAAATCTTATGGCCGAGGACAATGCCCTCTTTAACCATAAAGTGACTCTTCTCCCAATTTAGACAAAGATTGGTGTCTTTACACCTTTTCAACATGTTTTCTAAATTGGAGAGACATGCTTGGAACGAATCCCCAATGACCGAGAAGTCATCCATAAAGACCTCCATTGTTTTACCGATCATGTCGGTGAATATGGCCATCATGCACCTTTGGAACGTGCCCGGAGCATTACATAAGCCAAAAGGCATACGTTTATAGGCAAAAGTTCCATAAGGGCATGTAAAGGTAGTCTTTTCTTGATCTTGCGGATCAATAGGAATTTGAAAGTAACCAGAGAAACCGTCAAGGAAACAATAGTACTCATTTCCCGCTAATCTCTCAAGCATCTGGTCCATGAAGGGTAGAGGAAAATGGTCTTTACGGGTGGCATCATTTAACTTGCGATAGTCAATGCAGACACGTCATCCCGTAACCAATCGAGTTGGAATCAACTCATTTTCTTCATTTGTGACAACAGTAATGCCACCCTTTTTAGGAACGCAATGAATGGGACTAACCCAAGGACTATCCGAGATAGGGTAAATCAATCCGGCATCAAGAAGTTTGAGAACCTCTTGTTTGATAACCTCATGAATTTTTGGATTCACCCTTCTTTGATGTTGAACTGCCGGTTTAAAATCATCCTCCATTAAAATCTTGTGAGTACAAAATTCAGGGTTAATACCCTTGATGTCGGAGAGCTTCCAAGCAATTGCTTGCTTGTGTGACTTCAAAACTTTTATGAGAGCAGTCTTTTCATCCTCACTCAAATCCTTAGCAATTATGACGGGTAATTTATCATCACCCTCCAAAAATGCATACTCGATATGAGGTGGTAAGTCTTTGAGTTCGACCTCAGGAAATTCATCGTTTTTCTCAACCGATTTGATTTCCTCATTATGAAGTTTTTGTGGAAGAACATGAGGAAGAGAGGGATCTTCATTTAACATCTTCTCAATGAGAAGGATATCCCCCTCCAGGTCAATCTCTTGGTTATCAATTCCATCGGGAACCGAATCACTTTTGAGAAAGGCCTCGATTTCCTCTAAGATGAAGTCACTTCCCTCAAACGGAGTGAGAGAAGGAGAAGAATTGGCGATTATAGGTTCAGAAGATGGAGCGGGATCACCACTCGAAGAATTATGAACATAACCAAGAACTTCTTGAGAGTACTCTTCTGAAGCAACATCAATGACATCTATTCGGTTAACCGATTCAGAGTCATAATTTGAGGAGTACCTTGAAGTTTGATCAAGGTTAAAAGTGACTGCTTCATTATCCACACGAAGAGTTATTTTTTCTTCGAAAACATCAATTAGAGCACGGCCCGTCCTTAGGAATCCTCTTCCAAGAATGAGAGGAACCCTTGGATCAGCATCAAATTCAACAACAACGAAGTCAGCCGGAAAATGGAACTTTCCTACTTTCACGAATACATCTTCGGCAATGCCGAGTGGACGAGTGATAGAACGATCTGCAAGCTCAAGAGTCATGCAGGTAGGAGTAAGTCCAGGAAGAGAAAGTTTCTTCCATACTGAATTAGGCATCAGGTTAATGCTAGCGCCAAGATCGGCCAAGGCGAAGCATTCACCCATTCCTGGAAAAACACACGGGATAAGAAATTTTCCAGGATCTCCAAGCTTCTCGGGAAGCTTCTTCAAAATTGCTGCAGAGCAATTCTCGTTTAAAGGAGTTTTTGCCATTTCGTACAATTTTTCCTTGTTGCTTAACAAGTTCTTGATCATTGATGCAAATTTGGGCATCATGATGATAGCATCCGCAAGGCTTATGTCAAAGTGCAAATCTTGAAAGATTTGATAGAACTTGTCCATTTGGTGACTAGCCTTTTCACGGAGCTTTTGCTCATTGAGTCGTGATGGATAAGGTATTGAAGGTTTGGATTTAGGGATCTCAACGGGAGTTTCATCAGTTTCAAAGACAACTCCAGGTTTGAGTTTGGTTTTTGGGATATCCTGAGGTTGGACGTTTTTGGTACCTCCGTTATTAGTAGGAAGTACATCGTCCTTGGTCACCTCAGGTTCATGTTCCACTACCTTGGGAAGAGAAGAAGCGGTAGTGGGAATCTCGAGTCCATCATAAGCTTTGCCACTGCGTGTGGTGATAGCTTTAAGTTCACCCTTTGGGTTGACCACAGTATTACCAGGGAGACCTCCCGAGGTAGAAGGTGAAGTGAGATGGCTTATGAGACTAGAAAGCATATTCTCGATGTTGCTTTGAGAATGTTCCATTTTGTTGTTTGTAGCCATAAGCTCACTCTTCAGCTCATTACCTTGCTTGGTTATTGAAGATTGTAAATCATTCCTCAAAGTGAAGATTTGATTTTGCATTGCCTTTAGTTTGGAATCATTAACCTTGATATAGTTATTGAGTTCACTTGAAGGCAGTTCTTGGTAATGAGGAGCTGAATACCCTTGATTACCCCTTGGGGGTGGGTATTGATTGATCGGGGCATGAAATTGATTTTGCATGTTTTGCCCTCTTTGCTGATTAGGATTAAACCTATTTGGATTGTTGGGTTGAGGAAATTCGGGAGGTCCATTTTGAGGACGGTAGTTTTGATCCACTTGAGGACGGTATTGGTTACCTCCTTGGTTGGAACTACCGACTACTGCATTAATTTCAAATGTACCATCGGTGGCAGTACAATTATAATATGCATGTGGACCACCACAAGTGACACAAACTTCTACCTTTTTGATTTCGGCAGGTTGAGAAGTTTGCGGAGAAGAGGGAGAGGAAACTTTCTGTGTGGTGAGAACCAAGGATTTTATAACTTTCGTGAGTTCGTCAAGTCTAGCATCGGTGCTAGACTGACCCACAGATGATGAGGTAGAAGGACCAACACTCATTTGGGAAACAACCGGTTTGCTTCGTGGAGTGCGGACCTTAGACTTGTTCTCAATGATTGCTAAAGCATCCCTTGTGGTTCGATTCAAGAAATTTCCTCCAGCAGAGGAATTGAGAGATTCTTGATCAGCTGAGCTCACACCATTGTAGAAAGTGTCGAGTTGCATCAACTCAGAGAAACCATGATGCGGACATTTGCGAAGCATTTCCTTATAACGATCCCATGCCTCACTAAATGATTCATCGAATTTTTGTGTAAATTTCATGATTTCGTTTTTTAGACTCGTGGTTTTGGAAGGAGGAAAGAATTCATTCACGAACTTCTTAACCAAATCTTCCCATGTTACAATCGACCGAGGGGGTTGTTTATCAAGCCAAATCCGGGCAGCCCCATCGATGGAAAATGGGAAAAGAAGAAGTTTGATTGCCTCTTCAGGGACATTTTTGCATTTGATGGTAGACGTGATTTTGTTAAACCATCGAATGTGATCTTGAGGATCGTCCCTTTCAAAACCATAGAATTGACGCGAGGTTACAAGATTTATTAACCCCGTTTTGAGTTCAAAATTCTCGGCCACGATGGCCGGAACAACGATAGCATCTCCATAACCCTTGATGGGTGCTTGGAGAAGCTCATTCATAGTCGGCTCAGCCGCCATGAGAACATGAATAGCACGAACCTCGGGTTCGACTATTGAAGAAGAACTTCTACGTCTACGACCTCGTCTTCGAGGAATGTTGCCAAGCTCACGTAAAAGGCTCGTAGACCTAGAAGAACGCGTGCGCATGCACTAGAACACAACTCTAAGAAGTCTCAGAGTCGAGAGAATTATGAAAAAGGAAGGAAGATTCTTTTTATTTTTGAAAAGTGAAAATGAAAATAAATCCAATTAAATCAAGATCGAGAGAAAACACAAGCTAACTTAAACCAATAATCAACAAGCGTACGGTAGCTCTCTAAAAGATAAACGCACAGGGTGGCGGAGAAGCAAAGGTGGGCATTTAATGCTCCTTAAAAACCCGCTTCTTTCAGTCCGACAATTTAATGTTAGACTATCCTTAAACCTCCTTTATAGTTTGTTTATCAATTAAAGGTGAGCCGATATTCGCAAGTGATACAAAGGCAAGTTTTAAATCTTTGGTTTGGGAACTTATTATGGTCGTACCCCCAGTTAGGTAGTACTCTGTCTTGGTTCTCGATGGTAATTTTTTTATTGTTATTTATTATTAACAAAGAAAACAGAAAATGTTTTTGGGTTTTTGTTTTTATTTTTATATGATAATATATATATAAAAGAAAAGAAAAATATTTTGTTTTTTATATTGTTTTTGGAAAATAGGAACTTCTTGAAAGAAGGATCTCGAATCACTAATCGCTTGAACTTAACACAATAGTCGCAGCACACCTCCCCGGCAGCGGCGCCAAAATTTGATCCGTGGTGAAGTATATATAAATATTATGCAACGACGGATACGCGTGAATAAATACAAATCACCTTTTTGTGAAAAAGGATACTTGTACAAACTCACGTTTGTGTGTAGTGTGAAACCAGGTAAGTGATTACCCGGATCGTTTCCCAACGAGATGTGAATGGGCTATTGTGGGAAGCTTTGGATTAGAGTGATTGATGATTTAGATTGCTTTTGATTTTGATTTTTTAACAATTCTAAATAACAAATTTAAAACATATATGCACAATAAAATTAAACGCGAATTAATTAACCTAAAAACGCGCAACGAAAAAATCTAAAAAGGACTAAAAAGTAAAATTTATGAAATTTAAAACCTAAAAATGTAAAATTACTAAAAACTTATTTAAAAACTTAAATTATATTTTTTTACACTTTTTATTTAATTATTACTAATTATTTATTATTTAAATACTAATTAAACTAATTTAAATTATAAAAAATACTAAATGAGCTAAGAAAAATCTAAAACTTTTTCTAAAAATATTATCAAGTAAATAGAAGCTAAGAAAATTATAAAATTGAAATTTACTTAATTAAAATTTAAAAAGATAAATTCTATTAAATAGAAGCTATCACTATATTTCTATTTTTGATTTTCTTAAGGACTAAAAATGTAATTATATTTTTCCTAGATTAAAAATGACAAAAGAAAATTATGAAAATTAAATTTATATTTTTCTGATTATTATTCTATTTATTATGATTTAAATACTATTTTAAACTAATTAAAAAGATTAAAAATATCAAAACTATTCAGAAAATTATGAAAATTTACAGATAAATCTAAAATATTATTAAAAAGCTAGGAAAAATAAAATGAAAAGTTGACTAAGCCAAATAAGCAGATTTGGGCAGATAAGCAGTTTGCAATAAGCCCAAAAATAAGCAAATAAGCACAAAAGTTCACCCAATGCTCAGAACAGGTTAAACCAACTTAAATAAGCACAAATCAAGTTAATACAAACAGATTATTCCACAGGTTAAGCAAATGGACACCTAATCAGTTGCAAAGTTGAAACATAAAATGCAGAAAAAGGCAAACTTGCAAGGCAAATTAAGCAGTCTAATAAGCTACTGAGATGCAATCTTAGGGGGGCAAAAGCTTCTCTATACTACTGAGTACTCTAAAAACCTAAAAGCCCCATCACAAACTAATCAATTGAACCCTAATTAGACCCTAGATCAGATGCTCAGAACAAGTTTAAACCTGAATTTTTGACTTTTTCAGAAAAAACACAAGGGTTGACTTTGGTGAACTTTGATCTTATTATACTAACTGATTATGATGTATTAAGGTGTATTAAGACTAGATTGAGCAATGTTAACAACTTATGAACACAAAATCATGATCATGGAACTTAAACTCTTAACAGTGAATCAGTAAATGGGATCAAAGATGATTTTGACTATTTATCAAACAAGCACAGGTTTTTATGGTTCCTCTGAGTTGTTCTTGACTAAAGTAACATGTAACAACAACCAATAACAACACAAACACTCAGCAACACCACTGAATCAGTAAGATCCAAACACCCTTTAACTTAACTGATTTTGTGATTTTCAAAGCAACTTATGGAATTAAACCACAACACTAATTTCAGAACTTATAACATCATTACACAAGATCAAGGAAGCGTAAAACAACAATGATCTAAGCATGAAACACAGAAATGGACAAATTGCTATATTAACTGTTATGAAGAGATTTTAGCAACTACCAAAATCAATGAACAAGCTACCTATTTTAAGCTATATTATAACTTAATAACACCACAGAGACTAGAAAACACAAAGATTCAATCAATAAACTATTGATACAGTAAAATGCAAGATTGAAGAGATTAAGCTTACAACATGCATTCCAGCTAAAAACCAAGAACAAGGATCCAAGAACACTCCTATAGGTTCTCCACAGAACCACTAACCCATGGCCATCCAAGATTTACCATGCTCCAGCCATCTTCATCATCTTCAATGGGTTCCTGATTTTTTTTAGCTAAACATGTGATTTCTTTGCTATTTTTGGTTCTTATTACTAAACTAAGTTTTATGGTTTCTAAAAGCTTTCAGAAGCTTTATAGGAACTTATGTGATCTATTTCAGTCCATATCATCAACTATAACAACATACAAGATTATGAAAATTTGAACTTTAAAAATGGCAACAACTGAATTTATGCTTAAAACTTGAAATTGATTACTTGAAAACGTTTACAATACACTGAATAAACTTAGTACAATGCTTAAAAGCTTAATCATAAACTAAGAAATGGAAATGAACTTAAACGACATACTTAAACTAAAATTAAACTAGATATCTGTCTCTACTGCATCTTGCTTCTTCTTTTTATACTTTTGAGACTCCCCACTTGATTCTGAACATATCCCATCAATAATCTTGGCCATTGGATGAGTTAAATTGATCTTAGCCGTATAAACTAATTTTGGCGCCAAAAGTGGATAAGGGCAGAGATGTAATCACATGGGTCTGAGGGAGTGGGGAAGAAGCATTAATTGTTTTTGGAGTAGTTAGGTAGCGTGTAGGAGGAGGGGGAGTGGGTGTGTCAGGAGGTGGTGGATAATGGTGGTATTTGGAGGGTGGTTTTGGTTAAGCGGTATGGTGGGAAAGGGAAGGTTTGACCGAAGTCAAACCCAGGCTTAGCTAAAAAGATGGGTTGAGTCGGGTAAGGATTTGGTTAGGATTTGGGATGTTTGGCTTGGGTTAAATAAATGGGATGGGTTTTAATAAGGATGGGTTGGTTTGTTTATTTATTTTGGGTCCGGTTGGTTATAGTAGCTAAATCACAAGGACCAAACTTGTACATTCTGAAATTTGGAGGACCACACTTGCACATCTTCCAAAATACACCAAGAGTAATTCCTGCCATGTTTCAATAATCCAGGGACCATACATGATGTTTCCAAAAAATAATATTTCCCAGGGATCATTTTTGCAAATTCTGAAAGTGCAGGGACCAAACTTGTAATTTATTCAAACTTTTCACCAAAGGACTAAATATGATAATTTATGATTTAAAAAGGACCTTTGGTGACTTTTCTTACAAAACAAATGCTTAGGGACTAATTTTGACAAGTTTTGAAACTTGAGGGACTGAAACTGCCAATTTTGCAAACTTTGTTCGTTTTTCAACTGTTTTTAAACATTTTGCATTTGAAACATATAAAACACAATCCCTGGGATATTTTCAGTATTTTGCTGCATTTCTGAGTGTTTTTGAATGTTTTGGCAGTTCAGATAAGACAAAAATGATGAGTATTTAGACACTCATCAATGCCATTGAAGATTGTGCCCAGTATTATTATAGAGTAGACAACCCAACAAACGTTGGTACAAGTCAATTGACCACAAATTCCAAGGATCATGAAACAAGTTTGTCTGGGGATGACTATTTTGGGATACCTAAGTGGATGTCATGTAACATCATAGTACAAAACAAACACATAGGTAATCTAGATAAAATGGAGGATGAGGTGGATAATCCAAGCCCACAAAGTACCCCACAAGTCCTACCATCAATTGAGGCACACACACCGCCCGTGACTTACCCGGAAGAAGTAGAAGAAACTTTAGGAATTCCAATGGAGGTAGAACCCTTGGACCTAGCACCACTAGAGGATATAGGTTTGAATACTTATAGTGATAACCTTACTCTTAGTTCCAGGGAATTTCCTAGTGTTGATGAACCGGAACCTCAAACTTTTCACAACTTTCCATCCTTAGATATATTTCTAGGAGACAAAAGAGGAACCGACCCACCCATCAACCCTTATTATCCGGGTAGTTTTAGGATGAAGGAAGCCATTCACTCACCCCCTTCACCTCACGTGACATATTTCCACCCTAAGGGTGTGTATCGCTACTTTCACCCACACTTAATCCTAAGTGTAGGGAAAACCTCCCCTATTTCCATTAAATAAGGGTAGAGTCAGGCTCGTGACTCGAACAAAAACAAGCGCTTCTTGGGAGGCAACCCATGTTTTTAATTGTTTGATGTTTTTATTTTATTTGTTTGTTTGTGTCATATATGCTTAATCATAATTGTTTAATTTTCATGTTTCGAATAATTTGTGAAAATGCTTTATCTTGTTTTTAACCTCGTCTTAATTGCATATAAAGGTATTTTACAAAAAAGATAAGTGTAGGAAAGTTTATATTTTGTTAAAAAGAACAAAATTCGAACATGGAAAATTCACAATTCATGATTAGCATGTATTCTATCTTGTTTATGTGTCAATACTTGTGGACATGTTTTATGAGTCCCTATTTGTAAGTCATCCCGCAAGTATCCTATCCTTTTATTGCTTTGTTTTGTTTTTATTTCTAAGTCTGGAAATACATCTAGTTGTGGTTTTTCTTTGTTCGGTTTGATGCTTTGGTTTTTGTGTTTGTTGGTTACAGGTATTATTGGATAAGAAGATGTACGTGCAACACATCAAGAGGATGATTTTATTTCAGGAGTGAAGCTTATCATGTTCATTATCTTGGAGGGAGATTTAACCATATTATCACATCATCCATACCGAGCGAATCAGGGGAGTATTAGTTTCTTCCATTCTCATTTATTTTTACTTTTACATCTTTTGTCTAGAACATTGGGGACAATGTTCGGATTAAGTGTAGGGAGGGTAAATTAGGATGCCATAGAAACTACAACTGTAATACCTGAAATTCAGATAACGCAAAAAATTACCAAATTACCCCTGATAATATAAAACCTTATAAAATAACTTATAAAATTCCGAAATAATTCCAAAACGTCTGAAATCGAACTATATCTGAAACAAAATAATTTCTGGGACAATGTTACATCATTTTAAATGTTCAAAAAATTAATATACATAATTATTTAGTAAATTCCGAAATTATATAAATTTAACTAAATAATGTTTTAATTCTTTTTAATTAGATTATATGTTAAATAAAATAAGATAAGATCAAAGAAAATCAACCAAATATTTTTTTGATATCATGGGCCAAAAATACTGATCTTGCCCCCCCTAAAGTCGGTTCTCAAAAGTTAAATCAAATCTCTTTTCTTTTTATTCTCCAAAACATAAACCGACTAAACCAAAAAAAAACCCTAAGCGATCTAAGAAATTCGACCAAAGCTTCTGTACGAATTCTGGGCTTGAACAAGTAATTTTCTGGTGTTATTGGAGGTGCAAGGGAGCTAGGAAAATTAAGGGTTGCTGCGTTTTCTCCTTGGTTTGTTCTTGTTCTTGTTTTCTTGTCGATTTGCTCTAAATCAAGGTAATAATTCTTGCGACTAAACCAAACGTGTTAAAATTAATATGGCATTTTTCCAGTGATATTTAGATGTTATATAACTCATATAAAATATGTAAATCGATCCATGCATGCTAATTCTATGCGTATGAAAATATTATGGCTAAAGAACACGTAAATCACAATAATATGAAATCCGAATTTCTGGGCTTGATGGCTATTTTATTTAGACCTCATATGATGTAATAGACCTGGAAAAAATGATAGATCGAATTATGGTGGCCTAAATCAAGTCGTTGTAATTTTAATCTCTAAAACATACGTAAATATGCAATATATGTTAAACGAATTTTCTGGGCATGCTCACTATTTTTCGTGGGTTCCTTATAAGTAATATGATCTGGGAAAAATATGGTTTTGATTTTTAGAGGCCTAAAATTAACGTGGTTAATTATTGATAAAACCGGATTTTAGAAAAATAAAGAAATAAAATAAAAGGAAATCGTGGCTTCTAGGGTTTGATTTCTTGGATGAATATCTGATCATTTAATGTGTTTTAAGGATGATTTAATGATGGTTCAATGATTGGTGCAAAGTAGGGTTTCTAATTGTTTGTAAAAAGTATTACCGATTTGAAGTTAAATGCATAAGGACCTGTTTTGCCAAGTTTGAAACTTCTGGGATATTTTTTTAAGATCATATACATCTGTAGGAATGTGGGAAAAATATAACTTTGAGGTCCTAAGTGTAAATATTGCATAATAATGAATTAATGGGAAATTAGGGTTACGTTTGGAAATTAATTAAAAGTGAGGGACCAAAAGTGTAAATCTGGAATTCTGAAGTTGTTTTGTGTTAATACTGATATAAAAAGGTTGTTGTGTAATTTTGAGGATTTTTGGGCTAATTATGTAATTGTTATGAAATTATGACTTAATATATATGTTTGTAAACTTAAAGGGCTAAATATGTAAATTCTGAATTCTGAGGGGTCAAATATGTAAAGTACTGAATTCTGATGGTATATTCTGTAATTATGAAATATAATATATTTGGTTGGTAATTATGGATATTGTAGGGTTTAATTTGTAAAATATGTAATTATAAGGTTGGTTTTGTAAATTATGAAACTAAAGGGGTGTAATCTGTAAATTGTGAAACTTAAGGGAAAAAAATGTAATTCTGAATAACATGAGCATATAATTCTGTAACTTGAAGTATTTTCACTAATGACCTTGGAAATTAATGAAGTTACATTTAAAACCCTAAACTTTGTATAATTGTCATTTAAAACCCTAAACTTCTGTAACTTGATAAAATGTACTGTTGTTCCATAATAATCTCTGAATAAGGGTTAAACCTAATCTGAAATGATAATGTCTGATAAATCTGGAAACCTACTAATTATGGGAACTTACATAAAATGATGAGATAAACTAAAAGGAATAATCTGAATAAGGAACTTTAGTAATTCTGTCTTCCTCTTCCTTAGGTGTGAAGAAGGAGAAGTCCTGAGCATTGTTCTGTGTTTGTCTGTTTGTTTGATTTCTGCTGTGCTAATAAGGTACAGATATTCTGCCCTATTTCAGTAAGGGTGTTTCTTTCCCTTTTCTCTCAGTATTTCATTTTCCTTATTAGGATTCCCTATACCATTGCTATGTTCCCCTCTGTTTGTGTATCTCTGTTGTAATCTGTTATCTTGAATCTTTGTTTGAACCTTCTGCTATGATTTTCCATTTCTGAACCTTTGTTTAAACTCTGAATTTAACCTCTGATATTTCTGGACTTTAACATGAACCTTTTTGCCATGTACCCTTAAGATATGACCTTCTGATTTTGATAGTTCATTTGACCTCTGACCTCTGACCTACAGTTTGATATCCGAGCCAATCACTAGGCATGAGGGTTTCATGTCCATGTCATTGATGCACCTTTGACATGACTCTAGGGCAGGAGAGTGATGACCTGTTCTGTCCCTGATTTATTTTATCTGGTGTGTTAAGGAGTTTCTGGCCACCGGGGGCGCATGGATGCATCCTAGTTCTGATTCTGTTATCTGTTATCTGATATCTGTTTATGTTTATGTTTATGTTTATGTTATATGTTATGATTATATCTGGTGACTGATGGTGTGTGCGATACACGTCACTCACATTATCTGGGAGTTGGCCACTCTACACAGGTTTGTTATATTATATTATCTGTTATCTGGGCTCGTGATGGATTTCTGTTTTCCCTAAACCTGATTTGTTTCATTATCTCTTTTTCATTCTTTTCTTGTTCCTTATTTCCTTTCCTATTCTTTCATTTTGATTCTGTATCTGTATAATCTGTATTCCTGATTTGTTCTGTACTGCTATCTGTTACCGTTTCTGTTTATCTATATATCTGTTCACTGAGCTCTCGTAGCTCAGCCGCATTTCTTTTCCTGCGGCAGGTACTTAAGCTAGGAAGCTGGGTTTTAGCTTTGGGATGAGAGCAATCTGATTTGGAGTTTTGACCTTAGTGATTTTAGCTTTGCCATCTGGATTTCTATTTATTTTGATATGCCATTGTTTAGGCATTTGAATATTGGATTTTGTACTTCAGTTATTTCTGTCTTGCATTTGGTATAAGTCATGTTGACTTATTTTGGATTTAATGTTAAGACTTCCGCTGTTTTATTTTTGAATGTTATGTTTGTTCTGATATGAAGCCATATATTTGTGACATCTTTGCCCTTGTCGGGTTGGGGTGTTACAATTTGTGGTATCAGAGACAGGTTCCGAAACCCGTAGGCTTAGGCCAATTGACCTGTGAGGATTGGGTAGACATTAGGTTTCCTTTCGCGTACTCTTTTTCCTTATTCTGCTCTGTCATATTCTGCTTGATCTGACTAATTGTCTTCATAATTCTATAGATGGTTAACACTCGTCATCAGGAGTATAATGCTGGAGGGGATGCTGAAATCCCCAATCTGGAGGCTTTGGTGGCTAATGCTATAGCCAATCTGTTATCGGGCCTTAACACTGATGCGGTGATCAACCGGCTTATCAGTGGTGGAGCTAGTTCATCTGGAGGTGCTGGTAGTTCTTCTGGTGGTGGGGGCCGACCCACTACCATTAATGGGTGGCTTGAGGGTTTCAATAAACTCAAGCCATTGTCTTTCAGTTCTGCTGCTACTCCTCATGCTGCAGAGGACTGGATTACCCACATGGAGAAGCTTTTTGAGGTGCTAGGTTGTGAGGACGAGTTTAAGACTCGTTTGGCTGTGTTTAAGCTTGAAGGTGATGCACTTAACTGGTTGAAGGCGCACAAGGCAGCTAAAGGAGGCGATCCGTATGTTCTTGGTTGTACTTGGGCTGATTTCCGCACTACATTCTATAATCGATACTTCCCTGACTCTGAGCAGCAGAGGTTTATTCGGGAGTACAACACTATTTCCCAGCTAGATTTTGAGAACGCAGGGGAATATCTGGAGCGGTTTCAGAGATTGGTCAGCTTTGTAGGCCCCACTGCTGGAGATTCAAGGCGTCAAGCCAAGCAATTCAAATGGGGACTCAAAAGGTTTGTAACCTGTATAAAGTTGATGTTTGTTTCCAATAGACCCTAATGCTCTTTTCAATTTACTCTGAATTAGGTGGGTGCTCGATCGTATACTCAATGATCAGTTTGAAGATCCGTCAGCATGTTGCGATGCAGCTCGCAACATTGAGATTTTTCATGAGGGAGTTGGTTTCAAGCGAAACCGTGATGGCGACAGGGTTCAGAATCAGAATCAGAGTCAGAATCGGGACAACAAGGGGTATTCTGGTAGGAACTTTGAGCAGCGAGGTCAGTCAGATCGTGGATGTGACTATCAGGGTCAGTCAGGTAGGAGTTATGATCAGAAGAGGAACGACTCGAAGGGTCAGGATTCGAGGTCGGTTTCTAGGCAGGGGAATGATCGTCATGGACGCAGTGACAGTCAGAAGCAGTGGAAGGATCAGCCTTCCAAGGGTTATCAGCAGCAGTCTCGAGGTTCTGGATCGGGTTCTCAGACTTTACCTCCTCCTCCTATATGTACTACTTGTGGGAAGAGTCATCCCGGACCGTGTCGTAGGGCTTCTAGGGCATGTTTCCGATGTGGGTCTTCTGAGCATCGGGTGAAAGATTGCCCTAAGCATAATCCGACCCCAGCTGTGCATTATCTTCCTCCTCCTCCTCCGAATACAGGCCGTGTGTTTTCGACTACTCGGGATCAGGCAGCTAAATCATCAGGTACCATTACTGGCATTCTGCATATTGGTGATCATACTGTATTCATATTATTTGATACCGGCGCAACACACTCTTTTATATCTGTAAAACTAGCTCAGAAACTTAAAACTACCCCAACACCATTAATAAACCAACTATCTATTTCCACCCCAATGAAACACAGTGTTCTTCTCGATCATGTTTATGTTAACTGTCCTTTGCGCTTTGATGACCGGGTTCGTCCGGCTAACTTACTTCCTCTGGATATGATTGATTTCGATGTCATCCTGGGCATGGATTGGTTGGCTTCCCATAGAGCTACCATTGACTGTCATGCTAGGAATGTGATCTTTGGAGATCTGAACCATCCTGAATTCATTTATCATGGATTCCGCCCTCTGAAATCTGTTAAAATCATCTCTGCTATGAAGGCACGAACCTTAATATCTCATGGTTGCCAAGGCTATTTGGCTTCTGTTAAGGATTCATCTGTTGAGACTTCTGATATTTCTGATGTTCCCATTGTTCGAGATTTTTCCGATGTTTTTCCTGAGAAACTTCCTGGTCTTCCTCCGGCTAGAGAAGTTGAATTTGTTATTGATCTGATTCCCGGTGCCGAACCTATCTCTAAGGCTCCGTACCGGATGGCACCTGTCGAACTGAAGGAGTTGAAGGAGCAACTGGAAGAGTTGTTGGATTGTGGTTTTATTCGCCCTAGTGTCTCGCCATGGGGTGCTCCGGTGCTTTTCGTGAAGAAGAAGGACGGTAGTATGCGGTTGTGCATTGATTATCGGGAGTTAAATCGTATTACCATCCGAAACCGTTATCCGCTTCCTCGCATTGATGACTTGTTTGATCAGCTGCAGGGAGCTAAAGTATTCTCCAAAATCGACTTGCGATCTGGTTATCACCAATTGCGAGTTAAAGAGCAGGATGTATCTAAGACTGCTTTCCGTACCCGTTATGGACACTATGAGTTTCTGGTTATGCCTTTTGGCTTAACAAATGCTCCTGCTGTGTTTATGGATTTAATGAATCGGGTCTTTCATGAATTTCTGGATAAGTTCGTCATCGTTTTCATTGATGATATTCTGGTGTATTCTAAATCGTCTGAGGAGCACGAGCAGCATTTGCGTATTGTTCTGGGTATTCTGAGGCAGCAGAAATTATTCGCGAAGTTTTCTAAATGTGAATTTTGGCTGAACCAAGTAGCTTTCCTTGGTCACGTTGTGTCTGCAGATGGTATCACCATGGATCCATCTAAGGTTGAGGCTATCACCAAGTGGCCGAGACCTACCACTGTGACTGAAGTCAGGAGTTTTCTGGGATTAGCTGGGTACTACTGGCGTTTTGTTGAAGGATTCTCTAAGTTAGCTTTGCCTTTGACTCAGTTGATGCGGAAGGGTGAAAAGTTTGTATGGACTGATGAGCGTGAGCAGAGTTTTGAGGAGTTGAAACGGTGTTTGGTGTCTGCACCTATTCTGACTTTACCATCGGGATCTGGTGGTTTCCAAATCTATAGTGATGCTTCTAAGAAGGGTTTGGGTTGTGTGCTTATGCAACACGGCAAGGTGATTGCCTATGCTTCGAGGCAATTGAAACCCTATGAAGAAAATTATCCGACTCATGATCTGGAGTTAGCGGCTGTTGTCTTTGCATTGAAAATCTGGAGACATTACTTGTATGGCGAATCGTGTGATATCTTCACCGATCACAAGAGTCTCAAATACATCTTTACTCAGAAGGAGCTTAATATGAGGCAGAGGAGATGGTTAAAACTTCTGAAGGATTATGACACTAACATCCAGTATCATCCAGGTAAGGCTAATGTTGTTGCTGATGCACTTAGTCGGAAATCTGGAATGGTTGCTAGTTTGGAAATTGACCCGCATGTTCTCAAGGATTTGGAGCGTCTGGATGTTGAGTTATGTGTTCGTCGTGATGTTGGTTACTGGGCTAGCTTAAAGATTGAGTCAAATATGATGTTGCGTATTAAGGAGGCTCAGAAAGATGATGGTGAACTCTGGGCTATTGTTCAAAATATTGAAGAGGGTAAGCAAACTGAATTCAGAGTTGATGATGATGGAGTTGTCTGGTATGAGGATCGGTTATGTGTGCCTAATGATTCTGATCTGCGTGAGGCTGTGTTGACTGAGGCTCACAGCTCTCCTTTCTCTATTCATCCTGGTTCTACTAAGATGTATCGGGACCTTAAGCAGCATTTCTGGTGGAACGGTATAAAGCAAGATGTGGCGTTATTTGTTGCTAGATGTATGACTTGTCAGCAAGTTAAGATTGAACATCAGCGGGCTAGTGGTTTGTTACAGCCTTTGGAGATTCCGGCATGGAAGTGGGATGAGATTTCCATGGACTTTGTTTCTGGTCTGCCTGTTACTCGTAAAAGGCATGATGCGATTTGGGTGGTCGTTGATCGGCTAACTAAATCTGCTCATTTCTTACCTATCCGTATGACCTATAGTGTCAGTCAGTTGGCGGAGATTTTTCAGCAGGAAATCGTTAGATTGCATGGTATGCCTTCGTCTATTGTTTCTGATCGTGATCCTCGTTTCACTTCGCGTTTCTGGAAAGGACTTCATAAAGTTTGGGGCGCTCGTCTTAAGTTCAGTACTGCATTTCATCCCCAAACTGATGGTCAGTCTGAGAGGACCATTCAGACTTTGGAAGATATGTTACAGGCTTGTGCTTTGGAATGGACCGGTAGTTGGGATGAGTATTTGTGTTTAGTGGAGTTTGCGTATAATAACAGTTGGCATGCGAGTATCCGTATGGCTCCCTTCGAGATGTTGTATGGTAGGAAATGTAGGGCTCCTGTTTGTTGGAATGAAGTAGGTGAACGTCTGATTGAGGGACCTGAAATGGTCGAGATCACTAATGAAAAGGTAGCTGTGGCTAGGGAGAAATTGAAGGAGGCGCGTGCTCGTCAGAAGAGTTATGCTGATAAGCACCGTCGGGATCTGCAATTCAATGTAGGTGATCGGGTATTTCTGAAAGTATCTCCTTTCCGTGGTGTTAAGCGTTTTGGAATCAAGGGCAAGTTGAGTCCTTGATTTATTAGACCGTTTGAAATTCTGGATCGTATTGGGGAGGTTTCTTATCGTCTGGCTTTACCTCCTCAGCTATCTCATGTGCATAATGTTTTTCATGTATCTCTTCTGAGGGGATACAACTATCATCCGTTGCATGTAGTATCCTATCCGCTTGATCAGATCCAACCTGATATGTCCTTGTCTGAAGAGCCGGAAGCGGTTCTGGATCGTCAGGAACGAGTCATGAGGAATAAAGTTATTCTGTTCGTAAAGATTCTTTGAAAGAACCACCCGGAGCGTGAGGCTACCTGGGAAACCGAGGAATCAATACGAGCTAGTTATCCGCACTTCTCGTTTTAAGCTGGTATGTCTCGTTTTGTTTTCTGCTCTCTCTTTTCCTTCTGCTTTCTACAAATTTTGAGGACGAAATTTTTTTGTTAGTGGGGAAGAAGTTGTAATACCTGAAATTCAGATAACGCAAAAAATTACCAAATTACCCCTGATAATATAAAACCTTATAAAATAACTTATAAAATTCTGAAATAATTCCAAAACATCTGAAATCGAACTATATCTGAAACAAAATAATTTCTGGGACAATGTTACATCAATTTAAATGTTCAAAAAATTAATATACATAATTATTTAGTAAATTCCGAAATTATATACATTTAACTAAATAATGTTTTAATTCTTTTTAATTAGATTATATGTTAAATAAAATAAGATAAGATCAAAGAAAATCAACCAAATATTTTTTTGATATCATGGGCCGAAAATACTGATCTTTCCCCCCTAAAGTCGGTTCTCAAAAGTTAAATCAAATCTCTTTTCTTTTTATTCTCCAAAACATAAACCGACTAAACCAAAAAAAAACCCTAAGCGATCTAAGAAATTCGACCAAAGCTTCTGTACAAATTCTGGGCTTGAACAAGTAATTTTCTGGTGTTATTGGAGGTGCAAGGGAGCTAGGAAAATTAAGGTTTTCTGCGTTTTCTCCTTGGTTTGTTCTTGTTCTTGTTTTCTTGTCGATTTGCTCTAAATCAAGGTAATAATTCTTGCGACTAAACCAAACGTGTTAAAATTAATATGGAATTTTTCCAGTGATAGTTAGATGTTATATAACTCATATAAATATGTAAATCGATCCATGCATGCTAATTCTATGCGTATGAAAATATTATGGCTAAAGAACACGTAAATCACAATAATATGAAATCCGAATTTCTGGGCTTGATGGCTATTTTATTTAGACCTCATATGATGTAATAGACCTGGGAAAAATGATAGATCGAATTATGGTGGCCTAAATCAAGTCGTTGTAATTTTAATCTCTAAAACATACGTAAATATGCAATATATGTTAAACGAATTTTATGGGCATGCTAACTATTTTTGGTGGGTTCCTTATAAGTAATATGATCTGGGAAAAATATGGTTTTGATTTTTAGAGGCCTAAAATTAACGTGGTTAATTATTGATAAAACCGGATTTTAGAAAAATAAAGAAATAAAATAAAAGGAAATCGTGGCTTCTAGGGTTTGATTTCTTGGATGAATATCTGATCATTTAATGTGTTTTAAGGATGATTTAATGATGGTTCAATGATTGGTGCAAAGTAGGGTTTCTAATTGTTTGTAAAAAGTATTATCGATTTGAAGTTAAATGCATAAGGACCTGTTTTGCCAAGTTTGAAACTTCTGGGATATTTTTGTAAGATCATATACATCTGTAGGAATGTGGGAAAAATATAACTTTGAGGTCCTAAGTGTAAATATTGCATAATAATGAATTAATGGGAAATTAGGGTTACGTTTGGAAATTAATTAAAAGTGAGGGACCAAAAGTGTAAATCTGGAATTCTGAAGTTGTTTTGTGTTAATACTGATATAAAAAGGTTGTTGTGTAATTTTGAGGATTTTTGGGCTAATTATGTAATTGTTATGAAATTATGACTTAATATATATGTTTGTAAACTTAAAGGGCTAAATATGTAAATTCTGAATTCTGATGGGTCAAATATGTAAAGTACTGAATTCTGATGGTATATTCTTTAATTATGAAATATAATATGTTTGGTTGGTAATTATGGATATTGTAGGGTTTAATTTGTAAAATATGTAATTATAAGGTTGGTTTTGTAAATTATGAAACTAAAGGGGTGTAATATGTAAATTGTGAAACTTAAGGGAAAAAAATGTAATTCTGAATAACATGAGCATATAATTCTGTAACTTGAAGTATTTTCACTAATGACCTTGGAAATTAATGAAGTTACATTTAAAACCCTAAACTTTGTATAATTGTCATTTAAAACCCTAAACTTCTGTAACTTGATAAAATGTACTGTTGTTCCATAATAATCTCTGAATAAGGGTTAAACCTAATCTGAAATGATAATGTCTGATAAATCTGGAAACCTACTAATTATGGGAACTTACATAAAATGATGAGATAAACTAAAAGGAATAATCTGAATAAGGAACTTTAGTAATTCTGTCTTCCTCTTCCTTAGGTGTGAAGAAGGAGAAGTCCTGAGCATTGTTCTGTGTTTGTCTGTTTGTTTGATTTCTGCTGTGCTAATAAGGTACAGATATTCTGCCCTATTTCAGTAAGGGTGTTTCTTTCCCTTTTCTCTCAGTATTTCATTTTCCTTATTAGGATTCCCTATACCATTGCTATGTTCCCCTCTGTTTGTGTATCTCTGTTGTAATCTGTTATCTTGAATCTTTGTTTGAACCTTCTGCTATGATTTTCCATTTCTGAACCTTTGTTTAAACTCTGAATTTAACCTCTGATATTTCTGGACTTTAACATGAACCTTTTTGCCATGTACCCTTAAGATATGACCTTCTGATTTTGATAGTTCATTTGACCTCTGACCTCTGACCTACAGTTTGATATCCGAGCCAATCACTAGGCATGAGGGTTTCATGTCCATGTCATTGATGCACCTTTGACATGACTCTAGGGCAGGAGAGTGATGACCTGTTCCGTCTCTGATTTATTTTATCTGGTGTGTTAAGGAGTTTCTGGCCACCGGGGGCGCATGAATGCATCCTAGTTCTGATTCTGTTATCTGTTATCTGATATCTGTTTATGTTTATGTTTATGTTATATGTTATGATTATATCTGGTGACTGATGGTGTGTGCGATACACGTCACTCACATTATCTGGGAGTTGGCCACTCTACACAGGTTTGTTATATTATATAATCTGTTATCTGGGCTCGTGATGAATTTCTGTTTTCCCTAAACCTGATTTGTTTCATTATCTCTTTTTCATTCTTTTCTTGTTCCTTATTTCCTTTCATATTCTTTCATTTTGATTCTGTATCTGTATAATCTGTATTCCTGATTTGTTCTGTACTGCTATCTGTTACCGTTTCTGTTTATCTATATATCTGTTCACTGAGCTCTCGTAGCTCAGCCGCATTTCTTTTCCTGCGGCAGGTACTTAAGCTAGGAAGCTGGGTTTTAGATTTGGGATGAGAGCAATCTGATTTGGAGTTTTGACCTTAGTGATTTTAGCTTTGCCATCTGGATTTCTATTTATTTTGATATGCCATTGTTTAGGCATTTGAATATTGGATTTTGTACTTCAGTTATTTCTGTCTTGCATTCGGTATAAGTCATGTTGACTTATTTTGGATTTAATGTTAAGACTTCCGCTGTTTTATTTTTGAATGTTATGTTTGTTCTGATATGAAGCCATATATTTGTGACATCTTTGCCCTTGTCGGGTTGGGGTGTTATTCGCTTGATTTTTGTTTTGTTTAATAGTGAATGTGTAATAAAGCCAAGAGAAATATTGGTTAGGGCAATTTTAGCACCAAATTTAAATTTTTTTACAACATATAGGAGTGAAACTTTGATTTTAATAAGCGTCTCATGGACAGGGAATTGTATGACTAGCACAAAAACCATACCACTCAAAAATTTCCACCCCAAATATGTGAGGTTCGCCTTTAGATCTTTAGGAAAAAGCATTCATTGTTGGTGCTTATGAGTGTACCGGTAGTTTATAGATTCTAGAACTTGCGTTTGTGATGCATACCGAGACCGCTAGTGAGACTACATTCGTGTAGTTAGGATTGACTACATGATAAGAGGCATTAGGATTAACCCATTGTTTTACACCTGTGTTTTTGTTATAATTACTTTGGCTACATTGGTCAAGTAATTCTCCCACACCCTTTGCGTTGTACCCATTTTTGGTACACGATACCCCTAGTACACCCCTCAGAGCCTATCTTTTCGTTTCAACCTTTAAGCATTTTACTTAAAGGAAGAATTTGTTTACACCCCACTTAAATGTAAATCCAAATCGCCTTAGCCTACCTTGTGTGCACTCATCTTTAGTGCATTATTGTGACAACATTTGTTTAAACCCTTAGTTAATTATCTAATTGATTACATGGTTGCTAAGTCGTAAACCCTAAGTCCGATTCTAGGGTTTAGGTAGGTGTTTTTCCAGCAACTTAGAGGGTTTCAATCATTTCATAAACATCAAATATTGGTTTGTTGATTCTAACTTAATTATGTCTTTCATTATTGTGGTTGTTTGCCCTTCATTGATCATGCTTTGCTAATTCACCTTGTGTCTACTTATGATTGTGTGAAACTTGTATATAATTAATTAGATCTTATTGATTCCTTGTTGATGTATGTGTCTATCGTCATCAATAAAGGTGTGACACTTCAATAGATCTAATTGGTTTAGCTTATATTTCTTGTTTCCTATTGTCTCTTGTTTGATTGGGTGATATCGATGTTAGGCTTAAGAAAACTGGCTAACCTCCTATACGGTAACTTGCTTGAACGTCTTAAGAAACATGAACCAATGCGTACTAGGTTTATTTGGTTGTATTTAATGCATGAACGAATTCTAGTGATCCCATGTTAGGAGCTTCTTAGCCGGCTCGACATAGGAGTGAAGTAGGAGCTTATAGAGTTGGGGAAGTACGTAAGCCACCCCACGAATGGTATTAAGGAATACAACCCGTCAATTAAAACCAGGTGTGACAATTCAATAGGTAGAATTGGATAGCTAGCAAGGAGTAATACATCATAGGTAGATACGCTTCACTTCCCTTGTAGAACCCTAATTTACTTTCCTGCACATTAGTTTAATTAGTAGCTTTTGGGTTAGTTGATTAGCAACTAATTCCGCCCCTTTTTCCAAAACCAGAGATTTTTACTTGCTTTCCATAAAATATAAAAATACAAAAAGAATCATCCCTCACCTCTAGACCTAGTAGATAAATTTCAATCCTAACGAACACTATTCTTTGAGTTGAACGATCAATCCCCCGGTACTTGCCGCTTCACTATACTACATCGGTCAGGTACACTGCCTGGTGGGGATTGCAAACTTCTCAAGATCCCTTGAGAGGTAAAACCTGTTGTAAGGTCGCAAAACCATGCATCAAGAGGGGTCAGAATGTTGGAAATCAGAACGTTGGTAATCAGATTGGGAATGTTGCTGCTCCAGTTGCTGGGAATTTTGGAAACGTGAATCAGGGAAATTTGGTAAAGTGTTTCAACTGTCAAGGATTCGGTCACATGGCAAGGAACTGTCCCACAAAACCGAAAAAGAAAGATCCATCTTATCTGCAGAAAGCATTGCTGTTGGCACAAAAGGAAATGGCAGGGTTTCAGTTGAGTGCAGAAGAGAATGATTTTATGGCTCTTATGGATGATATGGAAGACCTTGAGGACATCGATGCAAACTGCATTTTCATGGCAAATCTTCAGGAGGCTAAGTATGATACAGATTCTGATACACCTCCTGTGTATGACACCAATGCAGTCTCTGAGGTATCACCATTCACTACATGTCACAATAATGAAATATTTGATATGTCACCTTATCAGGAACATCATCCTGCTACTCCAGCACCCACTTATGATACATATATGGACACACCAAGTTGTAGCAATATTAATTTGGCAACTCCAGATATGAATCCTAATGGAGGCTTCGAGTCATAGCATACTGAGAATGATGAGGAAACACGTGCGTTATTTGAATCATTATTGAACAATTGTAGTGTTGAAATTGAAAAAGTCAAAAAGGTCAATCACGATGTTAAGGCCGCGAATGAAAAATTGACCGCTGAGCTTGAGAGATATAAGGTGAATGGAAATTTTTTTGAAATTAATAAAACACGACAGTCAGAATTAGAAGATGGTTACAAAAACTCCGTTTCAAGAGAAAAACAATTGCAAATTAAGTTTGACACCCTCGATGTTAACTTAAACAATAAAATAAGATCCTTAAACACGGAAGTTTCAGATTTGCAAAACCAACTTTCTAAACAAAAATCAACTTGTTCTGATCTCGAAAAAGAAAAGAAACAGTTGAAAGCAGATTTTTCAAAACGCGAAAATGAACTTCTTGATTAACTCATTGAGAAACAAGAAACAATTAAAAAGTTGGAAGATTTGCTTGTCAAAACAGGTCATTCTGCACAAACAATTCATATGTTAATCAAAGATCCAAACCCGCTTTTGCACACAATGAAAAAAATGGCTATCGGTTGAAGAAACCCTTATACACTCAAGAAAGCTCAGAAAGAACAGAATGCGTTATATAATGGTAATGTGATATTTGCTGAACATGATCCTCCTACTGTTCGGGATTCTGATGAAACGATTGAGCTTGCTGAAGAGAGTAGAATCAAAATGAGACAAAAGAACCCAGAAATTAAACCAATTGATTATAACAAACTTAACATACTTTCTGGCGTAAATTTCGTTAAACAACAACAAACACCAGTTGTCTCAATAAAACCAAAAGTTGTTTCCAAAAATCTTTTAAATCTGGAACAAATGTCCTCTAGCAACCCTTTTAACACAAGTGAAGCTAGAATATATTTGGATGATCTCAAAGATAGAGTATGTAATGATCAAGATACGTGTTCAAGAGGTCGGGGGAACTCAAAATAAAGGTTAAACATGGTATTTATTAGATTAAGAATGGGGGAAGGTGTGTGTGTTTTCTAGAGAAAGATAGGAGATCACACACACACCTTTTAAGTGATACAAGAATTCCCATCCCTCATAGTCTCAACTAGGAGGGTATTTATACAACCTTACAAGCCTAACTTTACACAAATGGCAAAACTAGACCTTGTACTTAATAACTATTGCAATTCCTAATATAACATTACTTTTAAGGCTAACCGAGTAAAAACGCTTCAAAGTATTGTTGAATCTAAAACGAATCTCAGCATTAACAACTGGCATTCAAGCTTTCATATTAAAATGAAAAAGGTGTTTCAAACATAAATTACTACTCCACTCTATAACATTAGTACGAGAGTAATTCATGTTGAAAATGCAATTTTGAAAGAAACAGCCGACTTTGTCAAGGACCACAAATCCTTGGTGAAGGAAGCTAATGAAAACATTGAACGTATCAAAGTTTTGGAAAACCACAATGATACTCTCTTCGAAGCAGTTCTCTCAATCAATATTATGTCCATTATTTACCAAACATATTCTGTTGAAGATGATGAAAGACTCCGAGCTGACACTTCTGCAATTGTGTTAAAATATGAAAATGCTCTTGCTAAGCTTAAAAAAGAAAATGTAACATATTTTAAACAACTTGATCGGAAAAAGGAAGAATACAAGTATGACAAATTGTCGTATGAGTGTGCTTACAAAAATATGAAAGAACAAAATGATCTTTTGAAGTCTTAGCTTGAAAGTCAAAAAGGGAAGGGTGAGGAAACTAAGTTTGCAAAACCATCAACATCGGACAAACCGGTTGCAAAATCAAAAATGTCAATCTCTCAATGTGTTCCAAAAGTTGATGTGATAATTGATTTGACAAAACCAGTCACTCCAACACCATTGCCTAAACAATGTGAAAAAGCAAAAAGTGTTGATAAAGGGAAAGTAGTTGTCAAAACACCGAATGTGATAGCACTTGGACTTTATAGGATTAGTCCCACTATTGCATTTGCCTCTACATCTAAAACATATAGGGCGATTGACAAGAGTGTGAAAGATAATCCAAAAGAGACTAGGAATGCTAAAAAAAATTCAAAGGACAACAAGATAAATCCTAATGTGTGTGCCTTACCTTCTACAGGAGTAGAAAGTACCTCTAGGAGCAGCAGACTACAGCCTAGGAGCAATACAAGGAACAATAGAGTCTCGACTGTCTCTGAGAGTAAATGCAAGAATAAAACAGAAGAAGTAGAAGAACACCCTAGAAATTTATCGCTTTCTAATAAGAAACATTTGTCATCTGGATGTAATGTTAAAAGTATTGTTTCTAGTGCATGTAATGACTCTGTTTGTTTAATGTGCAAGAAATCATTAAATGTTTGTGATGATATTGTTTCTAATAATGTGAATGTGAATGCTATGCTTGAACAAAAAGATGTTCCTTCAGGAACTAGTGCTAGGTCTAGATATGATAAAAGACTTATTGCAGCATCTAGGTCAACCACTAGTAGTATATTGCCTAGGAACTATCTTAAGCTTTGTGCATGGAAACCAACGGGTAGAACGTTTACACTTAAGAATGTCAAATTAAAAGTTGTTCCAAAAGAACAAATAGAAACTGTCTATGAGTGTGATTCGTTTGTTACCCCTAACCCCATGGAACCAAATGTTAAACGGTTTCCAAAAACAAAATCATCTGTTCGTGGTAGGTTATCGAAATATGTCTATGGATCGTTGACTCGGGTTGCTCCAAGCACATGACCGGGAATCTAAAGCTGCTGATCAACTTTGTATGGAAGTTCATGGGAACTGTACGGTTTGGAAATGATCATGTAGCAGCTATTCAGGGTTATGGAAATCTTCAGTTTGGGAACTACTTAATCACTCAGGTTTACTATGTCGAAGGATTGGGACACAATTTGTTTTCAGTCGGTCAGTTTTGCGATGCAGATTTAGAGGTTGCATTTAAGAGAAATACTTGCTTCGTTAGAAATTTGGTTGGAGATGATCTCTTAACTGGAAATCGTGGCACCAATCTATATGCTATCGACATAAACCAAATGGCCTCTTCATCGCCAATTTGTCTCATGACAAAAGCATGCGAAACTAAGTCCTGGTTGTGGCATAGAAGGTTATCCCATCTCAACTTTGACACCATCAACAAGTTAGCCAAAGACAACATCGTCAACGGTCTCCCAAAGTTCAAATACACCAAAGATCACCTATGTCCATCCTGTGAGCAGGGAAAAAGCAAAAGGGCAACATATAAACCTAAAACCGTACCCAGTTCGGTGGATAAGTTACATTTGTTGCATATGGACTTATGTGGCCCAATGAGAGTTGAAAGCATAAATGGGAAAAAGTATATTCTTGTTATCGTCGATGACTATTCAAGATATACATGGGTAAAGTTTCTGAGGTCAAAAGACGAAGCACCAGGCATCATCATCACCTTTCTGAAGCGAATTCAAGTCCTACTTCAAGCTCTAGTAAGGATTGTAAGAATAGACAATGACACAGAATTTACAAATCAGGAGTTAAGAACTTACTTTGAAGATACTGGAATCACACACCAGACATCAGTTGTTAGAACTCCACAGTAGAACGGGGTAGTTGAAAGAAGAAACAGAACTCTTATGGAAGCTGCTCGCACGATGCTGATATATTCTAGTGCACCACTATTCTTATGGGCTGATGCTGTTGCCACTGCTTATTTCACTCAGAACCGATCCCTAATCCATCCAAGATTCAATAAAACCCCATATGAGCTAGTGAACAACAGAAAACCCGACATCTCTTACCTTCATGTATTTGGCGCTTTGTGCTATCCAACAAATGACAGAGAAGATCTGGGGAAGCTGAAAGCTAAGGGTGATATTGGAATCTTCATTGGATAATCAGAAAACTCGAGGGCATTCAGGGTGTATAATCGTCGAACTAAAAGGATAATGGAGACGATGAATGTGAAGTTTGACGAGATTTCACAAATGGCTTCTGAGAGACTCGCTCTAGAACCCGCGCTTAACCCGATGGCTTCTAATCATACCAGATTAGGACCCACACCAAACAGTCAAACTTCTGGATATATTAGTTCAGGACTTGTACCACAAGGAGCTCAGTCAACTAACACCGAAAAAACAAAAATCAATAACTGGAAAATTTCTTCGAGTATATGTTTGATGAATACTATAGTGGAACTTCGACCAATGCATCACAACAAAGTTCCGCTGCACCCACTCTACAACATCAACCACCACCACCATCACAAGATGCATCAACAAAAATCGAAGCTGACGCACCAACTCCCTCCACGTCATCAACATCTACTCCAATAACTCCAGTAATTGAGATTCTTTTACCAAACATTGATGAGCAAAACCAAACTACAACAGTTCAAGAAGAACCAAATCAAAACGATGTTGTGTTAGAAGAAGAAGTGTTCAAAAATCCATTTGCAACGGATTCTACTGAATCATCTTCTCGGTTACAAGAACCATCTAACACACATGCGTTACATCCAAGGTACCCTTCTACGTTACAATGGGCTAAAGACCATCCAATAGAACACGTTATTGGTGAACCTTCAAGGCCAGTTCAGATGAGAAGACAACTCGCCACCGACCCTGATATGTGCATCTACATCTGTTCAGTCAGTTTAAAAGAGCCAAAGAACATTTGGGAGGCGATGGCAGATAATGCATGGATTGAAGCGATGCAGGTAGAACTTCTCCAATACAAGCTACATGACACTTGGGAGTTAGTTCCAAGACCAACTGACAAACTTGTCATTGATCTTAAGTGGTTATGGAAGAACAAGAAGGATGAAGAAATGACTTTCATTCGCAACAAAGCTCGTCTAGTGGCTAAGGGATTTAGACAGGAAGAAGGGTTAGATTTCGAAGAATCATTTGTGCCAGTAGCAAGACTTGAGGCAGTCAGGATTTTCTTAGCATATGCAGCTCACAAGAACATCACAGTCTATCAGATGGACATCAAGACGGCTTTCTTGAATGGAACTCTGAAAGAAGAAGTGTACGTGAGTCAACCAGATGGATTCGTTGACAAAGATCATCCAGACTACGTCTACAAGCTAAAGAAAGCCATTTATGGTTTAAAACAAGCTCTAAGGGCGTGGTATGACGAACTATCATCTTTCTTGCTGCAAAACAATTTCACCAAAGGAACAATTGACCCCACCCTGTTTACAAGAAAATACAAAAACGACATTTTGATTGTTCAGATTTACGTGGACGACATTATCTTTGGGTCCACTAATCCGAAATATTCAAAACATTTTGAAAATCTCATGAAAAGCAAATTTGAAATGTCCATGATGGGGGAACTAAAATTCTTTCTTGGTTTGCAAATACATCAATCCCCTCGTGGTATTTTTATAAATCAAGCTAAATATACAATTGAGATTTTGAAAAAACATGGTATGAAAAATTGTGACTCTGTTGGTACTCCAATGGTCACTTCACCAAAAATAGGGGCTGATTTATTTGGGAAACCCATGGATCCGAAGAAATATCGGAGCATGATTGGGTCTCTCATGTACTTAACTGCTAGTCGACCCGATATTCATTTTGCTGTTTGCTTATTAGCACGGTTTCAGGCAAGGCCTACCGAACTTCACCTCCAAGAGGTTAAACGGATCTTTCGGTACCTACGAAGAACCATTAACATGGGATTTTGGTATCCGAAGGATTCGAGTTTAAACTAATTGCATTTTCAGATGCGGACCATGCAGGTTGCCAAGTTACAGCAAAAAGTACATCCGGTGGAGCACAAGTTTTGGGTGAAAAGCTAGTAGGCTGATCATCAAGAAAACAAGACTGTACTGCACTATCAACCGCAGAAGCCGAGTACGTGTCTCTATCTGCGTGTTGTGCCCAAGTTCTATGGATAAGGACACAACTCACAAATTATGGCTTTACTTTCGACCGCATACCTATGTATTGTGATTCGAAAAGTGCCATAGCCATCTCGTGCAATCCAGTACAACACTCAAAGATCAAGCATATTAGAGTAAGCTATCACTTCATCAAGGAACACGTAGAAGAGGGTACTGTTGAATTATTTTTCGTGAAGACTGAATACCAACTCGCCGATCTATTTACTAAAGCCCTTCCAAAAGAGAGGTTTGATAACTTAGTTCGACGAATTGGCATGCGAAGCCTAACTCCCGAAGAGTTAGAAAGTCTTCTCGAAACTTCTTGAAATTTATCTCAAAAAGCTTCGCTGTAAATATTTTTAAAAAAAAGAAAATACAAAATTTGAAACACCAACAAAAAGAAAATACAAAATTTGAAAAACCATCAAAAACAAAATATAAAAATATAAAATTTTTTCAAAGATACAAAAACAATATAAAATTATAAAAACAAAAAATATTCTTCTCACGACATGTCTCTCGTATAATCGATATTCTGTACGTATCTAGAAATGTCATTCAACAATGATACGGACATGTACAGATGCTTGAGCGAGAGTTCATTTAAATGATTTCTAAAACATGTCGTTTCTCAAAATTTCTTAAATAATGGCTTTCGTATACTTCAGTACGAAACCTGTGCAACAATGATGACTTCTGATTATTTCAGATCAGGACTCGTATTGTTAATGGCAAAAGAAAACAACCCTTAAGCACATGATTAAGATTTTTCAATTTTTTTTTTCAAAATCTTTCTCAAAATTCTGTGCTTAAGATAACTCCCTCTATACCCTTAAAATTAATTTAAACCCAAATGTTTAAAAATATGCTTTATTTAAGGGGGAGTATAAAATTTAAAACAAAAAATGTTCCAAAATCATGCTAAAATGATCCGTCTATCTCTCCTAAAAGCCTTATTTTAATCCGTTGATATCAAAAATATCACGAAATGCTATTTTTGAGGGGGAGAAGACGTGATTAAAATGTGATCAATAATGCTTAAAGAATCGTGGATTGAATCTCAAAAGAGCTCTCCAAAAAGACTCAGATCTAAACCCTCGAATTGACGAAAACTAAATGTCAGTAATAAAAAAGACTTGTCCGGGACGGGTAATAATTTCAAGCTAGTCTAACTAGTAATGTAAACGTGTCTCGCAAAGGACTTGTCTGAGTAGAATGTACCAATTCGAGAGACAATCTTTTGATATGACCGGGATGAGTAATAATTTCAAGCTAGTTCAACTAGTGATGTAAATGTGTCTCGCAAAGGTCATATCAACTGAAAATCGATCAATTCAAAATGTGCGAACTCTACCCAACATGTGCAAATTTATCTTAAAAATTGCAAGAGCGCATGTGAAGGGGGAGTATTTCAGAAAATACAAAACGCTCGAAGTGTTAACTAAAATGTGTTTGTTCATAAACACTTTGAGAGATTTTCACAAAAGGTTTTATGGCAAGTGATCAACAAATCTAGGATAATCATAGAGTAATAAGGTGATTATGAGTAGGTTATGTCCTATGATCCGCCAGAGCAGGAAGGATCTACCCAAGGACAATTCTAATAGATTAGAATTAGAAGTCCTTAGGTAAGATTGAAAAAAGGAGTAAATGAGAAAGGGAAAGAAGGGGTTGAAGAATTAAAAAGAAAAGTTTAAATGAAAGGGTGAAAAGAAATAGCCCTCCATGAAAACTTAGGGCAGATACCGGGTCAATACATCTGCTATCGGTTATCACAAGTTGATACTGATATTGAAGATAAGACGTCATGGACCCAGTGACGCGCTGCACCACCCCTCCTAGCCACTCAGATATCTCTTAAAAGATATTTGTTTCATTTCTCACGGAGAACACTGCATAATCTTTCGGCCTCTCAATCCGAGATGTGTTGATATTGAAAAGGTGGCACTCTGCTCCATGTCTCCGACTACTAAAACCAAAATGTACAATTGAGTCTAGAGCCATAAGATTCATAAAAAATATCTTAGGAACAATTTCAATATAATACACCTGTGTTCACCAATAAGGACACATGGTGTACAAGAGTCTTAATGAGATCTTCGGATCTTGCCTTATATCATGATGATTACGTGCTTCAAACGGTCTACAGTCTTGATGTGAGACTCCGGTATACTTCAGAGGCTCACAACAGCCCCGGTAAAGATTAGAGAAAGTTTTCACACTATGCTGTCAACAATCTCGAAATCTGAACCTATAAGTGCTGAACGATTTATTGCTAACTGTTTTATGCAGGTACTGACGAAAGTCCCTCAACCATCATATAGCCCAACATCTGCAACTCCTCATACTCATACTTATGAAGATCATCCTCAACAAAGCTCGAAGTGAAAAGTTCAAGACAAAAAGATCTATTTGAAGACAATGTGTTCCGACAAAGTAAAGAGGCTAATCAAGATGTCAAGAACAAGTTTATGTACCAAGTAAGGATGACGTAAGTATGAAGTTTAAGAAGTATGAGTATGATGGAGGATACGATGCTGTAAACACATGAAGATGTTGATCAAGGCAAGAACGACCAAGAAACGATACTTTGAAGATCAAAAAGCATGAAGGAACGAAGTACCAAGACTATTCTACAACGACACACAAAGTCCAAGACGACGAAGACGAAAGACCTAAATCACTGGGAGCACTATTTGAATGACCATCCCTTAGGGGGAGATTGTTAGCTTTATTAAAGTGATGGTCATTTGTAATATTAGAACTTGTGTGTCGTGTGATTAACTAAGTCTAGGAAAGTGAGCTTTTGCTAAGCTAATGTGTTAGAAATATTTATGTAAATGTCCAATCCACAAAAGCCCACACAAAGCCCATCAACAAGCCTTAGGTCGTTACTCATGTGTGTATAAATACCCACTCCCACCTCATTTGTATGTGTGCCTCAAGAGATAGCTAGGTGGGAGTGTGTGTGTGTTTTATGTGTATTGCTTTCTCTCTTTCTTAATCTAATAGATATACATTTGGCATACATATTCTCTTCATCTACACGATCCATCATTCTTGTCTTGAGTACCATTCGTTTAATATATAGGTGTGATAAAGTATTGATCTAGTATTTACAATATCTTTATATAAGTTATGACAATAAGCATCTACTCAACGTATGTTGTAATTTGGGTTCCATTATACATGTTCTAAACGATAGTACACCAACAAAGCTCATGAAAGTCTTTATAAGCAAAATTTTATGGAACCATGAACACATAAGTTACAACAAAATGGTAATTAATTAGACTTCTTGTGTTCTTCTATACATCTACAAATATTTCAAACTGAAAATACATCAATTCTTGCTTATATTCTCTAATTACTAGTTACGATTGGTGAACGTCTTCACATTAATAAGACCTTGTTTCCATAGCTTAATCATGAATAATTTCCAATAACTAGGAATTAAAAACAGTAAAAGTCTATACTAACTATGGGAATTTACGGCCGATGCTTCTCAGAAATTCACAGTCAAAGGTATGAGAATCATCTCCTTGTCATACCCCTCGACATCACTGCCTACTAGATGGAACAAAGTTATTCTATCGAAGATCAACATCAATATATGGAGAGTCATGCATTCTAGGCTGCCGACTAGGAAGAACCTTGATCAAAGAGGACTTGATTTAGATTCGGTAAGGTGTCTCATTTGTAATGAAGATGTAGAAACGGAGGAGCACGTGTTCGTCCATTGCAGGATTGCGGTTAGCCGGTTAATATATGGAAGGACAATCTTTTTTTAGAGCTGCATATGGAAGGACGTTCTAAGTTGGTGGCGAATTACACATATACAAATCCAAAACCTCCAAGACGTGATCTACTGGGCAGATCATGCTCAGATTGCAGCCAAGCATTCAAGAATCTTTGACGCCGTTATTTAAACTACAATTTGGTCCCTGTGGAAGTATAGGAATAATGTGACCTTCTCCGTGAAACGGCCAAGAAAGTCCTTCTCTTTTGCGACATTAAACTTTTGAGTTTTACTTGGGTTTCTAGTAGATATAAGAATTCATGCTTAAATTGGATTGAGTGGTTTATTTACCCATGTAATGCTCTTTCCCTCTCTTGTAACACAGCCTAGCTCCTTGCTAGTTTTATAATCCAAATGCCGTTCACAAAAAAAAAAAAAAAAAAAAAAAAAAAAAAAAAAAAAAAAAAAAACCCTAGCTGAGATAGACAATTATGCAGATGTGGCCTTCATACTTCAAAATCCCATTCTCCATAGACTAATGCACACCAACCTTTGTGACCGTATGACTGCATTTGCTTTTTGTTTTAGTAGCAATGATATAAATAGAGAAGATGCCGCCCTAGCAAGTAGCTAGAACAAACCAATATCTTAGCCAAATACCTTAAAGCAGACCACTCCTAACCTAACATTAAGGACATAAGGCTAATAACTCAGAAAGGCAACATCATATGTTATAACAGGCTAACCAAACAGCCAACCACACACCCTCATAATTAACTGCATTCAATACCATTTAACTACAAGATATATCATCTAGTAACCAATGACTCTTCCTTATCTAAGTTTACAAACCATGCAAACATCATATAGTAGCATCCCCCAAACCTCACAATAGATACATGGAATTAGAGTCAGTAAGGCTTATCTTTGAGTTTATTAGTGTATGTGATTCAGTTTACACTTCATAAGCTTATGTTTTCGGTTTATTTTCTACCTTGCTTATTTTTCTCATATATGAATTTATTTTCATGCTTATATGTTTATTTCTCATCTTTAAGTCATAATAAGCACACAAACACATCTACCAAGTATCCAATATATTTCTGATAGCTTCAAATAAGTAACTACAAACACATCTACTCAACTCATGTTGTAATTCGGGTTCCATTGAATACATATACTACTCAAGAGTACACCAACAAGGCTTACAAAATTCGTTATAAGCAAAATTTAATAAAACTATGAAAACACATAACGTACAACAAAATGCTAAGACTTCTTGTGTTCAACACTTCTATATAAATTGCAAATAGAAAATACATCAATTCTGGCTTATATTCTCTAATATCCTGTTACAGTTTGTGAACGTCTTAACATCAATATGACCTTTCTTCCATAGCTTATACATAATTAACCTCCAATAACTGCGAATTGAAAAGGGGTTCCATTGTTATAAGCATGCAATGTAGAATAAACGTATATGCAATTCACAAAATATCAAGTCGAATTAAGAATTTATTTGCTTAAGAGATATATAAAAGAAATAGGATATATACCAGGCTAATTCTGGGGTCTGAAGGTCTTTTCCATGCTGTACTGCAAATGCCTCACAAGCCCAAGAAATACGTGCAGCTGCCACCGCCAGCCTGATACACATCATACACAACGAGTTTTTAGTTGAATCATAATAGTGCATAAACATATAGTTAAACGTATATTACATCACAGTGTCTCCATCACGATATATAGGGTTCAATTACCGATGCTTTCTTTTAAATGAGTTCCATAGCTCCATCACATATTTCTCATCTTGGGTAACATCCACAAAGTCATCAATTCTCTGAAATATATATTATGTATATAAATCTAATTTTACTTGTTATCAGTAATTAGGGTAAAAAGTAAAACCGAAAATACCCTTTGGTCTTCAAGATCAGTGACAGCATAATCAGCTTCATCTTCACTGTTATCCCCTACCACCACTTCCTGCAACGCCATTGGCTAAAGACATACAATTTAAATCAACAGATTCAGATACCGATCGATGAATTTTGACAGTTGTTTATGCCAATGCACAATCTATAAATAAGAAAATGGTAACCTGAGACCCACGAGAGTGAAAAAACTGCTGATTTTGCAAAATTTGGCTGCAAAATGGGAAAAACAAAAATGAGGATTAGGAGTGTGTGTGTGTGTATTTAGGACCAAAAAAACATATAACACAAAGGACATACTTGGCATGGTCAGATTGTTCAACTGGGACACCTGCAGCAGCATTGGGACCTGAAATTATAAAAAATAGAAAAAATCAGTATCTCACATTTTCAGCAGAAGCTAGAGCGACAAATGATTTCATATAATCTATGTATCTTACCTCTAAAGTCACTATTGATAGTTGCAGGAGGCGTAACTGAACCCAATGTAATGTGACCAACATGATCTGCAAGTTGAGTCTGATCCTTCTCTATTTTTGTTCTCTTTAAGGCCTTATGGCTGTTGTAAATCAAATTAAGTTAACATTCACTTGTATTGCAATCAACACATTAATAAAATAAACATTCACAAATTCACAACTTACCAAAAGAAAATTTCCATATCTTCATCAGCCAGTATGCCAAAATTCTGAAAAGCAAGCATTCCAAAAAAAAAAAAAAAAAGTCATATTAAAGATACATATCTTAAAATTATCTATAAGCGATGTAAAAACGATACACCAACCTCAGCTATGAAATCATCGCTCTTATTATAGGATACATTCACAAGTTGATATTTCTCATCTTCCTACAGAACATTAGTAAAAAATTTAAGGGTTTTTATTCACTGCATCTAAATACAGAAGCCATAGTTAGTTATAATTTCATGAAAGTAACCAACCTGGAACTCATAGTCAAATAGTTCATGGGACGCTTGCAGGTGGCATTTCAGTCCCTGAAATACATAAAGATAAACCACATCATACGAAAGATATTTATAAATCTTTTGAAATAGTTTTAACAGAACTGTATAATTATAAACCTTATAACTTGCACATGCCAGTAAGCAAAATACACAAGAGTAATCTGGCATAACTGCAAAATGTAGAAAAAGTGTTCAACTTTTAGGAAAAACAAACAATTCAGAATAGTCGAACCCTGAGGTTTAAGTACATAAAAGCTAACGAAATTATAATTAGTACCCTCGGTTTCGCAAACTGTGTCGTTGTAGCCTTTCCATTTAAAAGTCACTTCTCCGGGATTTAGCCTGATCAGAAAAGAAGCAGCACCAGATAGAATGATTTAAAAGTCACATTATGATTTATAGGATTTTATAAAAACAATAAACACAGAATTGAGGTTTAATTTCAGTACCCTAAACCAGGAGGCAGTAAACTGTTATTGTTGTCTATAGCTTTTGCCCCAGCCTCTTCTGCTGTCACGACAACAGGTACTTGCTGCAATATACTCTTTGGTAACCATTAAATGAAATCATAACCAGCAAAATCCAATCAGTATATAATTCTTCTTGAAAAAAAATCAGGCCAAGTTGAGATGATACATACCACAGATTCAGAATTGTATGGAAACTGAAAAGTAATCACATTTGGAAAGGTCGACTGCAAAATGGAAATTGACCATGTCACATCAGAATATGACCTAATAAGCATTAACTTGAGCCTACTAAGCATGCCACTATTCATTATGATGGAATATAGTCTTGGTAGTATTTTAATTTTATCCCTCTGCACCTAATTTACTCAATAGCTTACCTTCATACGACATGATTGCATGCTAACAGTTGATATGCTCTTAAGTTTCTCTCCTAAACTCAAGTTTGGAGTCTCGCATGTCTTATGAAGAATATCATCAATCGGAACCTTCCCCATTACGCACTCACCCGCATATGCGGTAAAGCATGCTGAAATATAAAAAACACATCTTACATTGTGTAAGCATCTGATAAATAGTTGGATCCATCTCATTTGGATTAGTGTGGTTAGCTGAAATTTCACATGGTTATTAGCAACTGATACAATCGCTCAATATTCATCTGGAATACAAAAAACAGATAGAAAACATAACATACCACCGCTCACTAATAATATGGAAAAAGATCGATCCTTGACTTCTGCTGATAATTTTTTAATCTCAGGCAGAGTAAACTTTGCTTGAGTTCCATCCGAAGAAGTCAACTTGATGGCCTTTTTAAAGTGATACGAGCTAGATCGTTGTGTCTACAATATTGTACACATGATAATAGAGAAATCAATGGAATATAACATTTCAAAAGAGTATATATATGTACATCAAAAAATCGACTAAATTTTTTCATATAAGTACCTCCCCATTTGGAGTAGGATCTTGTCTGGCCAACAATATATATAAAGGGAAAATAGTTTGAGTGTGGATTTTATCACCAGTAGCTTCACTTATGAATACTGATAGTTGCAACCTGTAATCAACATACAAAAGTGTATCAAATGCAGTGGATGTCAAAAAGTTTATAGAAATGAAACAAGTATATGATTTAACCACAAGAAAAGTAATTATCACTTTATTTTTTGGAGAAGCTTTGGTATTAATATAAAAAAGTAATTATCACTTACTTTTTTGTGTGCTTCTCTTGTAGTTTGTAACGCAGACCTCTCGCCAAAAATGATGGCTGCATGATTAATATCACCATCAATTAGGAACCATAAATTCAGTTAATAAATCAATCATTCAGTTAATAAATGGAGAAGCATATAAAATAAGTAATTTACTTTATCGTTAGCTCGTTCTTCCAAAATGTTGTAAAAAGTAACAGGTTTCAAATAAACCTTCATGCTTTCCAAAGCTGTTGCTTCTTCTTCTGCAGTCAATTGACCAACAGGGAGTGCTGGGCCCCCGGATTTCCTGTTACATGAGGCCATCCATATATTCAATAATAAAAATAAAAATAAGAATAACAATAATAGCAACAAGAGTACCCAATCCAGCCGGAGCGGGGTATGGGAATATTCATTAATAATGAGAATAGCAATTATTTACCAAAGAAAACAACTTTATTTGATGTCAAGTATAGAATGTTTAGTGTCAAAATGAGCAATAACATACTTTGCTTCATGAGAAACTGAAGGTATGACTGGCATTCTCGATGTCTGCACCTCTTCAAAGTCACTTGTGTCCCCTGCAGACCTGCAACTAATGAAACATAAATGAGCATAATACAATATTCCATTTATCAGTAAGTACAAAATTTTGATCCTCCCAGCCTCCAGTTTGAGGTTAACCATCATAGATTCATAAGTTTACAAAAGTATTCAAAACTGCAGCTGCACACTTTATTTCCATATATTAAACCGTCTTTCAACCTAAATCTTAGTCAAATGTTTCACGTGAAAGCCAACTCTCGAATTATTTACTCCTTGATTTCGCTCCGATACACTTTTAAATGATTAGACGCGCTTCTAATGTTACGGTTTTTATAGTAATGAATATTTGTGTTAGGATTTAGGATTTACGATCCTACTCTAGGAAAGAGAGTTATGTGTGAAATCGGACTAGTTATATAATTACAAACCAAATCAACTTATCAGCGAAATAACTAATCGGATAAACATAAGAGGGAGTTATTTAAACTAAATAATCCATATCGAGCGAAATAATGGGATTTATACCTCAAGTTGCAAGCTGCGGACGCCAGTATCGATAAATCCCTAAATTTAATATTTTCCATACCCTAATTTGCCCTCTCCCCAATTTTTATGATTTGAGGTTTTAGTGTTTGAGAGCCCATAGATCATATTTATAATCGTACTAGTTTCAACTTAACCCCCTACATCTTACTTTGTTACAGCCGTGACCTTAAATTACAAAAAATAATGCAACTATAACCATCGACGATTACTCAATACCAAGTTAATCCTCTACAAAATAATAAACATTATAATCCGATCCCTGGTATTACAAGATACATCACAATTATAGGTACATTCTAAATTTATTCAGAACCTAAAACTTCACATATCCGACAAAAATAACATAATCTTACAACTACTAATCCTAAATTAATTTTGTCATTATGAAATCTTGATATTTAACAAAGCATGTTGTTCACTAGATTGTAATTGTAGATAACCAATCAACAATGATGAACTCTACCAGTTATGTATCTATATACTTCCGGGGTGTTTGAGATTACTTATTATTTTTTCTTGTGCTTAAAAACACTTACTTATATGAAATATAAGTATTTATAAGCTGCTTATTGCATGTACATGAAATAGTGTTTGAATTTGCTTATTTTGTGAAAAAAAAAGGCATTAAAACATCTACAGTCTAATTCACTTATAACGGATTTATTTTTAAAATTTGAATTAAATTAAGGAAACATTAAAATCAACAAAACAACAAATTAACAAATAACATTCATCAGCAAAGTAAAAGAAAAAAACTGAAACAGATTTATCAACAACAAATAATATTTTTTTTTCTTTTACAAAACCGATAATCATTTAAACAAAAGACTGAAAAATGATATATACCTGAAATGGATAGCTTTGCAGTGATTCCCCCTTTGGCTATTGAAATTAGTAAACCCTAACAAGCAAGAACAAACTGATCAATTTATAAACCCTAATTTTAAAATTTAAAAAAAAATATATAGTTTATACCTGAAAGAAATGAAAATTATACTTGCGCCGACAAAACTGATAGTGACAGTGACTATGTTGTTCTGACAACTAAACCTAGGATGGTACAAAGGTCAACCAGACATTCGTTGGGTTTATTTAAGATATTTTTGTTTGTTGGGCCCAAATCCCAATTCGGACAGGAGGATATATATATACTTGTATTTTCTAGATAGTTTAATAAATTCATATAAAATGTTAAATTTTATAATCAAGAAATTTTTATGAAGTTGATATTGAATGTCATTAAAGTTGAAACTCGTAATGTGTAAATTTTATGCTGAATTGATATTGGTTTGAGTTGGATTTGTTAAAATTAAAGCTGAATTGTGTGTTGAAGTAAATCTTGAATGTGAATTATGTTTAAAAACGTTATCTAAAATTTGCCCTATAACTTTAGAATTTGACGGTATCATTCAGCAAAAGAAATACCTCGTTCAACGGGATTGAGTATTGTTGCTGCTGTACTCAACGAGAGAAAGAATTCAATGACATTTAATGGTTCAAAAATTTATAAGATTTCATCTTGTTGCAGGACGGATACGTTATCATCAACAATGAAAATCAAGTTATTATTGGTTTACTGCAATGACATCTTCATCGTTTTCTTTTGCATTGCTCGTGGAGGTTTCATTCCGAGGGAAGATTATATGGTTGATGGAAATTCTACATAATTAGACCGTTATGATTGTTTGGGTTGTGTCTAATTTAAACAATTTACTCTTATATTGTCAATGCGCTAATTTTCCTTATACACATTAGTTACATCTAATGATGTCCTTTAAGAGATTTAAGCCTGAAAACCATTTATCTTTACTACTTATAATGCATGTATCCTCAACCCTTACACTTAAAATTTCTTAAATTTTGAGTAATGTCTAATGCCTAATATACCCTTTACAAAACAAGTTTACATGACAATATTTTCTAAATGTGGCAAGTTTTACTATCAATTTAAAAATATAAACACACTAATAAAGAAGAATCTCTTTATAAATGGTAAACAATCACACGATTGTTATGAATTAAAAAAAAAAAAAAAAAAAAAAAAAAAACGTGATTTGCGTGGGTATTTGTTTACCGTCACACGGTTTCAACCGGTTCCATCAATTTAAAAAAAAAAAAAAAAAAAAAAAAAAAAAAAAAAAAAAAAAAAGAAAAAAAAAAGAAAGAAAAAGAAAACACGGTTACATCAAGGGTTGTACAAGAACTACAAATTCGCATGTATAATTATTTGCCGCTATACACCGTCGCTTTACGTGCGTATTCGTCTAGTGAATATAAATTTATCTTAAGTAGTCTTTTCTCCAATTACTTATCTCATAAACAACATGCACTGAAGGTGAAAAGGTAAGAAAAATGTGGCAAGCAATAGACGATTAACATTAAGGACAATTATTCCAAGTGTATAAAACCTCAAATTCCAATTATCCAAGGTTGAAGT
Organism: Artemisia tridentata subsp. tridentata; assembly: GCA_021014915.2. NCBI lineage: Eukaryota > Viridiplantae > Streptophyta > Magnoliopsida > Asterales > Asteraceae > Artemisia > Artemisia tridentata. Next base: position 359,714,502 of record CP139503.1, on the reverse strand, counting down.
TAATGGTAATAAATTGCTCCCTTTATGCTTAACTATAGTTGTTTTGATCAATTTTAAGAATGTTTATATGCTGAAGATTTTTGGGGCCATCACTGTTATGTTTTATACTAAATTTTATTTTGTACATTAATTAGACTTGCCGTGTGTTAGCATCAAAGAAATGTAAAAAGAAGTGATGGTCATTCTCTTATTTATAACTTTGTAATGTGTCGTAGAATATATAATAGAATAGTTAATGAGCTCATGGATTGGACTAATCTAATAGGTTAGTATTATATGTTTAGTCATTTATGTAAAGTCCAATCCAATCCAAGCCCATCCAAGGCCCATGGCAAAGTCCATGAGGCATATGAACCCATGTATAAATGGCACCCTTGCCTCATTTGTAAGGGTGTGCTTGAGTGTGTAAGTGTGTGTGTTTTAATAAAAGTTCTATTGTTTTTATCTCTCTTGTTTGTCTCTCTAAAAGTCGACACCTACATCTCTTGCCACCATCTTTGTGCATCAATATTGTGTGATAAGGTTATAGATCTAAGGTCCTACACCGTGTTTTGTGCAGTTTGGAAAGAAAAAAAAAATCTAGTTACTAATAAGTTATAGGTATTAATGTTGGTCACATACGCAAGATCATATCTAGTCCAACCAGTGTGCATGCGAGGGTGGTGATTGTTGGACAAATTACAGTGCTTAACAAATTTGGGGATGTGGTATCGAAAAATAAAAGACTTCAATCTCATAGGATTCACTGATAGCGATTGGGCTGGTTCAGTGGCGGACAGAAAAAGCACATCTGGTAGTTGTTATTCTTGGAACAGCAGCCGTGTCATGGAGTTCAAAGAAGCAAGCTATTGTAGCATTATCAACCACTCAGGCAGAGTATGTTGCAGCCACTACATCAGCATGCCAAGCTGTATGGCTAAGAAGAATTTTGTGTGACTTGGGAGAAGAGCAGGAGGCACCTACTGAAATTTACTGTGATGGCAAGTCGGCTGTAATGCTTGCAAGAAATCCTGTCTTAAACAATCGAATGAAGCACATTGAAATTAAACACCACTACATATGTGAGTTATTGGAGAAAGGAGAAGTGACATTAGAAAGCTGTACAACTGAAGAACAAATTGCAGATTTCATGACCAAGAGTCTTCCGCCGAAGAAACATAAAATTTTGTATCTGGAGTTAGGAGTTTGCAAGTTTGAATGAAGGGGGAATGTTGGAATACTCATTCAAACTTTACGTGGGTCTTAGCAGTGGCGGATCGAGGATTTCGGACCGTGTGTGCCACGATTTTTGGCTCGCTTCGCTCCGTAAATAGTTTTAAATTTTAGTTTTCTTTTTTACAAGTAAAACTAGCTTCTTTTTTTTTTTTTTTTTTTTTTTTTTTTTTTTTTTTTTTTTTAATAATCTTTCTATCCATGTAATTAAAACATGGAATAAAAACAACATAAATCCTTTTATCGTAATACATTTTATGATATTTTTATAAATTTAAATAAAAGGCAAATAATTTTTTTTTTGAGAAAGTTATGATAATTTACATTATCAACTTATATACATTCCTTAATACACAATTTTCACCAAGTAAGATACATAAGATGTTAGCATTAAATTATTTGTCAAGTGATGGTCATTTGTAATTTATAAGTGTGTGTCGTTTGTGTAGAATAAGAATAGTTCAAAAGGCTTTGTGTTGGACTTTATGTAGAAATGATCAAGTAATATGTATAAGCCCAAGTCCAACACAAAGCCCACCAAGCCCACAAAAGCCCTTTAGGGCGCCGGCCATGTTGGCTATATAAGCACACTCTCACCATCATTTTTAGTGTGCCTCTTAGTCTAGTATAGGTGAGAGTGTGTGTGCGCTTCATGTGTGTTTGTTTTCTTTCTCCACAAGTTAATAAACATTCGGTTAATATTTACATCATACGATCCATGCTCTCTCATCTTCTCTAGTATCCTTTGAGTGTCACGTTCTTAATATTGTTATAGTTGTAGTGATAAAGTAGTTGTAGATCTAGCTTTACAAGTGGTATCATCCGCCAAACAAAGAGGTAGGATTAAGTTGTGTCGTGTTTTGATCAAAAGGTTGTAGCTTTTTAGTTTTAACGTGTGTTTAATAGAAAAAGGTTGTAGCTTTTTGGTTTTAACGTGCGTATAATACAAAAAAGGTGGTAACTTTTAGTTGTTAACGTGAGTTTTTTAGTTAAAGTTTCAAGCTTTTTTAGTTTTACGTGGAGTTTAGAAAGTTTTAGATAAAAAGCTTCAAGCTTTGTGTTGAAAAAACTGGTTCTACAAAGTTTACGTGAAGTTTGAAGAGATTTGATCGAGAAAAAGGTTATACAAAAAGGCTACGGTTCGAATCTTCCTTGCATCGAAGTTTTTATCAATTTCTTGTATAAGAAACTTGATAAAAGTGGACTACATCGACATAGAAAAAATCTATTTTCTTGTATAAGAATTTAGATAAAAAGAGGGTTTATAGAAATTGTATAATTTCTATAGAAATTGTGGCAAGTTATCGAAATTGTCCAAAGACCCTTTATCGCAATTGTAAAGTGTTGTTTTATCGAAATTGTACAAACTAAGTCTTATCGCAATTGGTCTGAAGAACTTTTGCAAATTGACACAATCAGTCCCTTATCGAAATTGTTTTAAAGAATCTTTCGGCAATTGACAACATCAGTCCCTTATCGCAAATCAGTTTTAAAAGATCTTTCGATAATTGTCAAAAGTGGTCCCTTATCGAAATTGTGGCACTTTGAAGTACTTTCGCAAGTTGGCAAAACCAGTCCCTTATCGCAATTGATTTAAACGTACTACACATTAAATAATTTTTATAAATTTGATTTGAACTTTTAATTTCTACAACATCAAAGAACGTGGACTCGGTATTTCCTCGCTTGTATAAGTGTGACGAATACTTCGACAATGGAATATCTACTAGTTTGTATAAATTAGTTAGATCGTTTATATAAATTGCCAATTTATATAAATTGGATAATTCTATATAAATTGAAATTTTGCCATAATTTGTATAAATTTTGGTTTAAATTGAAATTTCTATAGAAATTGTCATTTTATCTAAATTGTAATTTACATAACTTTGTCGAATTTGTGAGCTTTTGATTTTGTCTAAATTATAGTTTAGTCAAATTTAGTAACTTTATTTAATTTGTTTCATTTATCTAAATTGTAATAGTTAATCTAAATTGCACACGATCATCAACAAAGAACCAAGACTTTACAACAACAACTAAGTTTAACCTTCACCAACCACAACTCCTATTTCTTTGCAACGATCCTGAAGTAACTTTATCATACAACATCATCAATGGCAACTCAACAAGACAATATCACAACTGATTTGGCATATGCTTTTGCATTATTCACCAAGGCATTAAACTTCAAACAACATAACAACAACCAATGGAATTCATCGTACACTGACAATACGCAGTTAAATATGGGTCAAGAAGGACAAATGGTTGAGGTTATCGGGAATCAGCAAGGAAATGCTACGGGTATACAGATGGGGAATCAAATGCAATATGCAGGGCAGTATACTGGAAACCAAATGGATCAGTTTGTGAATCAGAACGGGGTCTATCAAAATGAGGATTATTGTTTCATGACTTCATCTGAAATCCACAGGAGTGATATAGGTAGAGCTGGTAATGTCAATGCAATGACGAAGCTAGAAAAGCTCCAGTACATGTTGATGCTAGCCAAAAAGGAAGATTCAGGAATACCGTTGACTGCTGAGGAATACGACTTCATGGTTACAACAAGAGTTAATGATAATACAGCAGAAGTCACTGTAATCTCCAACCTTATGGCTAATCAGCAAGAATCAACATCATGCAGTGATTCTGACATTTCTCCTACTTATGACAAAGAACCACTCCATGAGGTACCAAATACAAGTAATGAAGTTAATCCGTTTGCTCATGAAAAGCCACATTCTGTGCCTCTCGAACCTACTTATGATACATATATGGACATGCCAAGTTGTAGCAATATTAATTTGGCAACTCCAGATATGAATCCTAATGAAGTTCAAGTTGCACAAAATGATGCTAATGATGAGGAAACCCGTGCTTTATTTGAATCATTACTGAATAATTGTGGCATTGAGATTGAAAAAGTGAAAAAGGTCAATCGCGGATTAAAGATTGCGAATGAAAAATTGACCGCTGAGCTTGAGAGATATAAGGTTAATGAAAGAGCTTTTGAATTTAATAACAAACAACAGTCAAAACTAAACACTGGTTATAGAGATTCTGTTTTAAGAGAAAAACATTTGCAAATCAAATATGACACACTCGATGTTAATTTGAATATGAAAATTAAATCCTTAAAAACAGAAATTTCAGAATTAACCAACCAACTTTCTAAACAAAAATCAACTTGTTCTGATCTTGAAAAAGAAAAGAAAGAGTTGAATGCAAGGTTTTCAAAACGTGAAAATGATCTTCTTGATGAAATCATTGGCAAACAAGAAACCATTAAAAAGTTGGAAGAGTTGCTTGTAAAAACGGGTCATTCTGCTCAAACTCAAAATATGCTAATCAAATATCCAAACCTGATTTTACATACAATGAAGAAAATGGCTATCGGTTGTGAAAACCCTTATAATCTCAAGAAAGCTCAGAAAGAACAGAATGTGTTATATAATGATAGTGTGCTAAATGATAAACATGATCCTCCCGAGGTTCGTGGTTCTTATGAAACGATTGAGCTTGCTGAAGAGAGTAGAACTAAAATGAGACAAATGAACCCTGAAATTAGACCAATTGATTATAATAAGCTTAACACAATTTCTGGCGTTCATCTTGTTCAAAAAGAGTCACCAATGTTTTTAAAGAAACCAGTGGCTGTCGCAAAACGAAAAATTGTTTCAAAACATCTTTCTAACATCGAACAAATGTCCTCTAAAAACACTTGTAACACAAGTGAAGCTAGGCGATATTTGGATGATCTTAAAAGAAGAGTTGAAACGCTTCAAATGATTGTGGCATCCAAAACAAAAAGTAAATTCAATGACTGGTATTCAAGTTTTCATACAGAACAAAAAAAGATGTTTGAAACGGAAATCAATCCTACAATTACTGCAATTTATGCGGTAGTTCTTAATGTTGAAAATTCTCTTCTGAAAGAATCAGCCGACTTTGTCAAGGACCACAAATCCCTGGTAAAGGAAGCTAATGAAAACATTGAACACATCAAAGTTTTGGAAAAACACAATGACACTCTCTTCGAAGTAGCTCTGTCGACTGATATTATGTCCATTATTTATCAAACATATTCTGTGGAAGATGATGAAAGACTGAGAGCTGAGACTTCTCAAATTGTTTTAAAATATGAAAATGCGCTTGCTAAACTTGAAAAAGAAAATTTCACATATATTAAACAACTTGATCGAAAAAAGGAAGAATGCAAATATGAAAAATTGTCGTATGAGCGGTCTTATAAAAACATGAAAGAGCAAAATGATCAGTTGAAGTCTCAGCTGGAAAGTCTAAAAAGGAAGGGTGAGGAAACTAAGAAAAATCCAGTTATTAAACCAAAAATGTCAATCTCTCAATGTGTTCCAGTAACTCCAACACCCTTGCCTAAACAAACTGAAAAAGGAAAAGAGAAAGATGTTGTCGAAACATCAAATGTGATAGCACCTGGCCTTTATAGGATTAGTATCACTACTACGTCTACCTCTACATCCAAAACATATAGGGCAATTGACAAAAGTGAAAAAGATAATCCAAAAGAGTCTAGGAATGCTACAACAAATTCAAAGGACAACACGATAAATCCTAATGTGTGTGCCCATAGGAATAGCTCACCAAATGTGACCAACAAAACTGTTAAAGAGTCTGTTGGTTCAAACAACATGGTCCACAATCACTACCTAGAAAAAGCTAGAAAAAAGGCACAGATTCGAAAAGACGGAATTTTAGGTACAAAACCTAGGGTGATGAATTCTACAACATTACAAGGCACTGCTAGTAGTAGTAAACCTCTACCTAGGAACACTCAACAAAAGACTAGGGATTGGCTTGCATCTAAGAGTAGCTGCGCAAAATAAAATGTTATCCACGTAGAATGCAACACTAAGAATTCCTCTTCGAACACAAACCAAGTTCAAAATGACAGTAGTGACAAAATTAAGATTGCCGTTTTAAACAAGAATGTTGAATTTGTCTGTCCTACATGTCAAAAATGTGTCTTTTCAGCTAACCATGATGCATGTGTTGCACAGTATATCAAGAAAGAAAATTTGCGTGCAAAGGCACAATCCACTAAGACACCAAATAGAAACAAACCCGTTGATAAGAAGCAAGAGGCTAAGAAACCCTCTAGGTGGATCTCTACAGGACGTAGTTTTTCTCAAAATGAGATTTCCGCTGCATCTGAAAAGAAAACAACTCCTAGATCTTGCCTTAGGTGGATTCCCACGGGAAAAGTTTTTAAAATAGTTGGTCTTAGATGGATTCCGACAGGGAAGATTCTTGATAGATGCACCAAGACAAATAATAGTGAAAATCCTCAGGATAAAGAAGTAGACACCACTATAATCGTTGATAGTGAACACCCTCAATGTGAGGAAACTTGTACTTCTAACACTGTTATTTGTGCAAATTATTCGTCTGTGGATTCTGTGGATGCAGGTACTGGTGAAAGTGTTGAGATTTCATACGCTCAATGTGGAAAAGAAGAACTTTATGCCCACATCGCATTTGGAAATCCTCGTCTTATTCCACTCTTAACTCCACTTTTACTTGTTCATACTTAATTCTTCTTTGTGAATATTATTTTTTTGAAAAAAAAAAAAAATACAAAATTATAAAATTTCAAAAATCCAAAAACATTAGAAAATTTTCAAAAATACAAAATCAATATAAAAATGATAAAAATCCAAAAATATTATTCTCACGACATGTCTCTTGTATAATCGATATTCTGTACGTATCTAGAAATGTCATTCAACAATGATACGGACATGTGCAGATGCTTGAGCGAGAGTTCATTTAAATGTTTTCAGAACATGTCGTTTCTCAAAAAATTTCTTCACAATGGCTTCTGGACACAACAGTTCAGGACCCGTTCTTCAAAGAAAGGAAAGTGCTCATTCAAAATAAAGATCTTATATATTTTTCGGGCACTTATCCTAAAAATCTCTATGGATTTTGTATACTTTAGTACAAAACCCACACTTAAATGACGGCTTTCGTATATTTCAGTACGAAACCCGGGCTACATTGATGACTTCTGATTATTTCAGATCAGGACTCGCAATGTTAATGGCAAATTAAAAAAAAATAAAATCTTTAGCACATGATCAAGATTTTTCAAAATCTTTCTCCAAATTCTGTGCTCAAGATTTTTCAAAAAGAAAACTCCCTCTATACCCTTAAATTGATTTTAAACTCATATGTTTAAAAAAAAAATATGTTGTATTTAAGGGGGAGTATAAAAAGAAAAACAAAATGTTCCAAATCATGCTAAAATGATCCGTCTATCTCTCCATAAAGCTCTCATTTTAATCAGTTGATATCAAAAATATCACTGCATGCTATTTTTGAGGGGGAGAAGACGTGATTAAAATGTGATAAAAAAATGTTTAAAGATCGTGGATTGAATCTCAAAAGAGCTCGACTCAAGATTTTACCCTCCAATTGACGGAAAATGAAAAGTCAGTAATCGAAACGACTTGTCTGGGATGGGTAATAATTTCAAGCTGGTTATCCAGTGATGTAAACGTGTCTCGCAAAGGACTTGTCTGAGTAGAATGTTCCAATTCAAGAGATTCGCCTTTGATATGACCGGGACGGGTAATAATTTCAAGCTAGTCTAACTAGTGATGTAAACGTGTCTCGCAATGGTCATATTAACTGTAAATCGATCAATTCAAAAATGTGCGAACTCTACCCAACATGTGCAAATTTATCTTAAAAATGCAAGAGCACATGTGAAGGGGAAGTATTTCAGAAAATGCAAAACTCTCCAAGTGTTAACAAAAATGTGTTTTACTCATAAACACTTTGAGAGATTTTCACAAAAAGGTTTTATGGCAAGTGATCAACAAATCTAGGATTATCATGGTGTAATAAGGTGATTATGGTTAGGTTATGTCCTATGATCCGCCAGAGCCGGAGGGATCTACCCAAGGACAATTTCAATAGATTAGAATTAGAAGTCCTTAGGAAAGATTGAAAAAAAAAGGAGTAAATGAGAAAGGGAAAGAAGGGGGTGAATAATTAAAAAGAAAAGTTTAATGAAAGGGTGAAAAGAAATAGCCCTTCATGAAAACTTAGGGCAGAAACCGGGTCAATACATCTGCTATCGGTATTCACTAAGGTGATACTGATATTGAAGACAAGACGTCATGGACCCAGTGACGCGCTGCACCACCCCTCCTAGCCACTCAGATATCTCTTAAAAGATATTTTTTTTCATTTCTCATGGAGAACACTACATAAGCTATCGGCCTCTCATTCCGAGATGTGTTGATATTGGAAAGGTGGCACTCTGCTCCATGCCTCCGACTACTAAAACCAAAACGCACTTTCTAGAGTCTAGAGCCATGGGATCCGTTAAAAGATCTCTTAGGAACACTTTCGATAAGAATACCCTTGTGTTCACCAAAAAGGACACAAGGAGTACAAGAGTCTTAATGAGATCTTCGGATCTTGCCATTTATATCGTGATGGTTACATGCTTCAAACGGTCTACAGTCGTGGGGTGATCTCTAGCAACTCGCTGAATCGTGGGTGCACTTCGGTGTGTCCGTGTAAGCCCTCTTGCGGGTATCCGGTTCAGAACGGCCTGGGTTAAGATTAGAGAAAGTCTTCACAATATGCTGTTGACAATCTCGAAGTCTAAACCTGTAAGCACTGGATGATTTATCACTAACGGTTTTATGCAGCTACCTATAAACATCCATCAACCATCATCAAATACATCAAACATCTTCACCTCAGCATACTCATACTTATGAAGATCATCCACAACAAAGCTCAAGTGTAAAAGTTCAAGACAAAAGGATCAAGTTAAAGACAAAGTGTAACTACAAAGTCAAAAAGCTAATCAAGATGTCAAGAACAAGTTCATATATCAAATGATGAAAGAATATGGGGAGATTGTTAGCATAAGTATACAGTCCAAGATGTATGAGTATGTTGGAGGACACGACGCTTATCCACACGAAGATTTTGATCAAGGCAAGATCAACCACAAAAGACGATACTTTGAAGATCACATTGCATGAAGGAATGACGAATGAAGACTATTCTACATCGACACACAAAGTTCAAGACGTTGAAGACAAAAGTCCTATCACTGGGAGCATCATTGAAATGACCATCCCTTGGGGGAGATTGTTAGCATTAAATTATTAGTCAAGTGATGGTCATTTGTAATTTATAAGTGTGTGACGTTTGTGTAGAATAAGAATAGTTCAAAAGGCTTTGTGTTGGACTTTATGTAGAAATGATCAAGTAATATGTATAAGCCCAAGTCCAACACAAAGCCCACCAAGCCCACAAAAGCCCTTTAGGGCGCCGGCCATGTTGGCTATATAAGCACACTCTCACCATCATTTTTAGTGTGCCTCTTAGTCTAGTATAGGTGAGAGTGTGTGTGTGCTTCATGTGTGTTTGTTTTCTTTCTCCACAAGTTAATAAACATTCGGTTAATATTTACATCATACAATCCATGCTCTCTCATTGTTAGCCTTAAAGTTATGTCATAGTTGGGAATTGCATTTTGTTATATGTATAAGGGCTAGTTTAGACAAAGTGGTGGGCTTTTGGACTAGAATAGATAAGTATGCTTGTATTGTCTAAATGACTAATGTAAAGTCCATGAGCCAAAAGCCCAACCGAAAGCCCATAGAAGCATTAGGGCGTCACCCCTTTGCTATAAATACCTTCCTTGTCTCAACAAGGAAGGTTGGGATGTCTCATGTAATAAGGAGGTGTGTGTGTTTCTCTTCTTTCTCTCTCTAGAATACACACACACCTCCCCATTCTTTAATCTAATCTTACCATGTTTAACCTTTATTTCGAGCTTTCCCGACCTCCTGAATATGTGTTTTTGATCATTACAATTGGTATCAAGAGCTAACCAGGGGCGAATCGTGGTGTTTTGAGGTGAAAATAAGTGATTTGTGGTGTTATTTTGAAGATCTGGTACTGTTCATGCACCAAACTCTTCGAGTTTTTGGTTGTACTCATTAAAAGTCTCATCTTTGTATCGAAAAATTAGTGTATCTAGTGTATTAGCAATAAAAGGTTTGAGCTTTATGAGTTTTATGAGTTTTGGTACTTTTTCAGTCGCATCTTATCTTCAAAAATCTAGTATTATATCTGTTAGCATTTAATTTATTAAATGTGAAGTGATGGTCATTTGCAAGATTACAACTTGTGTGTCATATGTAACAATTAGTCTAGAAAGTGGGCTATATGTATTAGTTATGTTTGTATTGTCCATGTATAAGTGTAATACAAATATAGCCTGCACAAGAGCCCAACAAAAGCCCACCTAATGCTTAGGTCGTGGCTGTGTTGCTATATATTCACACACACTCTCACAAATCATGTGTGTCTCAAGTGTGCCTCAAAGTGTAGAATAGGTGAGAGTGTGTGTCTCCCCAAAGTGTCATTGTATTATATCTCTTTCAAGTTATAATCATTCGACTCAAAGTTTTACCATACGATCCATACATCTTCTCATCTAGTTCTTACATTGTTCATGTGAGTGTCACGAGTTGTAGAGTGCTTTGTTTGTATGATAAAGATAGTATTTGGTCTCTACAAGTGGTATCAATACGCCATACAACAAGGTAGGAGGTATTTTGTGTTCGGATTCTCAAGTTAAAACACCCACTGTTACGTTTTCTTTAATTAGAAACGTTACATTTTGTGTTTTTCTCTTCGAATCATACGCAAAATCAAGGCCAAAGGTTGTGTTTGTTTGTGTTTAATCGACTTGGTTTGTGACCTTGTGAGTACTCTTTGCTCAAATCTTGTTTTTGAATATTGGATTTTTGTGGTTCTAAGTGGTTTAGATCGACAATAATTCAAGAACATTGTCCAAGATTTGTTTTTGGATAATCTTTGATTTTATTTGGCGTATAATTCTTTCCAAAGAATTATTGGTGAGTGGGTGGAAGTTGGTAAGTCTTACAAGCATGGGCAAGTCAGTGGGTAAGTTAGAATAAGTCCAAAGAGTTGGTAGAAGTAGGTAGAATGATGAACTCAAATAAGTACATTTTATTACCATCATTTATCCTATTTATTTGAATTGTTTTATTATATTATCTGTGAGAATTGATACGTTAATGTTTACTTTTGTAATTCTCAGGTAAAAACAAGTATTATGTGAAACTTGGCGATTTTGGACTAATTATGGAGTAAAACAAGCAAGAAGTTAAGAGTCTACTGAAATGTACAAGATCAAGATCATTCTGCTCCAGATACGCCGCATCCTACTTATTATATATGGCGCATCACTATCAATATTTCACAAGCTACGATCCAAGACAGCAAGGACATGCGCCGTATCTAGAAATGGAGTTACGCCGCATCTTCTGGCGGTGTACGAATATTCCTGAATATATTAATCTTGTACCCCACGCGAAGTTAAGTCAATGCGCCGCATCTACTTATTCAATGCGCCACATCTTACCCTCAGACAGAAACTATAAATACCCCAAGACCAGACGAATTTCGAGAGCCTAGTTTTAGAAGAAGACCGAAGACCACAAAAACCCTAAGGCCGAATTCAGACGAAGTAGCAGCACAAGACACACCTTGAACGAAGATACAAGAGCTGTAAGAAGGTCCTGCATGTATTCAATTCATTAAGTAGTTTTGTTTTATTGTATTAGTACACTTTAATTGGTCAGGATTGATTGGCTTGTGTCATTGATTTAATCATGCACTTCAACTCCCCTTAAAATTGCTTTCCCATTAATTAAAGTTTATATGTTGATGTCTTTGGTGACTTTTATTAGTGCATTGATAACCTCTGTGTCTAGCTGAGCATTGCTTGGGTCGCCATGCCCCTTCCTCGCCTATGCATTCTATCGTCTGTAGAAAAGTAGGAAGAAAAGATAAGTAGGATAGTCATAAGTAATCATTAAGGGTTTACTCGCCGATAAGATTAGAGCCAACGAGAAAGGAATTAATCTCGGTGCGTTGCATCGAACTATACACTTCATATAAAACTAGCAATAAAACAAGTGACAAGCTACTTAACTATCAGGACAGGTCTTCTTATTGTCTCAAGTATTTATCTGTGTACGTGTGTGCTAATCGCTGATTCGTGCTTATTAGTTTAGTTTATATTTAATCATAATCAAACCGTGCCAGTCTCTCAGGCTGAACCCCCTTGCGTTAGATTAGGTTGTATAGCTAACTTAAGATATTAAAATACTGATTAGGATAACTAGATAATACGTTCCACTCTTAGTGATCGACACTCTACTTACCATTATATTCATACTGACCGGGTACACTGCTCGTTAAAGTGTGTGTTATTGATAAGTCGGCTAAATATAAATTTAAAACTTGAATACTGCTAAAACCACAACGACACAACACGCGCGCACCAAGTCTTTGGAGCCGCTGCCGTGGTTATAAAAATTAGAGCAATACACACGCACATCAAGTTTTTGGCGCCGTTGCCGGGGAGTGAATTGTTATTATCTGTTAATTTGATTAGTATTTTAATTAGGTTTTTAATTTTAATTCTAACCACTAACCCTGTTATATATTAGTTAATTTGCATTCATTGTATTTTTTGCATATTTTCTGTTTTTGTGTGTTTTTATTTTTGTTTCTTTTCGTTTGTTTTATTTTTGTTTTTCTTTTTCTATTTTCTTGTGTTCTGCTATCGTTGTACTGAGCTAATTCAAACGATACGGCGCATCTATTTTCATAGATACGGCGTATTGCGTTTAATTTTTATAAAATACAACGCGTTTAATAAATTCGAGTACGACGCATCTTTCCCCAAGATACGGCGTATTCTGTTTTTAATAAGAAATTTTTCTAAACGATAACGTCATACGACGCATCTGTTTTAACAGATACGTCGTATCTATTATTTTAATTAAAAACAGTTTTCAAATTATTAAACAGATACGACGCATCGATTTCTATCGATACGGCGCATCTTCTGAATCAAAAATTTTGTATTTTGAAACGTAACGAAAATACGGTGCATTAACTTTTGTTAATATGACGCATTTAATTTTAATAAGTATAATAGATTTTTGATAATTAAAACTGATATGGCGCATTCTAAAATTCTAAGCGGCGTATCTGCTTTCTGAATAAAAGTCTGATTAAATTTTAACGATTATAAGATACGGCTGATGAAGCGAAAAGTGTACCGCTTTTAAGGGGTCATTTAAGCCCTAAATCGTATTTATTTGATCAAATATTGCCCTAAATCGTTCCTTTTGTCATTTTAGGTACTTTTGAGGAGAAATCTGGAAAAGGAGGCATTTTGGACGTTTTTGGAGCATAAAAGTGAAGAAAACGGCAAAGTCTCAAAAATCGGCTGAAAGTTACCTTTGACGGCGTCACAATTTACTCTGGACGGCGTCATGCCTTGGCAAGAAAAGGTGGACGTGAAATTTACTCATGATAAGCCAGTGAAAATAGCATGTGAATTCTGACGGCGTCACGCTTTAACCTGATCAAGGGCGTCACGGCTTAAATCAAAAGGGGACGGCGTCACGTTCAAGGTTCGACGGCGTCAAGCCTTGATAAGCCAGAATGGATTTTTGAAGAGCTAAAGAGGGACGGCGTCAAGAAGGTCATCCGGGAACCCTAAAAGCGGCGAGGTGACGGCGTCACACTCCATAACGTGACGCCGTCAGATACAAAAATCTATATATAGTTTTCTAATTTTTTGTCATTGAGGGAGAGCTTAGTGTGTGGAATTTTGGGAGAAAACCCTAAGACGATTTTAGCTTCTTTTTCAAGGCTTTTTGCCTTGAGATCTTCCATGTTACATTGAAGATAAGTTATCAATTAATCATTTAATATGTCTATGTGTTGTTTGATTCTATCTTATTCTTGTCTTTTGTTTAACATGTTAGGCTAGATTTATCTTGTGTTTGCTTAGATCTAATGAAACCTAGCTATTGATTATTAGTTATTAGTGTGTTATTAGTTGTATTGGATGATTGTTTATCTATGTTAGGCTTAAGAAAACTGGCTAACTTCCTATTCGGTAACTTGCTTGAAAGTCTTAAGAAACATGAACCAAATGCGTACTAAAGGTTTTTATGGTTGTATTTAATGCACAAGCGAATTCTAGTGATCCCATGTTAGGAGCTTCCTAGCCGGCTCGACATAGGAGTGAAGTAGGAGCTTGTAGAGTTGGGGAAGTACGTACGCCACCCCACGAATGGTATTAAGGAATACACCCGTCATCCACGCGACTAATACACACTAATTAACCGGTAAAAGATAGTTAGGGAGTAAGGAAATCTAAGTAAACACATTTCTCTACACATAAGTTTCTCACCAACATTTTATTTTCAGTTATTTATTTTATTTGCATTTGTAGTTATTTGGGTTAGTTGACTAGCAACTAATTCCGCCCACTCCTTCAAAACCGAGATTTTACTTGCTTTCATAAAAAATATAAAAACATAAAAAGAATCTTCCTCAACCTTTAGACCTATTAGAGTAGTTTTTCATACCTAACGAACACTATTCCCTGTGGAGAACGATCAATCCCCCGTACTTACCACTACACTATACTACATCGGTCAGGTACACTGCCTGGTGGGGTTGTAAGCCTCTTGAGATCCCTCGAGAGGTAAAACCTGTTGTAAGGTTACAAAACCACGCATCAAGTTTTTGGCGCCGCTGCCGGGGAGTAGTTATTGCTTAGGTTGAAATTTATTTCTATTAGGTCTACTCATTAGATTCCTATCTAGTGAGATTTTTATTTTCTTTTTATTAGCTTTCTAGTAGTCTATCTTTTTCTTTGTGCCCTTTGTTTGTAAAACCATTTTCATTTGTCACTATGGCGGATGAAATTCCATTTAGATCATTGACAATAGATGAACAATTATACTTCACCAAGAGATTTGTTTCCTATCATTCCTATGAATTGTTTCGTGATCTTTGTGATATCCAAATGAAGTTGGGGGTAAGGTTAGATGGGTTTAATGAATTCTATGCATGTGATACTTCTCTTAGACAAGCATTATCTGGATCAATTCCTTTTAGTCAGGCCCTTTGGATGAATTTCGAGGAAAGCTTCATAACCATGACCCATAAGTGGAACGAATTGGTGGATTCGTATGAGCAAAGAGACCTAGTTTCTAAGAACATGGACTTAGAATCAAAACAAGACTGTGAGATGGTTAGTGTTGAACTACCTAGTTGCATGAGTGGGATTGATTTCACCAAACCAAGTACTCCACAAAACCCACCATCATTTGAGGCACCCGCACCGCCCGTGACTTACCCGGAAGAAGTAGAAGAGACTTTAGGAATCCCGATGGAGGTAGAACCCTTGGACCAAGCACAACTAGAGGATATAGGTTTGCACACTTTTAGTGATGACCTTACTCATAGTTCTAGGGAATTTCCTAGTGTTGATGAATTGGAACCTCAACCTTTACACAACTTTTCATCCTTAGATTTACATCTAGGAGAAAAAAGAGGAACCGACCCACCCATCAACCAATATTATCCGGGTAGTTTTAGGATGAAGGAAGCCATTCACTCACCCCCTTCACCTCACGTGGCATATTCACACCCTAAGGGTGTGTATCGCTACTTTCACCCGCACTTAATCCTAAGTGTAGGGAAAACCTCCCCTATTTTTGTTAAATAAGGGTAGAGTCAGGCTCGTGACTCGAACAAAAACAAGCGCTTCTTGGGAGGCAACCCAAGTTTTATTTGCTTTGTGTGTTTATTTATTTGTTTGTTTGATTTTATTTGTTTCCGTATGTATGTTTAAATTTTATTATTATTGATTCATGTTAAAAACTAATTTGTGAAAATGCTTTATCTTGTTTTTAACTTCGTCTTAACTACATATAAAGGTATTTTGCAAAAGTTAAGTGTAAGGGAAATCTAAATCGGTTTATTAGAGAACAAATGAACATGAATCATAATAATAATAAATTAACATACATATTAGTATTTGTTTGAGTCAAATGCTTGTATCGAATCATAATGATGTTTTGCAGGATTTCCAGGAAGTAAGGTATAGGTTTTTCCAAAAATTTTTCCGGAAACTTAACATGAGAATTCTGTCAGATTGTTTCTGACGGCGTCAGGATTTATAACCTGACGGCGTCAGATTTAATTTTCAGAAATTTTTGAAAGTTTTGTTTTTAAAAAAGTTTTCATTAAATCTCAAACTTATAATCTCCAGGAATCTGCAAAAATTATCATTCCACAAGCATTATATCCTTATATAGAATTTATCCCGCCGATGTTATGCAGGTTTTCGTGTTTGTTTTCTCAGGTTTAACAGGTTATTTTGGACAAGGAAATGTTTGTTGGATCAAGCTTTTGGCGATGCATTAGTCATGGAGCTTCAACATTACCTTGGAAGAAGATCTAACCATGTTGCCACGTTATCCATCGAACAAATCAGGGGAGTATTTGATTTCATTCTTTTACTTTATGCTTTTACATCTTGTTATTTGAACATTGGGGACAATGTTCATCTTAAGTGTAAGGGGGGGTAAAAGTACGATTTTAGAGAATGCCATTGCGCTTGATTTTTGTTTGTTTAATGGTAGATGTGTAATAAAACTGAGATAAATACCTGTTAGGGCAATTTTAGTGCCAAATTTAAATTTTTTTACAACATATAGGAGTGAAACTTTGATCTTAATGAGCGTCTCACGGATAGGAGTTATATGACTAGCACAAAAACCGTACCACTAAAAAATTTTCCACCCCCAAATATGTGAGGTTCGCCCCTAGAATTGGTAGGAAAAGCATTTATGCTATGATGTGTGTACCGGTAGCACTTAGATTCTAGAACTTGCGTTAGGACCATTCTGAGGCCACAAGTGAGACTACATTCGTGTAGTTAGATTTACTACGTGATAAGAGGCATTAGGATTAACCCATTGTTTTACACCTGTGTTTTTGTTATAATTACATTGGCTACATTGGTCAAGTAATTCTCCCACACCCTTTGCGTTGTACTCATTTTTAGTACACGATACCCCTAGTACACCCCTCAGAGCCTATCTTTTCGTTTCGACCTTTAAGCATTTTACTTAAAGGAAGAATTTGTTACACCTCACTAAAATGTACACCCAAATCGCCTTAGCCTACCTTGTATGCACTCATTTTTAGTGCATTATTGTTACAACATTTGTTTAAACCCAAGTTAATTATCTAGTTGATTACATGGTTGCTAAGTCGAGTCATATCCTTGTACATATTGTTTTGGGACGATTGGGACTCATGGGTAAAGTACTAGTGTAATGGAGTAATGGGGAAGAACATCATTTATTACCCCCATATGTGCTAAATATTTTAAAAGTACTCCAAGTTTTTCAATTATCTTAATTCGAGTCATTAGAATAGTTTTTTTTTTTTGTGTAAAGTTATGTAAAAATTCAAGTGTAAGGGGAATGCAATGCCCCTATGATGTATTATTTTGGATGGTAGGGCAAAAGTGTATGCCAAAAAAAAAAAAAAAAAAAAAAAAAAAAAAAAATCGAAAAAATCAAGAAAAATACAAAAAAAATGAGAAAAAGAAAAAGTAGAAAAAACATACGGACTACCATCCCGTTTCATTTTATATTTATCTTATGTTTTTGTTATTTTGTTTTTAGCTTAAGATCGAGTCGAGTCTTGGCTTAGCAACATTGTATAGTACATGTAATTGATCAAGATTTTTAACTCGCCACCAGTAAAATATCCCTTATCCAACAAAGCCGTGTTTTCCTTTTCCCTACACCTAACGTTATAACCCATTTAAAAGCCCTTTTTGATAGTTTATCTTTGGTGCTTACGCCTAGTGGAGGAGGTTTTCGATCCTTTCCCAAGCCTATGGTAATCTATTTGCTATGACAGGTAGTGAGAGATATTATCCGTTTTCATTTATGAGATTTATTTTGATGACACTTGAGAGATGTGAGTATCTAAACACTACTTGTGAGGTGCTAGTTTATAATCTCCGTGCTTATTATGATTGAAGTGGAACGAATATTTGTTGTAATTACTTTTATGTTTGCATTAAATGACCCCTAACTTGTATTTTGATTAGAATAAAAGCGCATTTGCTTGAGGACAAGCAAATCTCAAGTGTAAGGGTATTTGATGAAGCAAAAAGTGTACCGCTTTTAAGGGGTCATTTAAGCCCTAAATCGTATTTATTTGATCAAATATTGCCCTAAATCGTTCCTTTTGTCATTTTAGGTACTTTTGAGGAGAAATCTGGAAAAGGAGGCATTTTGGACGTTTTTGGAGCATAAAAGTGAAGAAAACGGCAAAGTCTCAAAAATCGGCTGAAAGTTACCTTTGACGGCGTCACAATTTACTCTGGACGGCGTCATGCCTTGGCAAGAAAAGGTGGACGTGAAATTTACTCATGATAAGCCAGTGAAAATAGCATGTGAATTCTGACGGCATCACGCTTTAACCTGATCAAGGGCGTCACGGCTTAAATCAAAAGGGGACGGCGTCACGTTCAAGGTTCGACGGCGTCAAGCCTTGATAAGCCAGAATGGATTTTTGAAGAGCTAAAGAGGGACGGCGTCAAGAAGGTCATCCGGGAACCCTAAAAGCGGCGAGGTGACGGCGTCACACTCCATAACGTGACGCCGTCAGATACAAAAATCTATATATAGTTTTCTAATTTTTTGTCATTGAGGGAGAGCTTAGTGTGTGGAATTTTGGAAGAAAACCCTAAGACGATTTTAGCTTCTTTTTCAAGGCTTTTTGCCTTGAGATCTTCCATGTTACATTGAAGATAAGTTATCAATTAATCATTCAATATGTCTATGTGTTGTTTGATTCTATCTTATTCTTGTCTTTTGTTTAACATGTTAGGCTAGATTTATCTTGTGTTTGCTTAGATCTAATGAAACCTAGCTATTGATTATTAGTTATTAGTGTGTTATTAGTTGTATTGGATGATTGTTTATCTATGTTAGGCTTAAGAAAACTGGCTAACTTCCTATTCGGTAACTTGCTTGAACGTCTTAAGAAACATGAACCAAATGCGTACTAAAGGTTTTTATGGTTGTATTTAATGCACAAGCGAATTCTAGTGATCCCATGTTAGGAGCTTCCTAGCCGGCTCGACATAGGAGTGAAGTAGGAGCTTGTAGAGTTGGGGAAGTACGTACGCCACCCCACGAATGGTATTAAGGAATACACCCGTCATCCACGCGACTAATACACACTAATTAACCGGTAAAAGATAGTTAGGGAGTAAGGAAATCTAAGTAAACACATTTCTCTACACATAAGTTTCTCACCAACATTTTATTTTCAGTTATTTATTTTATTTGCATTTGTAGTTATTTGGGTTAGTTGACTAGCAACTAATTCCGCCCACTCCTTCAAAACCGAGATTTTACTTGCTTTCATAAAAAATATAAAAACATAAAAAGAATCTTCCTCAACCTTTAGACCTATTAGAGTAGTTTTTCATACCTAACGAACACTATTCCCTGTGGAGAACGATCAATCCCCCGTACTTACCACTACACTATACTACATCGGTCAGGTACACTGCCTGGTGGGGTTGTAAGCCTCTTGAGATCCCTCGAGAGGTAAAACCTGTTGTAAGGTTACAAAACCACGCATCAACGGCGTATCCAACTTTTTGGATACGGCGCATCGTCTGCAGATATCAGTAACTTTAATTTTTCGTATTCCGTTTTCGTTGTTGATTTTCTGATATATTACTTTCTTGAACATACCCTACTGATGCTTTTGTGATAGTTTCAGGAAGTGCATGACCAGGAGTTCTACTAGGAACTTGATTCAACCTTTCGTAGATCCTGAACGAGCCTTTCATTCGCTTAAAAGGCTTTTCAACACAAAAAGCTTTGATATTTCAAGTTCATTCGAGCTTGATTATTTTTCTGAAGAAAAAGAGGAAGAAGAAACAGAAGCAATGGCGAAAAACACTACTATGGAGGAATACATGAACAAAACCCGTGCTGATTACACTTCAGGAGTTGCTAGACCAAAGTTTGATGAAAAGTCTAAATTTGAGTTGAAGGGTCAGTTTCTCAAGGAGCTAAGAGAAAATGCTTTCAGTGGATCGGAACATGAAGATGCTAATGAACATGTTGAAAAGGTCCTCGAGATTGCAGATTTGTTCACTACAGAGGGAGTCACTGACGATCAACTCATGCTAAGAATCTTTCCAATCTCGCTTAAAGGAGCTGCTAACAAGTGGCTAAGGAATGAAGCTGCTAGTTCAATCACAACGTGGGAAGATTTGAAGAGCAAATTCCTGAAGAGATATTGTCCACCTGCTAAAACCGCTAAAAAGATGGAGGCTATCAACAGTTTCAAGCAAGAGCCTGATGAAACTCTTTATCAAGCTTGGGAACGATTCAAAGACCTATTGATAAAATGCCCTCAACATTATCTAAGTGAAATGCAGGAGATAATATTGTTCTATCAAGGATTGGACGTGCCTACTAGACAAATCTTGGAGGCTAAGGGAGCTGTGCCTCAAATGAGTGCGGCCAATGCTAGAAAAGCTATCCAAGAAGCTGCTGATCATTCTCAAAAATGGCACGATGGAACCTCTACTAGATCTAAGAGCAGCACTAATTTTGACGGGTTTGCTGCAATTCAAGCTCAATTGGATAAAATTAGTAGAGAGATGAAGAAGCGTGAAGAAAAAGTGTATGCTGCCCAAGTTGGATGTGAAAAATGCGAAGGACCTCACTACACTAAAGATTGCCCTAATAAGAATGAAAGTGAGACGTTTGAAGAAGCATACTACACACAATTTGGACAACCATTCCTACCTTCAGGAAGATTTAGGGAAGCTACTCCGGGTTACTATCAAAAGAACAACTTTAATCCCACTTATCAAGAAAGGAGGCAGACTTTAGATGACACTTTAAAGCAAATTATGGCCGATGCTACTAAAAGACATGATAAGAACACTGCTATGATCAAGGAAATCCGAGCTTCAACGGACACTATTACAAGAAATCAAGGAGCTTCGATCAAAGCATTGGAACAACAAATTAGACAAATGAGCAAAGTTATTCAAGAAAGGGGATACGGAAGTTTACCTAGCTCAACTGAAACCAACCCAAGAGATCATGTCAAGGCCATAAGCACCACTGAGGAAGTCACTCCTTACATTCCTTTTCCTAGAAGATTGATGAATGGTAATGATGCTGCAAAGCCCGAATTTTTATTTAATTCTTCAATCAGTTTAAGGAGGTTACTCAAAGAGAAGACGAAGATTGAAGAGGAGATCAAGGCTACAAAGAAAGAAGAGAGCTCTGCAACCGACTTACATGCCTTGCCTCATAAAGAAAAGGACCCAGGAAGTTTTACTTTACCTTGTTCTATTAATGATATATCTTTCAATAATGTGTTAGCTGACTTAGGAGCTAGCGTTAGTGTAATGCCCCTTAAGACATTCACTACCCTAGGACTAGGAAAATTAGCACCAACTAAGTTGCTTATTGAATTGGCTGATAAAACGGTAAAACGACCTGAAGGGATTGCTAATAATGTTCTAGTCAAGATTGAGAAGTTTGTTTTCCCTGTAGACTTTGTTATATTAGATATGCCCGAGGATGTTAAGATTCCTTTAATCCTTGGAAGACCTTTCTTGTCTACCGCCCATTCTAAGATTGATGTGTTTAAAAGAAAAATCTCATTAAGGGTAGGGAATAATAAACTAGTCTACAAGTGCCAAAATCCTGTTAAAAGCATAATTAGAGGCGTCTATGTGCTAGGATTAAGAGAACGTATGGACCTCGATCTAGAAGCTAGGCTTATGGGAGAAACATTGATTCAAAACAACTCAACTAATCCTAATTATGAGAACTTCGAGGAATTTATTGACCTTAATGTACCTACCGAACTTAGGCGCGATATTGTTAATGATTCTGATGATGAGTGGTATGATTGCGTAGTGATTAACAAACGTAGGAGAATAGTTGAGCATACGAATTTGAATAATGATGTGTTTATTGAACTACCACCCCACCTTGCTTATTTATGCCTTTATGATAATAAGAATTTCCCGTCTATTATTTTGTCATCTCTGCCCGAAAGGGACAGAACTTTATTTATACAGATATTAAAGAAGAATGGCGTGGAAATTAAGGACGAGCAAGGAGTGTTCAATATTACTGAATTGGCGATGAGGGAGCGCGATGCTTCCGACTCTTTCAGTGATCAGTATTAAGGAGCTGAACGTGAGTCTAACTTGAAGACTCTGGAATAAAGACAAGTGCTGACCGGGAGACAACCCGGAGAAAATATTTTTACTATTCTGTTCTGTGTCGAGTCAGTCAGGCCGCAGAAGATACGGCGCATCTCAATCCTTAGATGCGACGCATCTCCTGCACTGGTCATATCTTATTTAATTTTCTGCATTTTTATTTTTGACTTTAAAACTTTCTGTCAGTATTTTAATGCGGCGCATCCCTGGTTAAGGATGCGACGCATCTTTTATTCTGATTCGTATTTATTCCAGGATCGATACGGCGTATCGACTGACCTGATGATTTTCATTTTAATTTTTAAGTTTTATTTTTACTAACTACTAATGTATTATGCAAGTTTGAACCTTCTTAACTCAGGTGTGTTAAAGTCTTGATGGTATTATAGATTCCTGCATTTCCTGTGGATACATCAAATATGAAGCTTAAACGTTCTCATCCACAAGAAAGATGATTTTTGCTCTTATACAAATAATGGAGGATCATACCGAGCAAATCTCAGGGGAGTTTTTCTGTTCTAATTCTTTTATTTTCCAGTTTTTAATCTTTGATACAAACAACGAGGACGTTGTTTAACTTAAGTGGGGGGATTGGAGAATTAGAACACTTACTTGTCCTTAACTTTTTCAAAATATGCTTAAAATGCGCTTAATATATCAAAATTTAAAATTTTTAGCATGATTTTGTTTAAAGTCTAAATTACATAGCTGCACACATAACATTATTTCAAAAATTGTGAACTTTTCAAAATTCACAAATCTATGAGTGTGCCGGTGACTTGTAAACTTTAGAACTTGGCCTGTATACTATTCGAGACCACCATAATAAGTATTATTTATATAATTGGAATGACTTGTCTAAATTGGTAAATTTCTAGGATTACACCCAAATAGCCTTTATATGTTTTGTGATATTAGCTAACTACACTGGTTAGTTAACCCCCGTATAAACCTTTTGTTACTCTCATTTTTAGAGTAAGATACCCTAGAAAAACACTCAGAGCCATTCCTTTCGTTTCTTACACCTTTGTTATAATGTTTCGTTACACCCTTACACCTTAGCCTACCCTGTAGATTAAAATCCGTGGTTGGTTAATTGCTTTAGGCAAAGTGTGTTTCCTTACATTACCTGTGTTCGCGTGCGTAATTCATTATCTATGGTTAGGTCGGGAAATTGCACAATGCAATTGGAGTGAAAGTAAATATTGTATATCTTTGAGTTTATTTTTCGTGTGTTTACTACTTTCACTATTACCGTTATTTATGATTTTGTCGCCCTTTTTGATATAATATTATTGGTGAAGATTACTTGGTCCTATCTTTAGCCTATTCGAGTTAAGGATTTGAGCAATTGCAAGTATCGTGTTCGTGGATTCGATCATGTATTTGTGATTTTGTCGCCTTTTCTGGAATTTGAGATCGATAGAGATTAAGAAGAATGATTAACCCTTAACCAACAAACCCTCTTACCGTTTTAGACTTGTTATTCCTTGGCTTTAGTGGAGGAGATGCGTATACTTGCCAAGCTTATGATAGAATATTCGTCACGACTGGACAGTTAAGCGATTAGATTTGCATTTATCAAAATATTTTATTTTATTTCTAATTCGTTAAGTGTTTGGTTGTGTGATTATGACAAAATGAATACATGCTTAAATATAAAAATAAATCCTAACATCTTTTAGGATACATTTTCATAAGATTAATTCTAAGGTTTACTTTGGGACAAGTAAAGTTCAAGTGGGGGGATATTTGATGAACTCAAATAAGTACATTTTATTACCCTCATTTATCCTATTTATTTGACTTGTTTTATTATATTATCTGTGAGAATTGATACGTTAATGTTTACTTTTGTAATTCTCAGGTAAAAACAAGTATTATGTGAAACTTGGCAATTTTGGACTAATTATGGAGCAAAGCAAGCAAGAAGTTAAGAGTCTATTGAAATGTACAAGATCAAGATCTTTCTGCTCCAGATACGCCGCATCCTACTTATTATATACGGCGCATCACTATCAAGATTTCACAAGTTACGATCCAAGACAGCAAGGACATGCGCCGCATCTAGAAATGGAGTTACGCCGCATCTTCTGGCGGTGTACGAATATTCCTAAATATATTAATCTTGGACCCCACATGAAGTTAAGTCAATGCGCCGCATCTACTTATTCAATGCGCCACATCTTACCCTCAGACAAAAACTATAAATACCCCAAGACCAGACGAATTTCGAGAGCCTAGTTTTAGAAGAAGACCGAAGACCACAAAAACCCTAAGGCCGAATGCAGACGAAGTAGCAGCACAAGATACACCTTGAAAGAAGATACAAGAGCTGTAAGAAGGTCCTGCATGTATTCAATTCATTAAGTAGTTTTGTTTTATTGTATTAGTACACTTTAATAGGTCAGGATTGATGGGCTTGTGTCATTGATTTAATCATGCACTTCAACTCCCCTTAAAATTGTTTTCCCATTAATTAAAGTTTATATGTTGATGTCTTTGGTGACTTTTATTAGTGCATTGATAACCTCTGTGTCTAGCTGAGCATTGCTTGGGTCGCCATGCCCCTTCCTCGCCTATTTATTTTATCGCCTATGCATTCTATCGTCTGTAGAAAAGTAGGAAGAAAAGATAAGTAGGATAGTCATAAGTGATCATTAAGGGTTTACTCGCCGATAAGATTAGAACCAACGAGAAAGGAATTAATCTCGGTGCGTTGCATCAAACTATACACTTCATATAAAACTAGCAATAAAACAAGTGACAAGCTACTTAACTATCAGGACAGGTCTTCTTATTGTCTCAAGTATTTATCTGTGTACGTGTGTGCTAATCGCTGATTCGTGCTTATTAGTTTAGTTTATATTTATTTATAATCAAACCGTGCCAGTCTCTCTGGCTGAACCCCCTTGCATTAGATTAGGTTGTATAGCTAACTTAAGATATTAAAATACTGATTAGGATAACTAGATAATACTTTCCACTCTTAGTGATCAACACTCTACTTACCATTATATTCATACTGACCGGGTACACTGCTCGTTAAAGTGTGTGTTATTAAGTCGGCTAAATATAAATTTAAAACTTGAATACTGCTAAAACCACAACGACACAACACGCGCGCACCAAGTCTTTGGAGCCGCTGCCGTGGTTATAAAAATTAGAGCAATACACACGCACATCATAGAAGCTGCCATTCATCGCAATTCAGAACAGCCAGTCATCTATCGCAATTCACAAGTGTTATCGCAATCTTGTATAAGATTGCGATAGGTGCCTGATGAACTCAAATAAGTTCATTTTATTTTCATCATTTATCCTATTTATTTGACTTGTTTTATTATATTATACATGAGAATCGATGCATTAATGTTTACTTTAGTAATTCTTAGGTAAAAACAAGCATTATGTGAAACTTGGCGATTTTGGACTAATTATGGAGCAAAACAAGTGAGATGTTAAAAGTCTACTGAAATCCAGAAGATGCGCCGTATCTCACTCAACAGATACGACGCAATATTATACTTAGATGAATTCGAAGACCATTGCCTGACTTTGAAGAATGCGCCGCATGCAATTATGTCATGCGCCGCATATGAAACTTTGGTCAAAGAAGAAGATCAAGCTCGTTCTACTCCAGATACGCCGCAATTTACTTCTAACATACGGCGTATCACTTTCAAGATTTCACAAGTTACAATCCAAGTACATACGCCGCATACAAAGATCAAGTTACGCCGCATCTGAAGATGGTGTACGAATATTCCTGAATATATTAATCTTGGACCCCACGCGAAGTTAAGTCAATGCGCCGCATCTATCAACTCAATGCGCCGCATCTATCCCTCAGACAGAAACTATAAATACCCCAAGGACAGACGAATTTGAGAGCTCTCTCAGACTTTAGACCTAGACATAACCCTAGAGCCGAATTCAGACGACCAAGCAGCACAAGACACACCTCAAACAAAGATACAAGAGCTGTAAGAAGGTCCTGCATGTATTCAATTCATTAAGTAGTTTTGTTTTATTGTTTTAGTACACTTTAATTCTTCAGGATTTATGGGCTTGTGTCATGTGACTACGGAAGATCATGCACTCCCCTTAATATTGCTTTCCCATTAATTAAAGTTTATATGTTGATGTCTTTGGTGACTTTTATTAGTGCATTGATAACCTCTATGTCTAGCTGAGTCTTGCTTGGGTCGCCATGCCCCTTCCTCGCCTATTTATTAGAGACGCTTAAATAAATAGGATAGACATAAGTAATCATTAAGGGTTTACTCGCCGATAAGATTAGAGCCAACGAGAAAGGTTTAATTATATACACTTCATATAAAACTAGCAATAAAACAAGTGACAAGCTATTAAATTATCAGGACATGTCTTCTTATTGTCTCGAGTATCTATCTGTGTATGTGTGTGCTAATCGCTGATTCGTGCTCATTAGTTTAGTTTTCTATTTAATCGTAACCAAACCATGCCAGTCTCTCAGGCTGAACCCCCCTTGCGTTAGATTAGGTTGTATAGCTAACTTAGGATATTAAAATACTGATTAGAATAACTAGATAATACGTTCCACTCTTAGTGATCGACACTCTACTTACCATTATATTCATACTGACCGGGTACACTGCTCGTTAAGTGTGACTGTTATTGATAAGTCGGTTAAATATAAATTTAAAACTTGAGTAGGCATTAATACTGCTAAACCGCAACGACACATAACGCTCCATCAAGTTTTTGGCGCCGCTGCCGGGGAGTGAATTGTTATTATCTGTTAATTTATTTAGTATTTTAATTAGGTTTTTCTTTTTAGTTTTTTTTTTTTTTTTAGATTCTAACCACTAACCCTGTTATATATTAGATAGATTGCATTCATTGTATAATTTGCATATTTTCTGTTTTTTGTGTGTTTTTTGTTTTCTGTAATTTTTGTTTCTTTTTTTTTGTTCTTATTTTTCTTTTTCTTTTTTCTATTTTTCCGCACTCTGCTATCGTTGTATTGTGCTAATACAAACGATACGGCGCATCTGTTTTCACAGATACGGCGTATTGCGTTTAATTTTTATAAAATACAACACGTTTAATAAATTCAAGTACGACGCATCTTTTCCCAAGATACGGCGTATTCTGTTTTTAATAAGAAATATTTCTAAACCCTAACGCCATACGACGCATCTGTTTTAACAGATACGGCGTACTTTCTATTTAAATTAAAAACAGTTTTTCGAATTATTAAACAGAAGCGACGCATCGATCATTATCAATACGGTGCATCTACTAAATCAAAAATCTTGTATTTTGAAACGTAACGAAAATACAGCGCATTAGCTTTTGTTAATACAACGCTTTTAATTTTAATAAATATAATCGATTTTTGATAATTTAAACTTGATACGGCGCATTCTAATTCATAAGCGGTGTATCTGTTTTCTGAATAAAAGTCTGATTAAATTTTAACGAAACAAGATACGGCGTATCCAACTTTCTGGATACGGCGCATCGTTTGCTGAGATCAGTAACTTTTATTTTTCATATTCCATTTTCGTTGTTAATTTTCTGATATCATACTTTCTTGAACATACCCTACTGATGCTTTTGTGATGATTTCAGGAAGTGCATGACCAGGAGTTCAACAAAGAACTTGATTAAACCTTTCAAAGATCCTGAACGAGCCTTACATTCGCTTAAAAGGCTTTTCAACACAAAAACCTTTGAAATCTCAAGTTCGTTCGAGCTTGATTACTTTTCTGAAGAGAAGGAGACAGAAGAAACAGAAACAATGACGGAAAACACTACTATGGAGGAATACATGAACAAAACCCGTGCTGATTATAGTTCAGGAGTTGCTAGACCGAAGTTTGATGAAAAGTCAAAGTTTGAGTTGAAGGGTCAGTTTCTCAATGAGCTAAGAGAAAATGCTTTCAGTGGAACAGAACATGAAGATGCTAATGAACATGTTGAAAAAGTCCTCGAGATTGCAGATTTGTTTACTACAGAAGGAGTCTCTGATGATCAACTTATGCTAAGAATCTTTCCAATTTCGCTTAAAGGAGCTGCTAATAAGTGGCTAAGGAATGAACCTGCTAGTTCAATCACAACATGGGAAGATTTGAAGAGCAAATTCCTGAAAAGATATTGTCCACCTGCTAAAACTGCTAAAAAGATGGAGGCTATCAACAATTTCAAGCAAGAGCCTGATGAAACTCTTTATCAAGCTTGGGAACGATTTAAAGACTTATTGATGAAATGCCCTCAACATTATCTAAGTCCAATGCAGGAGGTAATATTGTTCTATCAAGGATTGGACGTGCCTACTAGACAAATCTTGGATGCTAAGGGAGCTGTGCCTCAAATGAGTGCAGCCGATGCTAGAAAAGCTATCCAAGAAGCTGCTGATCACTCTCAAAAATGGCACGACGGAACCTCTACTAGATCTAAGAGTAGCACTAATTTTGACGTGTTTGCTGCAATTCAAGCTCAATTGGATAAAATTAGTAGAGAGATGAAGAAGCGTGATGAGAAAGTTTATGCTGCCCAAGTTGGATGTGAAAAATGCGAAGGACCTCACTACACTAAAGATTGCCCTAAAAAGAATGAAAGTGAGACTTTTGAAGAAGCGTACTACACACAATTTGGACAACCATTCCGACCTTCAGGAAGATTTAGGGAAGCTGCTCCGGGATACTATCAAAAGAACAACTATAATCCCACTTATCAAGAAATGAGGTAGATTTTGGATGACACTCTAAAGCAAATTATGGCCGATGCTGCTAAAAGACATGAAGAGAACACCGCTATGATCAAAGAAATCCGAGCCTCAACGGATACTATAACAAGGTCTTGTCCCTTTTTATGAACAAGGTCTTGTCTATCACACCTCTTTTGTACCCATGCTTTTCAAGAAACTTGAAGAGTGTTGAATACCAAGTTCTCGGAGCTTGCTGGAGACCATACAATGCTTTTATGCCTTTGTACACCTTGTTGGGATAAGCAGGATCCACAAAACCAGGAGGTTGATGAACATATACCTCTTCCTCAATAGTGCCATACAAAAAGGCACTCTTGACATCCATCTGATAGACTATGAACCCCATATATGATGCATAGGCTAAAAATAACCTGATAGCCTCAATCCTGGCTACAGGAGCAAAAACCTCATCATAATCTATCCCCTCCTCTTGTCTATACCCTTGTGCTACTACTCTTGCCTTGTTCCTAACAACTACTCCTCTTTCATCCCTTTTGTTTATGAAGACCCACTTTGTGCCTATCAGTTTAGCCCCATTAGGTAGATCTACCAGAACCCAAACCTTTTGCAATTTGAACTGAAACAACTCCTCCTGCATTGCTTCCACCCAACTCTCATCTTCAAGTGCTTCCGAGACCTAGGTGGGTTCCTTCTGAGAAAGGAAACAAGCAAACAGACAATGTTGTTGGTCCTTGTGGTTGACCCTTTGCTGCTTCTTAATAAGACTGATAAGTGCATGAGATTCAGGAATCTTTTGCACTCTACTTCTGGTTTGAACAGCTGACTTGGGATCACCAATTATCTGACTTTTGGGATGAATGTTGTGAATTCTGAGTGTTGGAGCTGGACTTACATCCACTTCTGTGGGTAAGTTGTTGAAGTCAGTTATTACTCCTTCTTCATCATAAGAAGCCCCATCAAAAATACCTTCATTTGGATTATCAAAGAACTCAAGTTCTGGCATCTCAGAATCATCAAGATCAGCATTTGGAGTACATTCAGGTTGAGCAGTATTAACAGCATCACTACCAGAATTAACTAAGTTAGTACTGGTAGCAGAATTAATGAATTCACTACCAGAATTAACCAAGTTAGTGCTGGTATCCTTCTTCCCAAGGTGTTTGTCAGCTAATGCATTCACTTCTTTTCTGAAAGATGAAATATCTTCTGACACTTTAGAAGGAGAAGCCTTCTTGTCTTTTGCTTGAGGCTTGATCACAGTCTCCTTCCTTGTTGTAGAAGATTTCTTTGTTCCTTCATTAGCTGCAACATGTTTGACTTCTGTGGTAGGAATCACAATAAGCTCCTCAATTGTCTTGTCTTGCTCAGCAGTGCTTGAATCAGAAGTACCTTGTATACCTGCATGGTTAGTTACTTCTATGGAACCTGCATCAGGGTTAGCTTGATTCTCCTTAGAGACAGGAATATAGTTCATAGAGTCAGTTAAATAATCAATGTCAAACATCCATCTATGACCTAATCCCTTTACATTGGGTTTTTCCTCAAGAAAATTAACATGAAGATTTTCCTCTACTTTCTTGGTCACTAAATTGTATACCCTAAAGGCCTTACTATTCAGTGAATACCCGACTAGAAACCCTTCATCAGACTTTCCTTCAAATTTGCCAAGCACACTCAATGTATCAAGAATGGTCACATGACACCCAAAAGGCCTTATATAGCTAACAACTGGTTTATGGCCAAAAATAAGCTCATAAGGTGTTTTATTTTGAGGCTTGGTCACTCTAACCCTATTGAATATGTAGCAAGCACAACTAACTGCTTCTACCCAAAAGGTTGTGGGTAAGAGTGAGTCTGCTAGCATGGTTCTAGCTGCCTCAATTAGGGTCCTGTTCATTCTCTTAGCAACTCCATTCTGCTGTGGAGTTCTAGCATTGCTATATTGTTGCTTGATTCCTTTATTACCACAAAACTCAATCATGCTCCTATTCTTAAATTATGTGCCATTTTCAGACCTAATGATCTTAACCTTTTTATTAAGTTGATTTTCTATCTGCCTAATGAAAGTTTGAATTAATGGAGTTGTTTCATCTTTCCTAGACATAAAGAACACCCAACAAAATCTAGTACAATCATCAGTGATGACAAGGCAATAGCTAGCATGGTTGATACTTTGTACAGATGTAGGGCCAAATAGATCCATATGTAAGGTATGCAAAGGCTCAGAAACAAACCTATCTAACTTAGCCTTACAAGATGCCCTATGTTGTTTGCCCTTATTACAAGCTACACAAGTATGGTCATTCTTAAAAACTTTTGAAGGCAATCCTCTAACTAGGTTATTCTTTACAAGTTTATTTATGTTCTTAAAGTTAACATGACCTAACCTTCTATGCCATAATTTAGATTCATCCAATGTGGCTTTTGCAAGCAAACAGGCAAAACCTTTTGCAGGTTCAGGTTGCTTCATATCAAAACTGTACATGTTGTATTGTCTAGGAACTTTAAGAAGGATCTGACTTTCATCAGGCATCTTGAAGTCCGAAGTCAATACAAAACATTCAGTTTCACTAAAAAGCACCTTATGCTGCTTATCACAAATTTGTGATATAGAGAAAAGGTTAAACTGCCCTAGTTCTTTTACAAAAGATACATTGTCAAATTCTAAATTGCCTACAATAATCCTTCCTTTACCAGTAATTTGCCCCTTGCTACCTCCAAAGGTAACAGAACCTCCTTTGAATTTTTGAAAATCCTTCAGATGATTCTTGTTACCAGTCATGTGCCCAGAGCACCCACTATCAAATATACCTTTGTATTCCATGTTCTTCAGTGGATGTTCTTGCACAAAAGTAGAGAAATTAGTTTCTCTCTAGGACCCAGGCCTCTGAAGGCTAGGGTCTGCCCTATGGATCAACATATTTATAAGTCTTGTATGAACTTGATCCACTGTTGTTCTTGGATTCGTAGGTAAGTGTGTTCTTAAATGGATCCTGATGAAGCGAAAAGTGTACCGCTTTTAGGGGGTCATTTAAGCCCTAAATCGTATTTATTTGATCAAATATTGCCCTAAATCGTTCCTTTTGTCATTTTAGGTACTTTGGAGAAGAAATCTGGAAAAGGAAGCATTTTGGACGTTTTTGGAGCATAAAAGTGAAGAAAACGACAAAGTCTAAAAATTGGCTGGAAAAGTACCTGTGACGGCGTCAAGTACCATTGTGACGGCATCTACCCTTGACGCGCCAGAGAGGATTTTGGATGATTAAAAGGGTACGGCGTCAAGAAGGCCATCAAGAAACCCTAACCGCGGCGAGGTGACGGCGTCAGCTCTATAACGTGACGCTGTCAGATCTGATTTTCTATATATATATTCTCATAATTTTTAGTCATTGGGGTGCAACTTTGTGAGGAGAAACCCTAAGACGATTTTTCTGCTACTTTTAAGGGTTTTATACCCTTGGATCTCCCATGTTCAATTGAAGATAAGTAATAAATTAATCATTCAATATGTCTATGTGTTGTTTGATTATATCTTGTTCTTGTCTTTTATTTAACATGCTAGGCTAGATTTATCTTGTGTTTGCTTAGATCTAATGAAACCTAACTATTGATTATTGGTTGTTGGTGTGTTATTAATTGTTTTGGATGATTGTTTATCGATGTTAGGCTTAAGAAAACTGGCTAACCTCCTATACGGTAACTTGCTTGAACGTCTTAAGAAACATGAACCAATGCGTACTAAGGTTTTTATGGTTGTATTTAATGCATGAGCGAATTCTAGTGATCCCATGTTACGAGCTTCTTAGCCGGCTCGACATAGGAGTGAAGTAGGAACTTATAGAGTTGGGGAAGTACGTACGCCACCCCACGATTGGTATTAAGAAATATACCCGTCATCCATGCAATTAATACACACTAATCAACCGGTAAAAGATAGTTAGGGAGTAAGGAAATCTAAGTAAACACATTTCTCTCCATATAAGTTCCACAACCTTTTTATTTTCAGTTATTTTATTTTATTTGCAATTGTAGTTATTTGGGTTAGTTGACTAGCAACTAATTCCGCCCACTCCTTCAAACCCGAGATTTTACTTGCTATTATAAAAAAATATAAAAAATACAAAAAGAATCTTCCCTCACCCTTAGACCTATTAGAGTAGTTTTTCAATCCTAACGACACTATTCCCCTAGAGAACGATCAATCCCCCGGTACTTGCCACTACACTATACTACATCGGTCAGGTACACTGCCTGGTGGGGATTGCAAGCCTCTTGAGATCCCTCGAGAGGTAAAAACCTGTTGTAAGGTCACAAAACCACGCATCAAGTTTTTGGTGCCGCTGCCGGGGAATAGTTATTGTTTACGTTGAATTTTTATTTTATTAGGTCTACTCACTATATTCCTTTCTAGTGAGATTTTTATTTTATTTTTCTAGGTTTTCTTTAGTCTATCTTATTTCTTTGTACTTTTGTTTGTGACACCTTCCACCTACCTCATGAGTAATAGTGATCGCTTGATCCCTGTTATTCGTATTTTCCGCCGTGCAAACTTCCAACTACCCGTTCCCGCCCCCATCGTAGAAAACAACAACCTTTCACCCGACCACCACTTTGGTAACAATTCTGAGATGGAGGAGTCTGACCATGAGAATGACTATGCAGTTAGTCCATTTTACGACTCAGACTCTGATGAGGATGCTGGTAATGGAGAAGTAGTTAACGAGGAATGGAGAAAAGAGGAAATTGATCCGTTTAAGTATGTTGACCCTAGGACTAAGATCAAAAAGGATAGCCTCTTTAACATGCAATTTCCATGTAAGATTGGTTATCATAGTCTTCATGCTTATCTTAACTCATCTTTGCCTATGAACATTATCTCTCGCGCTAATTATAATAAAACCATGGTAGATGAGCTAGAATATCAAGGAGATAACATTGTTGCTAGGATTAAGCCACTACACGTATTCGTAGGAAGTTTTGTGTATTTGGTGGATTTTATGGTTATGGAGAACTTAGGAGAATTTATTGATAACAAATTAACCCAAGTCATTTTTGGAGAACCCTTCAAAAGGTTGACCAACCTTGACGAAAAACTTATGGAAGGGTTAATTACATTCTCGGATGGGGATGAAGATTTTGTTTACCAAATGCCCCGATCACATCCTAGGTTTAAGAACTTCTCCATTGAATCTTGCAATAGACTTGTGCCTATTGACTTGTTAAGTGAGAATGATAAGAGAAAGGGGCTCAAATATCCACATGAGAAAAATAAGAGATATTATCATGGATGTCTGGAGCTGAATGATGAATACAAGAAAGATGAGGCAACAATTAGATGGCTCACACTCGGATACGTGAGCATAAGCGACACTAGATAAGCCTGACTTTGAGTCTAGCTACAAGACTCGTTAATAAAGAAAAGCGCTTCTTGGGAGGCAACCCAAGCTTTATTTGCTTTGTGTGTTTATTTATTTGTTTGTTTGATTTTATTTGCTTCCGTATGTATGTTTAATTTTTATTATTATTGATTCAGGTTCGAAACTAAATTGTGAAAATGCTTTATCTTGTTTTTAACTTCGTCTTAACTACATATAAAGGTATTTTGCAAAAGATAAGTGTAAGGGAAATCCAAATCGGTTTATTAGAACAAATGAACATGAATCATAACAATATTAAATCAACATACACATTAGTAATTGTTTGAGTCAAATGCTTGTATCGAGTCATAATGATATTTTGCAGGATTTTCAGGAAATAAGGATTGAGTTTTTCCAGAAATTTTCCGGAAACTTAACATGAAAAATCTGTCAGATCACTTCTGACGGCGTCAGACCCTAGTCTGACGACGTCAGGAACAGTTTTCTGGAATTTTTTTTTGAAAGTTTTATTTTTCTTCCGGAATCATAAAATTCTTTATTAAATCTCTAACTTATAAACTCTAGGAATCTGCAAAATAATCATTCCACAAGCATTATATCCTTATACAGATTTATCCCGCCGATGTTATGCAGGTTTTCGTGTTTGTTTTCTCAGGTTTAACAGGTTATTTTGGACAAGGAGATGTATGTGGAATCTAGCTTTTGGCACTACTTTAATCTTGAAGCTTCAACATTACCTTGGAAGAAGATCTAACCATGTTACTTCTTTATCCACCGAGCGAATCAGGGGAGTATTTGATTTCATTCTTTTACCTTATTTACTTTTACATCTTGTTATTTGAACATTGGGGACAATGTTCATCTTAAGTGTAAGGGGGGGGGGGGGTAAAGTACGATACCTTAGAGAATGCTATTACGCTTGATTTTTCGTTTGTTTAATGGTAGATGTGTAATAAAACTGAGAGAAATACCTGTTAAGGCAATTTTAGTGCCAAATTTAAAATTTTTTACAACATATAGGAGTGAAACTTTGGTCTTAATGAGCATCTCACGGATAGGAGTTATATGACTAGCACAAAACCGTACCACTAAAAAATTTTCCACCCCCAAATATGTGAGGTTCGCCCCTAGAATTGGTAGGAAAAGCATTTATGCTATGATGTGTGTACCGGTAGCACTTAGATTCTAGAACTTGCGTTAGGACCATTCCGAGGCCACAAGTGAGACTACATTCGTGTAGTTAGATTTACTACATGATAAGAGGCATTAGGATTAACCCATTGTTTTACACCTGTGTTTTTGTTATAATTACATTGGCTACATTGGTCAAGTAATTCTCCCACACCCTTTGCGTTGTACTCATTTTTAGTACACGATACCCCTAGTACACCCCTCAGAGCCTATCTTTTCGTTTCTAACTTTAAGCATTTTACTTAAAGGAAGAATTTGTTTACACCCCACTTAAATGTACACCCAAATCGCCTTAGCCTACCTTGTATGCACTCATTTTTAGTGCATTATTGTGACAACATTTGTTTAAAACCCAAGTTAATTATCTAGTTGATTACATGGTTGCTAAGTCGAGTCATATCCTTGTACATATTGTTTTGGGACGATTGGGACTCATGGGGAAGAACAACATTATTACCCCCATATGTGCTAAATATTTTAAAAGTACTCCAAGTGTTTCGATTATCTTAATTCGAGTCATTAGAATAGTTAATTGTAAAGTTATGTAAAAGTTCAAGTGTAAGGGGGATACAACCCCCCTACGATGTATTATTTTGGATGGTAGGGCAAGAG
Source organism: Artemisia tridentata subsp. tridentata (assembly GCA_021014915.2). Taxonomy (NCBI): domain Eukaryota; kingdom Viridiplantae; phylum Streptophyta; class Magnoliopsida; order Asterales; family Asteraceae; genus Artemisia; species Artemisia tridentata. The sequence goes on along the minus strand of CP139503.1, from coordinate 359,678,159 downwards.
TGTATGCAAAAAAAAAAAAAAAAAAAAAAAAAAAAAAAAAAAAAAAAAAGTAGAAAAAACATACGGACTACCATCCCGTTTCATTTTATGTTTATTTTATCTTTTTGTTATTTTTTTTCATTAGCTTAAGTCGAGTCTAGTCTTGGCTTAGCAACGCCATATTGTACATGTAATTAATCAAGATCTTTAACTCGCCACCAGTAAAATATCCTTTATCCAACAAAACCGTGTTTATCATATCCCTACACCTAACGTTATAACCCGTTTAAAAGCCCTCTTTGATTGTTTATCTTAGGTGCTTACGCCTAGTGGAGGAGGTTTTTGATCCTTTCCCAAGCCTATGGTAATCTATTTGCTATGACAGGTAGTGAGAGATATTATTCATTTTCATTTATGAGATATACTTTTATGACACCTGAGAGATGTGAGTATCTAAACACTACTTGTGAGGTGCTAGTCTGTAATCTCCATGCTTATTATGATTAAAGTGGAACGACTATTTGTTGTAATTACTTTTATATTAGCGTTAAATGACCCCTAACTTGTATTTTGATTAGAATAAAAGCGCATTTGCTTGAGGACAAGCAAATCTCAAGTGTAAGGGTATTTGATGAAGCGAAAAGTGTACCGCTTTTAGGGGGTCATTTAAGCCCTAAATCGTATTTATTTGATCAAATATTGCCCTAAATCGTTCCTTTTGTCATTTTAGGTACTTTGGAGAAGAAATCTGGAAAAGGAAGCATTTTGGACTTTTTTGGAGCATAAAAGTGAAGAAAACGACAAAGTCTCAAAATCGGTTGGAAAAGTACCTGTGACGGCGTCAAGCACCATTGTGACGGCATCAACCCTTGACGCGCCAGAGAGGATTTTGGATGATTAAAAGGGGACGGCGTCAAGAAGGCCATCAAGAAACCCTAACCGCGGCGAGGTGACGGCGTCAGCTCTATAACGTGACGCCGTCAGATCTGATTTTCTATATATATTCTCATAATTTTTAGTCATTGGGGTGCAACTTTGTGAGGAGAAACCCTAAGACGATTTTTCTGCTACTTTTAAGGGTTTTATACCCTTGGATCTCCCATGTTCAATTGAAGATAAGTAATCAATTAATCATTCAATATGTCTATGTGTTGTTTGATTATATCTTGTTCTTGTCTTTTATTTTACATGCTAGGCTAGATTTATCTTGTGTTTGATTAGATCTAATGAAACCTAACTATTGATTATTGGTTGTTGGTGTGTTATTAATTGTTTTGGATGATTGTTTATCGATGTTAGGCTTAAGAAAACTGGCTAACCTCCTATACGGTAACTTGCTTGAACGTCTTAAGAAACATGAACCAATGCGTACTAAGGTTTTTATGGTTGTATTTAATGCATGAGCGAATTCTAGTGATCCCATGTTAGGAGCTTCTTAGCCGGCTCGACATAGGAGTGAAGTAGGAACTTATAGAGTTGGGGAAGTACGTACGCCACCCCACGATTGGTATTAAGAAATACACCTGTCATCCATGCAATTAATACACACTAATCAACCGGTAAAAGATAGTTAGGGAGTAAGGAAATCTAAGTAAACACATTTCTCTCCATATAAGTTCCACAACCTTTTTATTTTCATTTATTTTATTTTATTTGCAATTGTACTTATTTGGGTTGGTTGACTAGCAACTAATTCCGCCCACTCCTTCAAACACGAGATTTTACTTGCTTTTATAAAAAAATATAAAAAATACAAGAAGAATCTTCCCTCACCCTTAGACCTATTAGAGTAGTTTTTCAATCCTAACGACACTATTCCCCTAGAGAACGATCAATCCCCCAGTACTTGCCACTACACTATACTACATCGGTCAGGTACACTGCCTGGTGGGGATTGCAAGCCTCTTGAGATCCCTCGAGAGGTAAAACCTGTTGTAAGGTCGCAAAACCACGCATCAGATCCCAAGACCAACATGCTGGGGTCTTAACAGCAGATTCCCTATTTTCCCTTACAGCACTTGGTTGTGAAGTTTGTGCTATATTTGTAGCAAAAGGACTCCTCACAAGTGAATGAGGTTTATAAAAATTGTTTCTTTGATTATATGAGTTCACTTGTGGTCTATTTACTGGTTGTCTGGGTCCAGAATGATTAAACCACCCAGAATTAACATTTGGCTGCACAGAATTAAAATGAGGCCTACCAGAATTAAAACTAGGCCTATCAGAATTAACTTTAAGCCAACGAGAATTAACATTTGACCAACCAGAATTAAAATTTGTTCTACCAGAATTAACTTGTGACCTAACAGAATTAACTTGAGGTCTACTAGTATTCATTTGTGCTGGTCTAGAAACAAACTTATTTGCATGATTAATCCTGTTTGCATTATTCCAAACTGGTTTAACATTCATATGGCTAGTATTAACACTCTTGTGTTTCCTAAGTTCAACCCTCTTAATTTTCATCCTATTTTCATGAAAGTCACAGTCCCTAATCAAATGACTTAGACTACCACAGACAAAACACCTCTTAGGACCAAATGTGTAGTTTTTCCTATACTCTCTTCTCATCCTATCAGATTTTGGTGACTCTTGATTCTTGACAGACTCCCTAGGAGATTTTATGAGAGTATCACAACTAGGTTTATCTGTATCAGTTTTAGGTGTAGTTACAACTGGTTCACTATGTTTGACAGATTTTGACTCAGAAACTTCTTTAGGTTCACTCTCTGATTCTGATTCAGACTGCTCAGAGACATCTCTAGTGGATCCTTCACTGTCATTGGTTTGACAAGTAGAGTATTCACTTGATTTGTCATCTGAGTTGCCTGTCTCAGGATATATAGGACCCTTTTTACCATATACAAACAAAGAATCATCAAGGTCTTCCTTTTGTAGAGGAGTGTAATCTCCACTTAATGGAGGTGGCACCCCTTTAAAATCATCAGTTTTTATGAACCTATTGTATACTGGTCTACCAATAGAATCCTCTTTTCTACATTTGAACACAGATCTGTCCATCTCTTCCTCATAGCTTAGAACTTCACTATCTGACTTAATCTCATAACCTAAGCCAATTTTACTTGTAGAGCTCATTTGGGAATCAACCAGTCTAAAAAGATTTTAGAAGAACTTTTCCATGAGTTAACTATCTTTTGCAATTCATCTATTTCTTTCACTGCTTTCATGCCAATTCTTCTATATCTCTTAAGTTTTTCATCTTTTTCATATATCTCATTAGCCTGAAAGGTGAGTTTTTCATTTAAGGAAGCTTGTTTATTTTGATAGTTTACTATTTGTGCTTCTAAAGATTTTATAGCCTTAGTATAAGCAAGAATTTGTACTTCCTGGTCACCTATTTCTTTTAATTGTTCATCACACAAAGCTTTAAGATAATTGTATGAATCAATGCATATTTTGGAACACAAAGATACCTCATTGCTGGAACCAATAGCCATAAGTACATGGTTTGGCACTTCTTCCTCTGGTGTGTGCTCATCCCAATTCACAGCTCCAGCTTCCAATGTCAACATGCTCATCTGATTCTTCCTCATCTTGTCATCATCTTGAGAGTCGGAACCCTTCTTCTTTTTCTCATCAGCAGCCATCTTTTCTCTGCATTCCCTAGCAAAATTCCCCGGTTTGCGACAATAGTAGCACTCCACATTCTTCTTATTAAACCCAACATCTGTCTTCCCATCAAACCTGATGTTCCTCCCAGTCTGCTTGTAAAACTTTTTCATTCTAAGGGAAATCATAGCAATTTGCCACTTAATATCCATTTCCTCAACATCAACATCATCTATCTGCTCAAGATCATCACTTTGAAGATCTAGTTCTTCTGAATTCTTGGCAAATAGAGAATAAACAACTTCATCAGCAAAGCCAACTGGTACTTCTCTTTCTCTCATTCTGCTTGAAGAAGTTTCATAACCACCAGAACTAAAACCACCAGACTTAACCTTGTTAGTGTTGCCCTTGTTTTGAGAAACAAAGGCAATATTGGTAGAACTTGAAGATGGTTTTCCTTGGATTTCCTGTTCAAAAACCCGAAGATTGTTGTACAGGTCATCAGTTGTCATGGTGTCAATTTCATCCTTCATCCTCATGGTCATTGTCACACTTGACCATTCTGTTGGTAGTGATCTGAGAAACTTGTGGTTTGCATCTTCTTCAGATACAACTGCACCATGAACCTCCAATTGTGATAGAAGTTGTTGAAACCTATCATAGCCTTTTTCCAATCCCTTTGAACTAGATACACTGAATGCCTCAAATTGCTGTTTAAGAACAGCCTTCTGTATCTTCTTGGAGTTTGCATTCCCTCCAAATCTTTTCTTGATAGCCTCCCAAATTTCCTTGGCATCATCCATGCCATGAAACCTTCTCAAGTGCTCCTTGGGAAGTGCCATCAAAAAAAGGTTTTTAGCTTTTCTCTCCTTTTCCACTGCATGAATTTCTGGGGCAGACACAGGTGGAAGAACCATAACCACTCCATCTTTACCAACCGAAATCCTCTTCTTCGAATTCCCATTCTGTATGACCTTCCAGACCTCGTTATCACTATACTCGAGATAGTGCTCCATCTCCATAGCCCATATGTCATACTCATCCTTCTTCAAGATAGGGAGTTTTATGTTTGATATGGTGGTTGTGGCAGGTATGGTTTGTGGTTGTGATTTGTTGTTGGATGTGCCAGCTTCTGATTTTTCATCTTCATGGTTTGAGACTTCATCTTCATTGTTGTGGTTTGAGAATGCATCACCATTCTTGACAGACATTTTGTTTGTTTGAGTGATCTGTGTTTGTGGTTTTTGTGTTTCTTCGAACTCAGAGTCTCTCTACAGGCTCTGATACCACTTGTAGGTCCACACGAATTATGGATCCAAGTAGCCTTTGTTACTTGTTAGACGACTTGAATAAATCCAAATCAATCTAAGTGAGAAACTCTAACAATGAATTGAATGTTTATGCGGAATCTAAACAATCAACAACGAAGAACACAATATCAATAACTAACTTCGTATATTACTAACTTTTCAATACAGTACGCACACAACTAACACACGTACTCGTATAAACTATTAAGCCTTAGGGTTCCTTTTATAAACCAAGGAAACCCTAGATACAAAAACGTGTAGAAGGATATACATATCTTCTCTAAAGATAACTACGTATCCTTTCCTAACTTATAGCTAACAAACTTTCCTAACTTTTATAAACAGACTTAACTAATAAGTCAACCAGATTTAACTACGTAATACTACTGACCAGACTTAACAATACAAAGGCAGACTTAACTATTACAAAATATAACTAACAGACTTAACTTTGTAACCCAGCAGACTTAAGTCTGTTCTTCATATTAAGTCTTGTCATGTGATAATTCCCAACACTATTAACATGGGACTTTGGAATCAGAAGGATTCGGAGTTTAAACTAATTGCATTTTCAGATGCGGACCATGCAGGTTGCCAAGTTACAGCAAAAAGTACATCCGGTGGAGCATAATTTTTGGGTGAAAAGCTAGTAGGCTGGTCATCAAGAAAACAAGACTGTACTGCACTATCAACCGCAGAAGCCGAGTATGTGTCTCTATCTGCGTGTTGTGCCTAAGTTCTATGGATAAGGACACAACTCACAGATTATGGCTTTACTTTCGACCACATACCTATGTATTGTGATTTGAAAAGTGCCATAGCCATCTCGTGCAATCCAGTACAACACTCAAAGATCAAGCATATTAGAGTCCGCTATCACTTCATCAAGGAACACGTAGAAGAGGGTACTGTTGAATTATTTTTCGTGAAGACTGAATACCAACTCGCCGGTCTATTTACTAAATCCCTTCCAAAAGAGAGGTTTGATAACTTAGTTCGACGAATTGGCATGCGAAGCCTAACTCCCGAAGAGTTAGAAAGTCTTCTCGAAACTTCTTGAAATTTATCTCAAAAAGCTTCGCTGTAAATATTTTTAAAAAAAAAGAAAATACAATATTTGAAACACCAACAAAAAGAATACAAAATTTGAAAAACCATCAAAAACAAAATATAAAAATAGAAAAAATTTCAAAAATACAAAAACAATATAAAATTATAAAAACCAAAAATATTCTTCTCACGACATGTCTCTCGTATAATCGATATTCTGTACGTATCTAGAAATGTCATTCAACAATGATACGGACATGTACAGATGCTTGAGCGAGAGTTCATTTAAATGCTTTCTAAAACATGTCGTTTCTCAAAATTTCTTAAATAATGGCTTTCGTATACTTCAGTACGAAACCTGCAACAATGATGACTTCTGATTATTTCAGATCAGGACTCGTATTGTTAATGGCAAAAGAAAACAACCCTTGAGCACATGATTAAGATTTTTCAAATTTTTTTTCAAAATCTTTCTCAAAATTCTGTGCTCAAGATAACTCCCTCTATACCCTTAAAATTAATTTAAACCCAAATGTTTAAAAATATGCTTTATTTAAGGGGGAGTATAAAATTTAAAACAAAAAATGTTCCAAAATCATGCTAAAATGATCCGTCTATCTCTCCAAAAAGCCTTATTTTAATCCGTTGATATAAAAAATATCACGAAATGCTATTTTTGAGGGGGAGAAGACGTGATTAAAATGTGATCAATAATGTTTAAAGAATCGTAGATTGAATCTCAAAAGAGCTCTCAAAAAAGACTCATATCTAAACCCTAGAATTGACGAAAACTAGATGTCAGTAATCGAAAAGACTTGTCCGGGACGGGTAATAATTTCAAGCTAGTCTAACTAGTAATGTAAACGTGTCTCGCAAATGACTTGTCTGAGTAGAATGTACCAATTCGAGAGACAATCTTTTGATATGACCGGGACGGGTAATAATTTCAAGCTAGTTCAACTAGTGATGTAAACGTGTCTCGCAAAGGTCATATCAACTGAAAATCAATCAATTCAAAATGTGCGAACTCTACCCAACATGTGCAAATTTATCTTAAAAATTGCAAGAGCGCATGTGAAGGGGGAGTATTTCAGAAAATACAAAACTCTCGAAGTGTTAACTAAAATGTGTTTGTTCATAAACACTTTGAGAGATTTTCACAAAAGGTTTTATGGCAAGTGATCAACAAATCTAGGATAATCATGGAGTAATAAGGTGATTATGAGTAGGTTATGTCCTATGATCCGCCAGAGCAGGAGGGATCTACCCAAGGACAATTCCAATAGATTAGAATTAGAAGTCCTTAGGTAAGATTGAAAAAAGGAGTAAATGAGAAAGAGAAAGAAGGGGTTGAAGAATTAAAATGAAAAGTTTAAATGAATGGTTGAAAATAAATAGCCCTCCATGAAAACTTAGGGCAGATACCGGGTCAATACATCTGCTATCGGTTATCACAAGTTGATACTGATATTGAAGACAAGACGTCATGGACCCAGTGACGCGCTGCACCACCCCTCCTAGCCACTCAGATATCTCTTAAAATATATTTGTTTCATTTCTCACGGAGAACACTGCATAATCTTTCGGCCTCTCAATTCGAGATGTGTTGATATTGAAAAGGTGGCACTCTGCTCCATGCCTCCGACTACTAAAACCAAAACGCACAATTGAGTCTAGAGCCATGAGATTCATCAAAAATCTCTTAGGAACACTTTCAATATAATACACCTGTGTTCACCAATAAGGACACATGGTGTACAAGAGTCTTAATGAGATCTTCGGATCTTGCCTTATATCATGATGGTTACGTGCTTCAAACGCTCTACAGTCTTGAAGTGATACTCCGGTATACTTCAGAGGCTCACAACAGGGCTCACAACAGCCCTGGTAAAGATTAGAGAAGGTTTTCACACTATGCTGTCAACAATCTCGAAATTTGAACCTATAAGTGCTGGACGATTTATTGCTAACTGTTTTATGCAGGTACTGACGAAAGTCCATTAACCATTATATAGCCCAACATCTGCAACTCCTCATACTCATACTTATGAAGATCATCCTCAACAAAGCTCGAAGTGAAAAGTTCAAGACAAAAAGATCAATTTGAAGACAATGTGTTCCGACAAAGTCAAGAGGCTAATCAAGATGTCAAGAACAAGTTTATGTACCAAGTAAGGATGACGTAAGTATGAAGTTCAAGAAGTATGAGTATGATGGAGGATACGATGCTGTAAACACATGAAGATGTTGATCAAGGCAAGAACGACCAAGAAACGATACTTTGAAGATCACAAAGCATGAAGGAACGAAGTACCAAGACTATTCTATAACGACACACAAAGTCCAAGACGACGAAGACGAAAGACCTAAATAACTGGGAGCACTATTTGAATGACCATCCCTTAGGGGGAGATTATTAGCTTTATTAAAGTGATGGTCATTTGTAATATTAGAACTTGTGTGTCGTGTGATTAACTAAGTCTAGGAAAGTGGGCTTTTGCTAAGCTAATGTGTTAGAAATATTTATGTAAATGTCCAATCCACAAAAGCCCACATAAAGCCCATCAACAAGCCTTAGGGCGTCACTCATGTGTGTATAAATACCCACTCCCACCTCATTTGTATGTGTGCCTCAAGAGATAGCTAGGTGGGAGTGTGTGTGTGTTTTATGTGTATTGCTTTCTCTCTTTCTTAATCTAATAGATATACATTTGGCATACATATTCTCTTCATCTACACGATCCATCATTCTTGTCTTGAGTACCATTCGTATAATATATAGGTGTGATAAAGTATTGATCTAGTATTTACAATATCTTTATATAAGTTATGACAATAAGCATCTACATACTCAACGTATGTTGTAATTTGGGTTCCATTATACATGTTCTAAACGATAGTACACCAACAAAGCTCATGAAAGTCTTTATAAGCAAAATTTTGATAGAACCATGAACACATAACTTACAACAAAATGGTAATTAATTAGACTTCTTGTGTTCTTCTATACATCTACAAATATTTCAAACTGAAAATACATTGTTAGCTTTAAACTTTTGTCATTTGTCGGAATTGCATAGTTTGTAAATACGAGGACTAGTCTTGCCATTAGGGAAAGATATCTTTGTATAAATACCCTCCTTATCCACATTTGGAGGGTTGGGATTCACAGGTTCTTTTGGAGGTGTATATGTTTTCTCTGCTTCTCTCAATAGAAAACATATACACCTCCGCCAATCTATTAATAAGATCATGCTTAATCGTTATCTAGTGTTTCCCCACCTCCTAAACATGAATCTTGGTCTCTACAATTGGCATCAGAGCTAACCAGGGGCGGATCGTGGGGTTTTGAGGTGGATAATGTGATTTTGGCGTCGTTACTGTTCATCAGATCTGGGTGATCGAACTTTGGATTTGATCGAACTTCATGTTTGATCGAACTTGGTCATTAGTCGAGTTAGACTAATTTTGATCGAATTTTGATCGAATTTTGATCTAATTTTGATCTAATTTTGATCGAATTTTGATCTAATTTTGATCGAATTTTGATCTAATTTTGATCTAATTTTGATCGAATTTTGATCTAATTTTGATCTAATTTTGATCTAATTTTGATCGAATTTTGATCTAATTTTGATCTACTTTTGATCGAATTTTGATCGAATTTTGATCTAATTTTGATCGAATTTTGATCTAATTTTGATCAAATTTTGATCGAATTTTGATCTAATTTTGATCGAATTTTGATCGAACTTTGATCGAATTTTGCTTTAGTCGAACTTTGATCGAATTTTACTTTAGTCGAACTTTGATCAAATTTTGCTTTAGTCGAACTTTGATCGAATTTTGCTTTAGTCGAACTTTGATCAAATTTTGCTTTAGTCGAACTTTGATCGAATTTTGCTTTAGTCGAACTTTGATCGAATTTTGCTTTAGTCGAACTTTTTGATCGAATTTTTGATCGAACTTTTTTGATCGAATTTTTTATCGAACTTTCTTGATCGAATTTTTGATCGAACTTTTTTTGATCGAACTATTTGATCGAACTTCAGTGATCGAACTTCAGTGACCGAACTTCAGTGACCGAATTTCAGTGATCGAACTTTGTTTGATCGAACTTTGTTTGACCGAAGATCTATTTGATCGAACTTGGATTTGTTCGAACTTCTTGTTTGATCGAAGTTTAGAGATAATCGAATATGCCAAAAAAAAAAAAAGAGTTTTTTTTGGCGGGAAAAGTTGAGTAAAATTTAATTCGGAGGAGAGACTATACGGTCCATTTTTACGCTAAATTCAAATTATGGTGTAACGATGAAAATTTTGGCCCAAAATTCAAATTTTTAGGTCAAAATTCGGGTTTTTTTTCGGCAAAATTTGGCGTAAAAATTTCTTAAACTCAAAATTTCCTAGCATGTTTAGAATTGAAGATAAGGCATATTTCATTCTCGCACCACACCAAAATCTCCAAAAATTTTATTGGCCTACATCCTCAAAACACCACGTATCGCTTAAACGATCCTGATCAAGATTCATTATCAAATGACAATGGCTACAAAATTGATTGTTATCAACTGTGACTACTTGGATGATGATTCGTTGTTACTTATTTGAAGATGAAGTGGAATGTCACGAGTGCGTGTACTTAGTATCTTGAAGATATCACAAATCTGACCCTTTCGCAATTGGTTGAACTCTTTTGCAATTGGTTGAACTTTTTCGCAATTGGTCCCTTTCGCAATTGGTCCCTTTTAGCAGTTGGTTGGTTGCATGATTCTTCGAGATCCTTGTTTGAGCTAACAGATCATTGAATGATTAAGTCTTGATTTATCTAGTTTTCATAGGTCAAGGGGTGGACGGACGAAGACCTAGTTAACTATCACTTAAAGGAGATACGTTGTAGTACTCAGTGTCACACAAAGATGTGGATAATTCAAGAGATGTTCATATACTATTAAGGAAGGATGGATGGGTATATGAAACGATCTATGCTATAAGGAGTTACGTTGTAGTGCTCAGTATAGGTTCTTAGTCATACAACAGTGCAAGCTTAAGTCACAAATTTAGGTTATTCTACTTCAGTCTCAAGTTCGTCATAATGGATTTTCTCCATCAGTGGTCACTACATGAAGCCGTTGTTTTTATTACAGGAGGTTAGATTGGGTATATCGACATCTTCTCACGGGCCGATATGATTCCTGATATAGGGCTTCCAGTTTTTATTTCACGTACACATCAGCATGCTGATTCCGATTATTCGTAACCAGCAGGGGAGAGAAATGTACGAGCTGATCTCTCATGGGAGAAATAACTGGGATGCATTTGGTGAGATAAAGATGTTGATACCATATTCACCCAAACTGCAGGGCACTCAGGGCATTCAAAATATGAGGTTGTCAGTTTGGGGGAGAGCACTAATTAGGGGAGAGCACTCAGGGCACTCTGAATTAAATCCTAATTAGATTTGCTCACTTAGTTCGTCTGCAAGTAAAGAAATGGCGGCTGAGAAGATTATGCAAGCTGAACGAAGTAATGAAGTTTGAAGATCTTTCTCATGTTTTTGTATTGAATTTTACTTGTAAGGAACATTGTAAGCAATTCCCGTATGACATCACTTTGGGGAGAGATTGTTAGCTTTAAAGTTTTGTCATTTGTCGGAATTGCATAGTTTGTAAATACGAGGACTAGTCTTGCCATTAGGGCAAAGATATCTTTGTATAAATACCCTCCTTATCCACATTTGGAGGGTTGGGATTCACAGGTTCTTTTGGAGGTGTATATGTTTTCTCTGCTTCTCTCAATAGAAAACATATACACCTCCGCCAATCTATTAATAAGATCATGCTTAATCGTTATCTAGTGTTTCCCCACCTCCTAAACATGAATCTTGGTCTCTACATACATCAATTCTTGCTTATATTCTCTAATTACTAGTTACGATTGGTGAACGTCTTCACATTAATAAGACCTTGTTTCCATAGCTTAATCATGAATAATTTCCAATAACTAGGAATTAAAAACAGTAAAAGTCTATACTAACTATGGGAATTTACGGCTGATGCTTCTCGTAAATTCACAGTCAATGGTATGAGAATCATCTCCTTGTCATACCCTTAGACATCACTGCCTACTAGATGGAACAAAGTTATTCTATCTAAGATCAACATCAATATATGGAGAGTCATGCATTCTAGGCTGCCGACTAGGAAGAACCTTGATCAAAGAGGACTTGATTTAGATTCGGTAAGGTGTCTCATTTGTAATGAAGATGTAGAAACGGAGGAGCACGTGTTCGTCCATTGCAGGATTGCGGTTAGCCGGTTAATATATGGAAGGACATTCTTTTTTTTAGAACGGCATATGGAAGGACGTTCTAAGTTGGTGGCGAATTACACATATACAAATCCAAAACCTCCAAGACGTGATCTACTGGGCAGATCATGCTCAGATTGCAGCCAAGCATTCAAGAATCTTTGACGCCGTTATTTAAACTACAATTTGGTCCCTGTGGAAGTATAGGAATGATGTGACCTTCTCCGTGAAACGGCCAAGAAAGTCCTTCTCTTTTGCGACATTAAACTTTTGAGTTTTACTTGGGTTTCTAGTAGATATAAGAATTCATGCTTAAATTGGATTGAGTGGTTTATTTACCCATGTAATGCTCTTTCCCCCTCTTGTAACACAACCTAGCTCCTTGCTAGTTTTATAATCCAAATGCCGTTCACAAAAAAAAAAAAAAAAAAAAAAACCCTAGCTGAGATAGACAATTATGCAGATGTGGCCTTCATACATCAAAATCCCATTCTCCATAGACTAATGCACACCAACCTTTGTGACCGTATGACTGCATTTACTTTTTGTTTTAGCAGCAATGATATAAATAGAGAAGATGCCGCCCTAGCAAGTAGCTAGAACAAACCAATATCTTAGCCAAATACCTTAAAGCAGACCACTCCTAACCTCACATTAAGGACATAAGGCTAATAACTCAGAAAGGCAACATCATATGTTATAACAGGCTAACCAAACAGCCAACCACACACCCTCATAATTAAGTGCATTCAATACCATTTAACTACAAGATATATCATCTAGTAACCAATGACTCTTCCTTATCTAAGTTTACAAACCATGCAAACATCATATAGTAGCATCCCCCAAACCTCACAATAGATACATGGAATTAGAGTCAGTAAGGCTTATCTTTGAGTTTATTAGTGTATGTGATTCAGTTTACACTTCATAAGCTTATGTTTTCGGTTTATTTTCTACCTTGCTTATTTTTCTCATATATGAATTTATTTTCATGCTTATATGTTTATTTCTCATCTTTAAGTCATAATAAGCACACAAACACATCTACCAAGTATCCAATATATTTCTGATAGCTTCAAATAAGTAACTACAAACACATCTACTCAACTCATGTTGTAATTCGGGTTCCATTGAATACATATACTACTCAAGAGTACACCAACAAGGCTTACAAAATTCGTTATAAGCAAAATTTAATAAAACTATGAAAACACATAACGTACAACAAAATGCTAAGACTTCTTGTGTTCAACACTTCTATATAAATTGCAAATAGAAAATACATCAATTCTGGCTTATATTCTCTAATATCCTGTTACAGTTTGTGAACGTCTTAACATCAATATGACCTTTCTTCCATAGCTTATACATAATTAACCTCCAATAACTGCGAATTGAAAAGGGGTTCCATTGTTATAAGCATGCAATGTAGAATAAACGTATATGCAATTCACAAAATATCAAGTCAAATTAAGAATTTATTTGCTTAAGAGATATATAAAAGAGATAGGATATATACCAGGCTAATTCTGGGGTCTGAAGGTCTTTTCCATGCTGTACTGCAAATGCCTCACAAGCCCAAGAAATACGTGCAGCTGCCACCGCCAGCCTGATACACATCATACACAACGAGTTTTTAGTTGAATCATAATAGTGCATAAACATATAGTTAAACGTATATTACATCACAGTGTCTCCATCACGATATATAGGGTTCAATTACCGATGCTTTCTTTTAAATGAGTTCCATAGCTCCATCACATATTTCTCATCTTGAGTAACATCCACAAAGTCATCAATTCTCTGAAATATATATTATATATATAAATATAAATTAGATTAGATTTTGTTACTTGTTATCAGTAATTAGGGTAAAAAGTAAAACCGAAAATACCCTTTGGTCTTCAAGATCAGTGACAGCATAATCAGCTTCATCTTCACTGTCGTCCCCTACCACCACTTCCTGCAACGCCATTGGCTAAAGACATACAATTTAAATCAACAGATTCAGATACCGATCGATGAATTTTGACAGTTGTTTATGCCAATGCACAATCTATAAATAAGAAAATGGTAACCTGAGATCCACGAGAGGGAAAAAACTGCTGATTTTGCAAAATTTGGCTGCAAAATGGGAAAAACAAAAATGAGGATTAGGAGTGTGTGTGTGTGTATTTAGGACCAAAAAAACATAGTAACACAAAGGACATACTTGGCAGGGTCAGATTGTTCAACTGGGACACCTGCAGCAGCATTGGGACCTGAAATTATAAAAAATAGAAAAAATCAGTATCTCACATTTTCAGCAGAAGCTAGAGCGACAAATGATTTCATATAATCTATGTATCTTACCTCTAAAGTCACTATTGATAGTTGCAGGAGGCGTAACTGAACCCAATGTAATGTGACCAACATGATCTGCAAGTTGAGTCTGATCCTTCTCTATTTTTGTTCTCTTTAAGGCCTTATGGCTGTTGTAAATCAAATTAAGTTAACATTCACTTGTATTGCAATCAACACATTAATAAAATAAACATTCACAAATTCACAACTTACCAAAAGAAAAATTCCATATCTTCATCAGCCAGTATGCCAAAATTCTGAAAAGCAAGCATTCCAAAAAAAAAAAAAAAAAAAGTCATATTAAAGATACATATCTTAAAATTATCTATAAGCGATGTAAAAACGATACACCGACCTCAGCTATGAAATCATCGCTCTTATTATAGGATACATTCACAAGTTGATATTTCTCATCTTCCTACAGAACATTAGTAAAAAATTTAAGGGTTTTTATTCACTGCATCTAAATACAGAAGCCATAGTTAGTTATAATTTCATGAAAGTAACCAACCTGGAACTCATAGTCAAATAGTTCATGGGACGCTTGCAGGTGGCATTTCAGTCCCTGAAATACATAAAGATAAACCACATCATACGAAAGATATTTATAAATCTTTTGAAATAGTTTTAACAGAACTGTATAATTATAAACCTTATAACTTGCACATGCCAGTAAGCAAAATACACAAGAGTAATCTGGCATAACTGCAAAATGTAGAAAAAGTGTTCAACTTTTAGGAAAAACAAACAATTCAGAATAGTCGAACCCTGAGGTTTAAGTACATAAAAGCTAACGAAATTATAATTAGTACCCTCGGTTTCGCAAACTATGTCGTTGTAGCCTTTCCATTTAAAAGTCACTTCTCCGGGATTTAGCCTGATCAGAAAAGAAGCAGCACCAGATAGAATGATTTAAAAGTCACATTATGATTTATAGGATTTTATAAAAACATTAAAAACAATAAACACAGAATTGAGGTTTAATTTCAGTACCCTAAACCAGGAGGCAGTAAACTGTTATTGTTGTCTATAGCTTTTGCCCCAGCGTCTTCTGCTGTCACGACAACAGGTACTTGCTGCAATATACTCTTTGGTAACCATTAAATGACATCATAACCAGCAAAATCCAATCAGTATATAATTCTTCTTGAAAAAAAATCAGGCCAAGTTGAGATGATACATACCACAGATTCAGAATTGTATGGAAACTGAAAAGTAATCACATTTGGAAAGGTCGACTGCAAAATGGAAATTGACCATGTCACATCAGAATATGACCTAATAAGCATTAACTTGAGCCTACTAAGCATGCCACTATTCATTATGATGGAATATAGTCTTGGTAGTATTTTAATTTTATCCCTCTGCACCTAATTTACTCAATAGCTTACTTTCATACGACATGATTGCATGCTAACAGTTGATATGCTCTTAAGTTTCTCTCCTAAACTCAAGTTTGGAGTCTCGCATGTCTTATGAAGAATATCATCAATCGGAACCTTCCCCATTACGCACTCACCCGCATATGCTGTAAAGCATGCTGAAATATAAAAAACACATCTTACATTGTGTAAGCATCTGATAAATAGTTGGATCCATCTCATTTGGATTAGTGTGGTTAGCTGAAATTTCACATAGTTATTAGCAACTGATACAATCGCTCAATATTCATCTGGAATACAAAAAACAGATAGAAAACAAAACATACCACCGCTCACTAATAATATGGAAAAAGATCGATCCTTGACTTCTGCTGATAATTTTTTAATCTCAGGCAGAGTAAACTTTGCTTGAGTTCCATCCGAAGAAGTCAACTTGATGGCCTTTTTAAAGTGATACGAGCTAGATCGTTGTGTCTACAATATTGTACACATGATAATAGAGAAATCAATGGAATATAACATTTCAAAAGAGTATATATATGTACATCAAAAAATTGACTAAATTTTTTCATATAAGTACCTCCCCATTTGGAGTAGGATCTTGTCTGGCCAACAATATATATAAAGGGAAAATAGTTTGAGTGTGGATTTTATCACCAATAGCTTCACTTATGAATACTGATAGTTGCAACCTGTAATCAACATACAAAAGTGTATCAAATGCAGTGGATGTCAAAAAGTTTATAGAAATGAAACAAGTATATGATTTAACCACAAGAAAAGTAATTATCACTTTATCTTTTGGAGAAGCTTTGGTATTAATATAAAAAAAGTAATTATCACTTACTTTTTTGTGTGCTTCTCTTGTAGTTTGTAACGCAGACCTCTTGCCAAAAATGATGGCTGCATGATTAATATCACCATCAATTAGGAACCATAAATTCAGTTAATAAATCAATCATTCAGTTAATAAATGGAGAAGCATATAAAATAAGTAATTTACTTTATCGTTAGCTCGTTCTTCCAAAATGTTGTAAAAAGTAACAGGTTTCAAATAAACCTTCATGCTTTCCAAAGCTGTTGCTTCTTCTTCTGCAGTCAATTGACCAACAGGGAGTGCTGGACCCCCGGATTTCCTGTTACATGAGGCCATCCATATATTCAATAATAAAAATAAAAATAAGAATAACAATAATAGCAACAAGAGTACCCAATCCAGCCGGAGCGGGGTATGGGAATATTCATTAATAATGAGAATAGCAATTATTTACCAAAGAAAACAACTTTATTTGATGTCAAGTATAGAATGTTTAGTGTCAAAATGAGCAATAACATACTTTGCTTCATGAGAAACTGAAGGTATGACTGGCATTCTCGATGTCTGCACCTCTTCAAAGTAACTTGTGTCCCCTGCAGACCTGCAACTAATGAAACATAAAAGAGCATAATACATCATTCCATTTATCAGTAAGTACAAAATTTTGATCCTCCCAGCCTCCAGTTTGAGGTTAACCATCATAGATTCATAAGTTTACAAAAGTATTCAAAACTGCAGCTGCACACTTTATTTCCATATATTAAACCGTCTTTCAACCTAAATCTTAGTCAAATGTTTCACGCGAAAGCCAACTCTCGAATTATTTACTCCTTGATTTCGCTCCGATACACTTTTAAATGATTAGACGCGCTTCTAATGTTACGGTTTTTATAGTAATGAATATTTGTGTTAGGATTTAGGATTTACGATCCTACTCTAGGAAAGAGAGTTATGTGTGAAATCAGACTAGTTATATAATTACAAACCAAATCAACTTATCAGCGAAATAACTAATCGGATAAACATAAGAGGGAGTTATTTAAACTAAATAATCCATATCGAGCGAAATAATGGGATTTATACCTCAAGTTGCAAGCTGCGGACGCCAGTATCGATAAATCCCTAAATTTAATATTTTCCATACCCTAATTTGCCCTCTCCCCAATTTTTATGATTTTAGGTTTTAGTGTTTGAGAGCCCATAGATCATATTTATAATCGTACTAGTTTCAACTTAACCCCCTACATCTTACTTTGTTACAGCCGTGACCTTAAATTACAAAAAATAATGCAACTATAACCATCGACGATTACTCAATACCAAGTTAATCCTCTACAAAATAATAAACATTATAATCCGATCCCTGGTATTACAAGATACATCACAATTATAGGTACATTCTAAATTTATTCAGAACCTAAAACTTCACATATCCGACAAAAATAACATAATCTTACAACTACTAATCCTAAATTAATTTTGTCATTATGAAATCTTGATATTTAACAAAGCATGTTGTTCACTAGATTGTAATTGTAGATAACCAATCAACAATGATGAACTCTACCAGTTATGTATCTATATACTTCCGGGGTGTTTGAGATTACTTATTATTTTTTCTTGTGCTTAAAAACACTTACTTATATGAAATATAAGTATTTATAAGCTGCTTATTGCATGTACATGAAATAGTGTTTGAATTTGCTTATTTTGTGAGAAAAAAAAGGCATTAAAACATCTACAGTCTAATTCATTTATAAAGGATTTATTTTTAAAATTTGAATTAAATTAAGGAAACATTAAAATCAACAAAACAACAAATTAACAAATAACATTCATCAGCAAAGTAAAAGAAAAAAACTGAAACAGATTTATCAACAACAAATAATATTTTTTTTTTTTTTCTTTTACAAAACCGATAATCATTTAAACAAAAGACTGAAAAATGATATATACCTGAAATGGATAGCTTTGCAGTGATTCCCCCTTTGGCTATTGAAATTAGTAAACCCTAACAAGCAAGAACAAACTGATCAATTTATAAACCCTAATTTTAAAATTAAAAAAAAAATATATAGTTTATACCTGAAAGAAATGAAAATTATACTTGCGCCGACAAAACTGATAGTGACAGTGACTATGTTGTTCTGACAACTAAACCTAGGATGGTACAAAGGTCAACCAGACATTCGTTGGGTTTATTTAAGATATTTTTGTTTGTTGGGCCCAAATCCCAATTCGGACAGGAGGATATATATACTTGTATTTTCTAGATAGTTTAATAAATTCATATAAAATGTTAAATTTTATAATCAAGAAATTTTTATGAAGTTGATATTGAATGTCATTAAAGTTGAAACTCGTAATGTGTAGATTTTATGCTGAATTGATTTGGTTTGAGTTCGATTTGTTAAAATTAAAGCTGAATTGTGTGTTGAAGTAAATCTCGAATGTGAATTATGTTCTAAAACGTTATCTAAAATTTGCAGTATAACTTTAGGATTTGACGGTATCATTCAGCAAAAGAAATACCTCGTTCAACGGGATTGAGTATTGTTGCTGCTGTACTCAACAAGAGAAAGAATTCAATGACATTTAATGGTTCAAAAATGTAAAGACCAAGATTCACGTATGGAGGTGGGGAAAACACAAGATAACGATTAAGCATGATCTTATTAATAGATTGGCGGAGGTGTATATATGTATTCTAGAGAGAGAAGTCTAGAACACACATACACCTCCAAAGAATAACCTGTGAATTCCCAAACCCTCCTACACAACTAGGAGGGTATTTATACAAAGATATCTTTGCCTTATTGGCAAGACTAGTCCTCGTATTTACAAACTATGCAATTCCGACATATGACAAAACTTTAAAGCTAACAATCTCTCCCCAAAGTGATGTCATATGAGAATTGCTTACAACGTTCCCTACAAGTAAAATTCAATACAAAAACATGAGAAAGATCTTCAAACTTCATTACTTCGTTCAGCTTGCATAATCTTCTCAGCCGCCATTTCTTTACTTGCAGACGAACTAAGTGAGCAAATCTAATTAGGGTTTAATTCAGAGTGCCCTGTGTGCTCTCCCCTAATTAGTGCTCTCCCCCAAACTGACAACCTCATATTTTGAATGCCCTGAGTGCCCTGCAGTTCGGGAGAATATGGTATCAACATCTTTATCTCACCAAATGCATCCCAGTTATTTTTCCATGAGAGATCAGCCCGTACATTTCTCTCCCCTGCTGGTTACGATTAATCGGAATCAGCATACTGATGTGTACGTGAAATACAAACTGGAAGCCCTTTATCAGGAATCATATCAGCCCGTGAGAAGATGTCGATATACCCAATCTAACCTCCTGTATTAAAAACAACGGCTTCATGTAGTGACTACTGATGGAGAAAACCCACCATGACGAACTTGAGACTGAAGTAGAATAACCCAAACTTGTGACTTAAACTTGCACTGTTGTATGACTAAGTACCTATACTGAGCACTACAACGTAACTCCTTAAAGCATAGGTCATTTCATATACCCATCCATCCTTCCTTAATAGTATATGAACATCTCTTGAATTATCCACATCTTTAAGTGATAGTTAACTAGGTCTTCGTCCGTCCACCCCTTGACCTATGAAAACTAGATAACCCAAGACTTAATCATCGAATGCTCTGAGAGCCGTTTAAGATCGAGCAAGGATCTCGAAGAATCATGCAACCAACCAACTGCGAAAAGGGACCAATTGCGAAAGGGACCAATTGCGAAAAAGTTCAACCAATTACAAAAGAGTTCAACCAAATGCGAAAGGGTCAGATTTGCGAAATCTTCAAGATACTAAGTACACGCACCCGTGACATTCCACTTCATCTTCAAATAAGTAACAACGAATCATCATCCTTGTAGTCACAGTTGATAACAATCAACAATCAATATATAGCCATTGTCATTTGATTCTGAGAGACTCGCTCTAGAACCCGCGCTTAACCCGATGACTTCCGGACATATCAGTTCGGGACTCGCACCTCAAGGAGCTCAATCAATTCATGTTGAACAACCCACAACTCAAGAACTGGATAATTTCTTCGAGTTCATGTACGATGAATACTATGGTGGCGCTTCGAAAAATGCATCTAACCAACATTCCGCTGCATCCACTCAACATCAACAACCACCACCACCTCCACCAAATCCAGATGCATCCACAACATTCGAAGTTGGCGCACCACCTCCCTCAACATCAAAATCATCTACATTTACTCCTGCAACTCCATTCATTGAAATTGTTCTTCCAAGAATTGATGAGCAAGAACAAAATAATGCCGTGTTAGACGATGAAGTCTTTGAAAATCCGTTTGGAACGGAATCTGGTGAATCATCTTCCAGATTACATGAACCGGCTAACTCGTAGTTATTCAGTCCAAGGTATCCTTCAACATTACAGTGGAAAAAAGACCATCCGATTGAACAGGTTATTGGTGAACCCTCAAGACCAATTCAGATGAGAAAACAACTTCATACCGATTGCGACATGTGCATCTATGTCTGCTCAGTCAGTCTCATAGAACCTAAGAACATTCGGGAAGCAATGGCAGATAATGCCTGGATTGAAGCGATGCAGGAAGAACTTCTTCAATTTCAAATCCATGACACCTGGGATTTAGTTCCAAGACCAATTGACAAACTAGTCATTGATCTTAAGTGGTTATGGAAAAACAAAAAGGATGAAGAAATGACTGTAATTCGCAACAAAGCTCGTTTGGTGGCAAAGGGATACAGACAGGAAGAAGGAATAGATTTTGAAGAGTCATTCGCACCAGTTGCAAGGCTTGAAGCTGTCAGGATTTTCTTAGCTTATGCCGCTCACAAGAACATCACGGTTTATCAGATGGACATCAAGACCGCTTTCTTGAATGGAACTCTGAAAGAAGAAGTGTATGTGAGTCAACTAGACGGTTTCGTTGACAAAGATCATCCGGAATACGTCTACAGGCTAAAGAAGGCAATCTATGGTTTGAAACAAGCCCCACGGGCGTGGTATGACGAGTTATCATTTTTCTTGTTGTCAAATAATTTCACCAAAGGAACGTTTGATCCAACCTTGTTTACAAGAAAATACAAAAATGACATTTTGATTGTTCAGATTTATGTGGACGACATAATATTTGGGTCCACTAACCGCAACATTCAAAACATTTTGAAAATCTCATGAAAAGCAAATTCGAAATGTCCATGATGGGTGAATTAAAATTCTTTTTAGGCTTACAAATTCATCAATCCCCACGTGGAGTTTTCCTTAATCAGGCTAAATACACAATTGAGATTTTGAAAAAACATGGAATGGACAATTGTGACTCTGTTAGTACTCCAATGGTCACTTCATCAAAAATTGGCGTTGACCTATATGGGAAACCCATGGATCCGAAGAAATATCAGAGCATGATTGGTTCTCTCATGTACCTAACTGCAAGCCGACCAGATATTCATTTTGCTGTTTGCTTACTTGCACGGTTTCAGGCAAGGCCTACCGAACTTCACCTCCAAGAGGTTAAACGGATCTTTCGATACCTTCGAAGAACCATTAACATGGGTCTTTGGTATCCGAAGGATTCGGAGTTTACACTAATAGCATTTTCAGATGCAGATCATGCTGGATGCCAAGTAACAGCGAAAAGTACATCAGGCGGAGCGCAATTTCTGGGAGAAAAGCTAGTAGGCTGGTCGTCAAGAAAACAAGATTGCACTGCTTTATCAACAGCAGAGGCCGAGTATGTGTCTCTATCTGCGTGTTGTGCTCAAGTCCTTTGGTTGAGAACACAACTCACGGATTATGGTTTCTCTTTCAACCGCATACCTTTGTATTGCGATTCAAAAAGTGCCATAGCCATCTCGTGCAACCCAGTGCAACACTCGAAGACCAAGCATATTAAAGTCCGCTACCACTTCATAAAAGAGCACGTTGAAGAGGGTACTGTTGAATTGTTTTTCGTTAAGACTGAATACCAGCTCGCCGATCTATTTACTAAGGCCCTCCCAAAAGAGCGGTTTGAAAACTTAGTTCATCGAATTGGAATGCGAAGCCTAACTCCCGAAGAGTTAGAAAGTCTTCTCGAATCTTATTGATTTACTTCATAAAGCTTCGCATGTAAATATCTATGTGTAAATATGTTTGTAAATAGTTATGTATATATTTTTGGTAAATATATATATATACTTTTTCAAAAAACAAAAATATAAAAATAGAAAACTTCAAAAAGACATAAAAATATAAAACACAAAAACCAAAAATATTCTTCTCACGACATGTCTCTTGTCTAATCAATATTCTGTACGTATCTAGATATGTCATTCAACAATGATACGGACATGTACAGATGCTTGAGCGAGAGTTATTTTTTATGTTTTTCTAAAACATGTCGTTTCTCAAATTTCTTCATTATGGCTTTCGTGCATTTCAGTACGGAACCCGTTCTTAAACGTGAAATCTTTTAAATGTAGCTCGGGTATGCCGGAAAAGGTTTCAAATAAAGGCTACATTGAATGACTTCTGATTATTTCCGATCAGGACTCGCAATGTTAATGGCGAAAAGCAAAAACCTTGAGCACTTAATCAAAATGTTTTCAGGAAGATTTTTTTTTTTCAAAGTCTTTACATGAATTTTGTGCTCAAGATGACTCCCTCTAACACCCTTAACTGATTTTAAACTCAATTGTTTAAATAAAATGCTTTGGTTAAGGGGGAGTATAAAAAGAAAAAAATGTTCCATTTTTCATGCTAAAATCAGTCCGTCTCTCCACAAAAAGTTTCATTTTAATCAACTGTTTTCAAAAATACCACTTCATGCTATTTTTGAGGGGGAGATTAAGTGTTTAAATATATGGGGGAGAGGACGTGATTAAAATGTGATCTAAAAGAAGTTTTTGTCGTTTGAATCTCAAAACGAGTTCTTCAAAAAGACTCAGCATGAACCCTCGAATTGACGAAACTAACTGTCCGTTATCGAAAAGACTAGTCCTGGACGGGTAATAATTTCAAGCTGGTTTACCAGTGATGCAAGCGTGTCTCGCAAAGGACTTGTCTGAGTAGAATGTACCAATTCGAGAGATGATCTTTGAATATGACCAGGACGGGTAATAATTTCAAGCTAGTTTAACTAGTGATGTAAGCGTGTCTCGCGAAGGTCGTGTTCATTGAAATTCGATCATTTCAAATGTGCAAACTCTACCCAACATGTGCAATTTATTTCAAAAATGCATGAGCACATGTGAAGGGGGAGTGTTTCAAAAATGTAAAACTCTCGATGTGTTAACAAAATGTGTTTTCTCATAAACACGTTGAGAGATTTTCACAAGGTTTAATGGCATGTGACAAATAACCTAGGATAATCATGGAGTAATAAGGTGATTATTGTTAGGTTATGTCCAATGATCCGCCAGAACCGGAGGGATCTACCCAAGGACTATTCCAATAGCTTAGCATTAGAAGTCCTTAGGAAAGATTGAAAAAAGGAGTTTTAATGAGAAAGGAGAAAGAAGGGGTTGAAGAATGAAAAAGAAAAGTTTTTGTAAGGGTGAAAAGAAATAGCCCTCCATGAAAACTTAGGTCAGAAACCGGGTCAATACATCTGCTATCGGTACTCACCAAGGTGATACTGGTATTGAAGACAAGACGTCATGGACCCAGTGACGCAATGCACCACCCCTCCTATCCACTCAGATATCTCTCAAAAGATATTTGTTTCATTTCTCACGGAGAACACTACATAATCTATCGACCTCTCACTCCGAGATGTGTTGATATTGAAAAGGTGGCACTCTGCTCCATGCCTCCGACGACTTAAACCAAAACGCACATTATTGAGTCTAGAGACATGAGATTCATCAAAGATCTCTTAGGAACACTTCCTATGCAATACACTTGTGTTCACTCAAAAGGATACAAGTTGTATGAGTCTTAATGAGATCAAAAGATCTTGCCTCACGACATGATGGCCGAAGGACGAATTATTGCTAACTGTTTTATGCAGGTACCGACGAAAGTCTATCAACCATCATCATCTGCTATGACGACGCATCTGGACAGAAGATGTAGATCAAGGCAAGACGACTCTTTGAAGATCACAGCGCATGAAGGAACATTGAACGAAGAATATTATACATTGACACACGAAGTTCAAGACGTCAAATGCAAAAGACCATTCACGGGAGCATCATTGAAATGACCATCCCTTAGGGGGAGATTGTTAGCAATCTATTTATGCTTATTATGAAGTGATGGTCATTTGCCTCTTAGAATAAATGTGTCATGTATAATATGTATAGTGGGCTAGTAGTATTAGTTGTGTTAGTGTGACAAATGTATAAGTTTAATACATTTACTAAGCCCACTTTGTTTCTTTTAGTCCAAGTCCATTAGAAAGCCCACCATTGTCCAAAATGGTTGGCTGTGTATTTCATTTAACGCCACACACACACTCTCAGTTGGTGTGCCTCATTTTATTATAAGAAAAGAGTGTGTGTGTGTGTGTGCAAGAGTTTCAACTTTGTCTTTGTTTATTTCTTTTCACTAAAGCTAATAAACATTTGACACAAATATATGCCATACGATCCATGCTACTCTTATTGTTCTTATATTGTTTGTGAGTGTCATCATCAAGTGTTCATGTGTATGATAAAGAAGGAGATTCGTGGTCTACAAAAAATTTATAAGATTTCATCTTGTTGGCATCTTGTTGCAGGACGGATACGTTATCATCAACAATGAAAATCAAGTTATTATTGGTTTACTGCAATGACATCTTCATCGTTTTCTTTTGCATTGCTCGTGGACGTTTCATTCCGAGGGAAGATTATATGGTTGATGGAAATTCTACGTAATTAGACCATTATGATTGTTTGGGTTGTGTCTAATTTAAACAATTTACTCTTATATTGTCAATGCGCTAATTTTCCTTATACACATTAGTTACATCTAATGATGTCCTTTAAGAGACTTAAGCCCGAAAACCATTTATCTTTACTACTTATAATGCATGTATCCTTAACCCTTAAACTTAAAATTTCTTAAATTTTGAGTAATGTCTAATGCCTAATATACCCTTTACAAAACAAGTTTACATGACAATATTTTCTAAATGTGGCAAGTTTTACTATCAATTTAAAAATATAAACACACTAATAAAGAAGAATCTCTTTATAAATGGTAACCAATCACACGATTGTTTATGAATTTAAAAAAAAAAAAAAAAAAAAAAAAAAAAAAAAAAAAAACACGTGATTTGCGCGGGTATTTGTTTACTGTCACACGGTTGCAACCGGTTCCATCAATTTGAAAAAAATAAAAAATAAAAAAAAAAATTAAAAAATAAAAAATAAAAAGGTTACATCAAGGGTTGTACAAGAACTACAAATTCGCATGTATAATTATTTGCCGCTGTACACAGTCGCTTTACGTGCGTATTCGTCTAGTGAATATAAATTTATCTTAAGTAGTCTTTTCTCCAATTACTTATCTCATAAACAACATGCACTGAAGGTGAAAAGGTAAGAAAAATGTGGCAAGCAATAGACGATTAACATTAAGGACAATTATTCCAAGTGTATAAAACCTCAAATTCCAATTATCCAAGGTTGAAGTTAATGGTAATAAATTGCTCCCTTTATGCTTAACTATAGTTGTTTTGATCAATTTTAAGAATGTTTATATGCTGAAGATTTTTGGGGTCATCACTGTTATGTTTTATACTAAATTTTATTTTGTACATTAATTAGACTTGCCGTGTGTTAGCATCAAAGAAATGTAAAAAGAAGTGATGGTCATTCTCTTATTTATAACTTTGTAATGTGTCGTAAAATATATAATAGAATAGTTAATGAGCTCATGGATTGGACTAATCTAATAGGTTAGTATTATATGTTTAGTCATTTATGTAAAGTCCAATCCAATCCAAGCCCATCCAAGGCCCATGGCAAAGTCCATGAGGCATATGAACCCATGTATAAATGGCACCCTTGCCTCATTTGTAAGGGTGTGCTTGAGTGTGTAAGTGTGTGTGTTTTAATAAAAGTTCTATTGTTTTTATCTCTCTTGTTTGTCTCTCTAAAAGTCGACACCTACATCTCTTGCCACCATCTTTGTGCATCAATATTGTGTGATAAGGTTATAGATCTAAGGTCCTACACCGTGTTTTGTGCAGTTTGGAAAGAAAAAAAAACCTAGTTACTAATAAGTTATAGGTGTTAATGTTGGTCACATACGCAAGATCATATCTAGTCCAACCAGTGTGCATGCGAGGGTGGCGATTGTTGGACAAATTACAGTGCTTAACAAATTTGGGGATGTGGTATCGAAAAATAAAAGACTTCAATCTCATAGGATTCACTGATAGCGATTGGGCTGGTTCAGTGGCGGACAGAAAAAGCACATCTGGTAGTTGTTATTCTTGGAACAGCAGCCGTGTCATGGAGTTCAAAGAAGCAAGCTATTGTAGCATTATCAACCACTCAGGTAGAGTATGTTGCAGCCACTACATCAGCATGCCAAGCTGTATGGCTAAGAAGAATTTTGTGTGACTTGGGAGAAGAGCAGGAGGCACCTACTGAAATTTACTGTGATGGCAAGTCGGCTGTAATGCTTGCAAGAAATCCTGTCTTAAACAATCGAATGAAGCACATTGAAATTAAACACCACTACATATGTGAGTTATTGGAGAAAGGAGAAGTGACATTAGAAAGCTGTACGACTGAAGAACAAATTGCAGATTTCATGACCAAGAGTCTTCCGCCGAAGAAACATAAAATTTTGTATCTGGAGTTAGGAGTTTGCAAGTTTGAATGAAGGGGGAATGTTGGAATACTCATTCAAACTTTATGTGGGTCTTAGCAGTGGCGGATCCAGGATTTTGGACCGTGTGTGGCACGATTTTTGGCTCGCTTCGCTGCATAAATAGTTTTAAATTTTAGTTTTCATTTTCACAAGTAAAACTAGCTTTTTTTTTTTTTTTTTTTAATCTTTCTATCCATGTAATTAAAACATGGTATAAAAACAACATAAATCCTTTTAATCGTAATACATTTTATGATATTTTTATAAATTTAAATAAAAGGCAAATAATTTTTTTTTTGAGAAAGTTATGATAATTTACATTATCAACTTATATACATTCCTTAATACACAATTTTCACCAAGTAAGATACATAAGATGTTAGCATTAAATTATTTGTCAAGTGATGGTCATTTGTAATTTATAAGTGTGTGTCGCTTGTGTAGAATAAGAATAGTTCAAAAGGCTTTGTGTTGGACTTTATGTAGAAATGATCAAGTAATATGTATAAGCCCAAGTCCAACACAAAGCCCACCAAGCCCACAAAAGCCCTTTAGGGCGCCGGCCATGTTGGCTATATAAGCACACTCTCACCATCATTTTTAGTGTGCCTCTTAGTCTAGTATAGGTGAGAGTGTGTGTGTGCCCTTCATGTGTGTTTGTTTTCTTTCTCCACAAGTTAATAAACATTCGGTTAATATTTACATCATACGATCCATGCTCTCTCATCTTCTCTAGTATCCTTTGAGTGTCACGTTCTTAATATTGTTATAGTTGTAGTGATAAAGTAGTTGTAGATCTAGCTTTACAAGTGGTATCATCCGCCAAACAAAAAGGTAGGATTAAGTTGTGTCGTGTTTTGATCAAAAGGTTGTAGCTTTTTAGTTTTAACGTGTGTTTAATAGAAAAAGGTTGTAACTTTTTGGTTTTAACGTGCGTATAATACAAAAAAGCTGGTAACTTTTAGTTGTTAACGTGAGTTTTTTAGTTAAAGTTTCAAGCTTTTTTAGTTTTACGTGGAGTTTAGAAAGTTTTAGATAAAAAGCTTCAAGCTTTGTGTTGAAAAAACTGGTTCTACAAAGTTTACGTGAAGTTTGAAGAGATTTGATCGAGAAAAAGGTTATACAAAAAGGCTACGGTTCGAATCTTCCTTGCATCTAAGTTTTTATCAATTTCTTGTATAAGAAGCTTGATAAAAGTGGACTACATCGACATAGAAAAAATCTATTTTCTTGTATAAGAATTTAGATAAAAAGAGGGTTTATAGAAATTGTATAATTTCTATAGAAATTGTGGCAAGTTATCGAAATTGTCCAAAGACCCTTTATCGCAATTGTAAAGTGTTGTTTTATTGAAATTGTACAAACTGAGTCTTATCGCAATTGGTCTGAAGAACTTTTGCAAATTGACACAATCAGTCCCTTATCGAAATTGTTTTGAAGAATCTTTCGGCAATTGACAACATCAGTCCCTTATCGCAAATCAGTTTTAAAAGATCTTTCGCTAATTGTCAAAAGTGGTCCCTTATCGAAATTGTGGCACTTTGAAGTACATTCGCAAGTTGGCAAAACCAGTCCCTTATCGCAATTGATTTAAACGTACTACACATTAAATAATTTTTATAAATTTGATTTGAACTTTTAATTTCTACAACATCAAAGAATGTGGACTCGGTATTTCCTCGCTTGTATAAGTGTGACGAATACTTCGACAAAGGAATATCTACTAGTTTGTATAAATTAGTTAGATCGTTTATATAAATTGCCAATTTATATAAATTGGATAATTCTATATAAATTGAAATTTTGCCATAATTTGTATAAATTTTGGTTTAAATTGAAATTTCTATAGAAATTGTCATTTTATCTAAATTGTAATTTACATAACTTTGTCGAATTTGTGAACTTTTGATTTTGTCTAAATTATAGTTTAGTCAAATTTAGTAACTTTATTTAATTTGTTTCATTTATCTAAATTGTAATAGTTAATCTAAATTGCACACGATCATCAACAAAGAACCAAGACTTTACAACAACAACTAAGTTTAACCTTCACTAACCACAACTCCTATTTCTTTGCAACGATCCTGAAGTAACTTTATCATACAACATCATCAATGGCAACTCAACAAGACAATATCACAACTGATTTGGCATATGCTTTTGCATTATTCACCAAGGCATTAAACTTCAAACAACATAACAACAACCAATGGAATTCACCGTACACTGACAATACGCAGTTAAATATGGGTCAAGAAGGACAAATGGTTGAGGTTATCGGGAATCAGCAAGGAAATGCTACGGGTATACAGATGGGGAATCAAATGCAATATGCAGGGCAGTATACTGGAAACCAAATGGATCAGTTTGTGAATCAGAACGGGGTCTATCAAAATGAGGATTATTGTTTCATGACTTCATCTGAAATCCACAGGAGTGATATAGGTAGAGCTGGTAATGTCAATGCAATGACGAAGCTAGAAAAGCTCCAGTACATGTTGATGCTAGCCAAAAAGGAAGATTCGGGAATACCGTTGACTGCTGAGGAATACGACTTCATGGTTACAACAAGAGTTAATGATAATACAGCAGAAGTCACTGTAATCTCCAACCTTATGGCTAATCAGCAAGAATCAACATCATGCAGTGATTCTGACATTTCTCCTACTTATGACAAAGAACCACTCCATGAGGTACCAAATACAAGTAATGAAGTTAATCCGTTTGCTCATGAAAAGCCACATTCTGTGCCTCTCGAACCTACTTATGATACATATATGGACATGCCAAGTTGTAGCAATATTAATTTGGCAACAACAGATATGAATCCTAATGAAGTTCAAGTTGCACAAAATGATGCTAATGATGAGGAAACCCGTGCTTTATTTGAATCATTACTGAATAATTGTGGCATTGAGATTGAAAAAGTGAAAAAGGTCAATCGCGGATTAAAGATTGCGAATGAAAAATTGACCGCTAAGCTTGAGAGATATAAGGTTAATGAAAGAGCTTTTGAATTTAATAACAAACGACAGTCAAAACTAGACACTGGTTATAGAGATTCTGTTTTAAGAGAAAAACATTTGCAAATCAAATATGACACACTCGATGTTAATTTGAATATGAAAATTAAATCCTTAAAAACAGAAATTTCATAATTAACCAACCAACTTTCTAAACAAAAATTAACTTGTTCTGATCTTGAAAAAGAAAAGAAAGAGTTGAATGCAAGGTTTTCAAAACGTGAAAATGATCTTCTTGATGAAATCATTGGCAAACAAGAAACCATTAAAAAGTTGGAAGAGTTGCTTGTAAAAACGGGTCATTCTGCTCAAACTCAAAATATGCTAATCAAATATCCAAACCTGATTTTACATACAATGAAGAAAATGGCTATCGGTTGTGAAAACCCTTATAATCTCAAGAAAGCTCAGAAAGAACAGAATGTGTTATATAATGGTAGTATGCTAAATGATAAACATGATCCTCCCGAGGTTCGTGATTCTTATGAAACGATTGAGCTTGCTGAAGAGAGTAGAACTAAAATGAGACAAATGAACCCTGAAATTAGACCAATTGATTATAATAAGCTTAACACAATTTCTGGCGTTCATCTTGTTCAAAAAGAGTCACCAATGTTTTTAAAGAAACCAGTGGCTGTCGCAAAATGAAAAGTTGTTTCAAAACATCTTTCTAACATCGAACAAATGTCCTCTAAAAACACTTGTAACACAAGTGAAGCTAGACGATATTTGGATGATCTTAAAAGTAGAGTTGAAACGCTTCAAATGATTGTGGCATCCAAAACAAAAAGTAAATTCAATGACTGGTATTCAAGTTTTCATACAGAACAGAAAAAGATGTTTGAAACGGAAATCAATCCTACAATTACTGCAATTTATGCGGTAGTTCTTAATGTTGAAAATTCTCTTCTGAAAGAATCAGCCGACTTTGTCAAGGACCACAAATCCCTGGTAAAGGAAGCTAATGAAAACATTGAACACATCAAAGTTTTGGAAAAACACAATGACACTCTCTTAGAAGTAGCTCTGTCGACTGATATTATGTCCATTATTTATCAAACATATTCTGTGGAAGATGATGAAAGACTGAGAGCTGAGACTTCTCAAATTGTTTTAAAATATTAAAATGCGCATGCTAAACTTGAAAAAGAAAATTTCACATATTTTAAACAACTTGATCGAAAAAAGGAAGAATGCAAATATGAAAAATTGTCGTATGAGCGGTCTTATAAAAACATGAAAGAGCAAAATGATCAGTTGAAGTCTCAGCTGGAAAGTCTAAAAAGGAAGGGTGAGGAAACTAAGGAAAATCCAGTTATTAAACCAAAAATGTCAATCTCTCAATGTGTTCCAGTCACTCCAACACCCTTGCCTAAACAAACTGAAAAAGGAAAAGAGAAAGATGTTGTCGAAACATCAAACGTGATAGCACCTGGCCTTTATAGGATTAGTACCATTACTGCGTCTACCTCTACATCCAAAACATATAAGGCAATTGACAAAAGTGAAAAAGATAATCCAAAAGAGTCTAGGAATGCTACAACAAATTCAAAGGACAACACGATAAATCCTAATGTGTGTGCCCATAGGAATAGCTCACCAAATGTGACCAACAAAACTGTTAAATAGTCTGTTGGTTCAAACAACATGGTCCACAATCACTACCTAGAAAAAGCTAGAAAAAAGGCGCAGATTCGAAAAGACGAAATTTTAGGTACAAAACCTAAGGTGATGAATTCTACAACATTACAAGGCACTGCTAGTAGTAGTAAACCTCTAACTAGGAACACTCAACAAAAGACTAGGGATTGGCTTGCATCTAAGAGTAGCTGCGCAAAATAAAATGTTATCCACGTAGAATGCAACACTAAGAATTCCTCTTCGAACACAAACCAAGTTCAAAATGACAGTAGTGACAAAATTAAGATTGCCGTTTTAAACAAGAATGTTGAATTTGTCTGTCCTACATGTCAAAAATGTGTCTTTTCAGCTAACCATGATGCATGTGTTGCACAGTATATCAAGAAAGAAAATTTGCGTGCAAAGGCACAATCCACTAAGACACTAAATAGAAACAAACCCGTTGATAAGAAGCAAGAGGCTAAGAAAACCTCTAGGTGGATCTCTACAGGACGTAGTTTTTCTCAAAATGAGATTTCCGCTGCATCTGAAAAGAAAACAACTCCTAGATCTTGCCTTAGGTGGATTCCCACGGGAAAAGTTTTTAAAACAGTTGGTCTTAGATGGATTCCGACAGGGAAGATTCTTGATAGATGCACCAAGACAAATAATAGTGAAAATCCTCAGGATAAAGAAGTAGACACCACTACAATCGTTGATAGTGAACACCCTCAATGTGAGGAAACATGTACTTCTAACACTGTTATTTGTGCAAATTCTTCGTCTGTGGATTCTGTGGATGCAGGTACTTGTGAAAGTGTTGAGATTTCATACGCTCAATGTGGAAAAGAAGAACTTTATGCCCACATCGCATTTGGAAATTCTCGTCTTATTCCACTCTTAACTCCACTTTTACTTGTTCATACTTAATTCTTCTTTGTGAATATTATTTTTTTGAAAAAAAAAAAAAGAAAAGAAAATACAAAATTTGAAAAACCAACAAAAACAAAATACAAAATTATAAAATTTCAAAAATCCAAAAACATTAGAAAATTTTCAAAAATACAAAAACAATATAAAAAAGAAAAAATCCAAAAATATTCTTCTCACGACATGTCTCTTGTATAATCGATATTCTTTACGTATCTAGAAATGTCATTCAACAATGATACGGACATGTACAGATGCTTGAGCGAGAGTTCATTTAAATGTTTTCAAAACATGTCGTTTCTCAAAAAATTTCTTCACAATGGCTTCTGGACACAACAGTTCAGGACCCGTTCTTCAAAGAAAGGAAAGTGCTCATTCAAAATAAAGATCATATATATTTTTTGAGCACTTATCCTAAAAATCTCTATGGCTCAAAATTTGATCCGTCCCGAAACAACACTTATATTTAAACAAATGCAGTCTCAGAACAGGATGCTCGTGTGTAGTGTGTGAAACCAGGCAAGTGATCACCTGGGTCGTTTCCCAACGAGGTGTGAATGAAAAACTGTGAAAAGCTTTGGATTAAAGTGATTGATGAATCAGATATTTTTGATTTTGCTTTATTATACTAATGAACAATTTAAAGACAAATATGCACAATAAAATTAAACGCGAATAAATAAATTACAAACGCGTAACGAAAAAGCTAAAATGGGACAAAAACTAAAATTTATAAAAATTAAAACCTAAAAATGTCAAACTACTTAAAACTTATTTAAAAACTTAAATTATAATTTTTTACACTTTTTATTTAATTATTATTAATTATTAATTATTTAATTACTTATTTAAACTATTTAAATTTATAAAAAAATACTAAATGAACTAAGAAAATTCTAAAACTTTTTCTAAAAATATTACTAAGTAAATAAAAGCTAAGAAAATTATAAAAATGAAAATTACTTAATTAAAATTTAAAAAGATAAATTCTATTAAATAGAAGCTATCACTTTATTTCTATTTTTGATTTTCTTAAGGTCTAAAAATATTTTTATATTTTTCCTAGATTAAAAATGACAAAAGAAAATTATTAAAATTGGAATTATATTTTTCTGATTCTTTTTCTATTTATTATGATTTAACTACTATTATAAACTAATTAAAATGATTAAAAATATTAAATGACTTAGGAAAATTATGAAAATTTACAGATAAATCTAAAATATTATTAAGAAGCTAGGAAAATTAAAATGAAAGGTTGGCTAAGCTTAAAAATCAGATTTGGGCTAATAAGCAGTTGGCTAATAAGCCAAAAATAAGCTAAAAAGCAAGAAACTTAACCAAATGATCAGGACAGGCTTAATATGCTATAATAAGCTTAAAACAACTAAAAAGTATAAATAAGCACAAGCAAATAAGCTGATGCAAAGATTAGCAGCCACAAGGTTTCAGCAGAAACCTTGGAAAATCCCCAACTTTCAAGACAAATTAAGCTAACCAACTGAGTACTGAGATGCAATCTATGGGGGGCAAAAGTAAGCTAGCCTTGTGGGCTATTGAAAAACACCAAGAACAGGGCTTGAGCTTATGTGGATAAGCCACAAAGTTGGTGAGATCAGCAGACAACACAACTCAGTATACACTGAGTTGTGGTTTGTGCAGATGTTGCACACTTAGTGCAGGGGTCTAGGTGTTTGTGGTGGCACTAAGTGATCTAAAATGAACTCAAAGAGTCCAAGAAAATGGTCAAAACAGACCTTGAGCTTATACTAGCTTATTTGGGTAATTGGCAGCCTAAAATTCACACAGCCACCAAGAAATGTGATTTCCAATCTAAGCTACTATTTTTATCTTGAAATCAGCTTATTATGACTAATATAAGCTGAAGCAAAGTTGGGATTATGGCACATGTACAGTACCAACTATTTTAACCTATTGACTGTTATAAACCAAACAGTCCTTAATGGTTTGACTGTCTTGGTTTAACAAAGGAAATCCAAAATTTTAAACTAAACTTATGTATATTACTGATTTACTAGCTTATATGAATACTAATAAGAAACTTATAACACATAATTAAGCATATTATTAAGCTATACTAGATGAGGCTATTTTTGGTCTTTTTTCAAGTTTTTAAGAAAAGTAAAGAACAAGCTACTGACTACTGATTTTATTGATCAATTATGATCACAAACTAACAATTAACAAATAACAACAACAATAAGCTACTTATAAGCAGGTATACAGTACTATGGGAAATTATGGAAAAATCCAAGAAAAGCTCACAACTGATTTTGCTATGGAAATGAGAACAAGGAACCAAGGACCAATCTAGCTTGTCATAAACAAGCTAGATAACCCAGAAAAGCTTCCTGAACTAGCTTATCCACCCAGAAACAACTTATTGCTCCTTAGTTTGACTTTTCTTGACTTTCTTCAAATCTTGAATTTGGAACATGTTTACACTAAAATAGACTTATAATAAGCTATGTAAAGCTTATATAAGCTATTAAAAATAGCTGAGAAGCTATTTCATATACTACTTATTAAGATTCTCATTCTCAGTTCAACATGAAAATCAGAAAGCTTGTAATGATCATTAACTACTGATAATTTAATAAATAACAACAACAAATACACTAATCTTGACTTGTATTGATTGATGAAATTTGAAATTACAAAGTACAACTACTGGAAATGAAAAATACGAATTATGCTAATTTACCTACTTATCTAATTTGAGCTACATTACATACTATATATACATAAATTAAAGTGGGATAATACTCTGTCGACATCCTCAATAAATCCCCACCATTCAATTGCTCTAATTTGATCTCCACAGTCCACTTGTAAAATTGGCGGGAAAACAGGAAATTGGAGTTTATCTCTGATTTTGCTATTGGGGAGTGGGAGAGAAGCAATTAATGCTTTTGGCATGTTAGGTAGTGTGTTTGAGGAGGGGGGATGAGGTGGTGAGTGGTATTGGTGAGGTGGGGGGTGACTGGGTGGTTTTGGCGGGTATGGTGGTTTAGGAAGACGGGTCAAACTTGGTTTGACCAAGTGTTTAACTCAGAGTTGGGATTGGGCTTGGATAAGGATTGGGCATGGGTATTTGGGTATTGGGTTTAGGTAATAGTTGGGTTGGGTAAATGGGATAAGGGTAATTATTTTGGGTTAAGGTTTAGTGGGTAATTGTTTGATCCGGATTTGGTATTAAATAATCATAGGGACCGATCTTGTAATTTATGCATAGTTGAGGGGCTGAGTTGTCATCTTCCAAACTTTCTTCAAGGGACTAAACCTGCCATAGAATAATTACACAAGGACCAAAGTTGTATTTTTTTTGCATTTTATAAACTTTAAGGACCTTTTATGTAATTTTGGATTTTAGAGGGGTTTGTTTTGTAATTTCCCAAAAGTTATCAAAATTGTTCCATATTGTATTTTCATGAATAGTACAAGGGTATTTTGTGAAATTTCAAGTTTTATAATACCCAGGGACCATTTTTGCCAATTTTTGATACTTGAGGGGTTAAACTTGTAATTTTATGAAACTTCACACCAAAGGACTATATATGTTTATTTGTGATTCAAAAAGGACCTTTGGTGACTTTTCCTGTTTTTAGAATATCTAGGGACTAGTTTTGACAACTTTTGAAAGTTGAGGGACTGAAACTGCCAATTATGCAAACTTTGTTCGTTTTTTAACTGTTTTTAAACATTTTGCATCTGAAACATATAAAACACAATTCTGGGATAATTTCAGTATTATGATGCATTTCTGAGTGTTTTTGGATGTTTTGGCAGCCCAGATTAGGTAAAAATGATGAGTATTTAGACACTCATCAATGGCTTTTGTATACTTCAGTACGAAACCCACACTTAAATGACGGATTTCATATATTTCTGTACGAAACCCGGGCTACATTGATGACTTCTGATTATTTCAAATCAGGACTCGCAATGTTAATGACAAATTAAAAAAAAAAAACAAAAAATCTTGAGCACATGATCAAGATTTTTCAAAATCTTTCTCCAAATTCTGTGCTCAAGATTTTTCAAAAAGAAAACTCCCTCTATACCCTTAAATTGATTTTAAACTCATATGTTTAAAAAAAAAATATGCTGTATTTAAGGGGGAGTATAAAAAGAAAAATAAAATGTTCCAAATCATGCTAAAATGATCCGTCTATCTCTCCATAAAGCTCTCATTTTAATCAGTTGATATCAAAAATATCACTGCATGCTATTTTTGAGGGGGAGAAGAAGTGATTAAAATGTGATAAAAAAAATGTTTAAAGATCGTGGATTGAATCTCAAAAGAGCTCGACTCAAGATTTTACCCTCCAATTGACGGAAAATGAAAAGTCAGTAATCGAAATTACTTGTCCGGGACGGGTAATAATTTCAAGCTGGTTATCCAGTGATGTAAACGTGTCTCGCAAAGGACTTGTCTGAGTAGAATGTACCAATTCAAGAGATTCGCCTTTGACATGACCGGGACGGGTAATAATTTCAAGCTAGTCTAACTAGTGATGTAAACGTGTCTCGCAATGGTCATATTAACTGTAAATCGATCAATTCAAAAATGTGCGAACTCTACCCAACATGTGCAAATTTATCTTAAAAATGCAAGAGCACATGTGAAGGGGAAGTATTTCAGAAAATGCAAAACTCTCCAAGTGTTAACAAAAATGTGTTTTACTCATAAACACTTTGAGAGATTTTCACAAAAAGGTTTTATGGCAAGTGATCAACAAATCTAGGATTATCATGGAGTAATAAGGTGATTATGGTTAGGTTATGTCCTATGATCCGCCAGAGCCGGAGGGATCTACCCAAGGACAATTTCAATAGATTAGAATTAGAAGTCCTTAGGAAAGATTGAAAAAAAAGGAGTAAATGAGAAAGGGAAAGAAGGGGTTGAAGAATTAAAAAGAAAAGTTTAATGAAAGGGTGAAAAGAAATAGCCCTTCATGAAAACTTAGGGCAGAAACCGGGTCAATACATCTGCTATCGGTATTAACTAAGGTGATACTGATATTGAAGACAAGACGTCATGGACCCAGTGACGCGGTGCACCACCCCTCCTAGCCACTCAGATATCTCTTAAAATATTTTTTTTTCTTTTCTCACGGAGAACACTACATAAGCTATCGGCCTCTCATTCCGAGATGTGTTGATATTGGAAAGGTGGCACTCTGCTCCATGCCTCCGACTACTAAAACCAAAATGCACTTTCTAGAGTCTAGAGCCATGGGATTCATTAAAAGATCTCTTAGGAACACTTTCGATAAGAATACCCTTGTGTTCACCAAAAAGGACACAAGGAGTACAAGAGTCTTAATGAGATCTTCGGATCTTGCCATTTATATCGTGATGGTTACATGCTTCAAACGGTCTACAGTCGTGGGGTGATCTCCAGCGACTCGCTGAATCGTGGGTGCACTTCGGTGTGTCCGTGTAAGCCCTCTTGGGGGTATCCGGTTCAGAACGGCCTGGGTTAAGATTAGAGAAAGTCTTCACAATATGCTGTTGACAATCTCGAAGTCTAAACCTGTAAGCACTGGATGATTTATCACTAACGGTTTTATGCAGCTACGTATAAACATCCATCAAACATCATCAGATACATCAAACATCTTCACCTCAGCATACTCATACTTATGAAGATCATCCACAACAAAGCTCAAGTGTAAAAGTTCAAGACAAAAGGATCAAGTTAAAGACAAAGTGTAACTACAAAGTCAAAAAGCTAATCAAGATGTCAAGAACAAGTTCATATATCAAATGATGAAAGAATATGGGGAGATTGTTAGGATAATTATACAGTCCAAGATATATGAGTATGTTGGAGGACACGACGCTTATCCACACGAAGATTTTGATCAAGGCAAGATCAACCACAAAAGATGATACTTTGAAGATCACATTGCATGAAGGAATGACGAATGAAGACTATTCTACATCGACACACAAAGTTCAAGACGTTGAAGACAAAATTCCTATCACTGGGAGCATCATTGAAATGGCCATCCCTTGGGGGAGATTGTTAGCATTAAATTATTTGTCAAGTGATGGTAATTTGTAATTTATAAGTGTGTGTCGTTTGTGTAGAATAAGAATAGTTCAAAAGGCTTTGTGTTGGACTTTATGTAGAAATGATCAAGTAATATGTATAAGCCCAAGTCCAACACAAAGCCCACCAAGCCCACAAAAGCCCTTTAGGGCGCCGGCCATGTTGGCTATATAAGCACACTCTCACCATCATTTTTAGTGTGCCTCTTAGTCTAGTATAGGTGAGAGTGTGTGTGTGCTTCAAGTGTGTTTGTTTTCTTTCTCCACAAGTTAATAAACATTCGGTTAATATTTACATCATACAATCCATGCTCTCTCATTGTTAGCCTTAAAGTTATGTCATAGTTGGGAATTGCATTTTGTTATATGTATAAGTGCTAGTTTAGACAAAGTGGTGGGCTTTTGGACTAGAATAGATAAGTATGCTTGTATTGTCTAAATGACTAATGTAAAGTCCATGAGCCAAAAGCCCAACCGAAAGCCCATAGAAGCATTAGGGCGTCACCCCTTTGCTATAAATACCTTCCTTGTCTCAACAAGGAAGGTTGGGATGTCTCATGTAATAAGGAGGTGTGTGTGTTTCTCTTCTTTCTCTCTCTAGAATACACACACACCTCCCCCATTCTTTAATCTAATCTTACCATGTTTAACCTTTATTTCGAGCTTCCCCGACCTCCTGAATATGTGTTTTTGATCATTACAATTGGTATCAAGAGCTAACCAGGGGCGAATCGTGGTGTTTTGAGGTGAAAATAAGTGATTTGTGGTGTTGTTTTGAAGATCTGGTACTGTTCATGCACCAAACTCTTCGAGTTTTTGGTTGTACTCGTTAAAAGTCTCATCTTTGTATCGAAAAATTAGTGTATCTAGTTTATTCGCAATAAAAGGTTTGAGCTTTATGAGTTTTATGAGTTTTGGTACTTTTTCAGTCGCATCTTATCTTCAAAAATCTAGTATTATATCTGTTAGCATTTAATTTATTAAATGTGAAGTGATGGTCATTTGCAAGATTACAACTTGTGTGTCATATGTAACAATTAGTCTAGAAAGTGGGCTATATGTATTAGTTATGTTTGTATTGTCCATGTATAAGTGTAATACAAATATAGCCCACACAAGAGCCCAACAAAAGCCCACCTAATGCTTAGGTCGTGGCTGTGTTGCTATATATTCACACACACTCTCACAAATCATGTGTGTCTCAAGTGTGCCTCAAAGTGTAGAATAGGTGAGAGTGTGTGTGTCCCCAAAGTGTCATTGTATTATATCTCTTTCAAGTTATAATCATTCGACTCAAAGTTTTACCATACGATCCATACATCTTCTCATCTAGTTCTTACATTGTTCATGTGAGTGTCACGAGTTGTAGAGTGCTTTGTTTGTATGATAAAGATAGTATTTGGTCTCTACAAGTGGTATCAATACGCCATACAACAAGGTAGGAGGTATTTTGTGTTCGGATTCTCAAGTTAAAACACCCACTGTTATGTTTTCTTTAATTAGAAACGTTACATTTTGTGTTTTTCTCTTCGAATCATACGCAAAATCAAGGCCAAAGGTTGTGTTTGTTTGTGTTTAATCGACTTGGTTTGTGACCGTGTGAGTACTCTTTGCTCAAATCTTCTTTTTGAAGATTGGATTTTTGTGGTTCTAAGTGGTTTAGATCGACAATAATTCAAGAACATTGTCCAAGATTTGTTTTTGGATAATCTTTGATTTTATTTGGCGTATAATTCTTTCCAAAGAATTATTGGTGAGTGGGTGGAAGTTGGTAAGTCTTACAAGCATGGGCAAGTCAGTGGGTAAGTTAGAATAAGTCCAAAGAGTTGGTAGAAGTAGGTAGAATGATGAACTCAAATAAGTACATTTTATTACCATCATTTATCCTATTTATTTGACTTGTTTTATTATATTATCTGTGAAAATTGATACGTTAATGTTTACTTTTGTAATTCTCAGGTAAAAACAAGTATTATGTGAAACTTGGTGATTTTGGACTAATTATGGAGCAAAACAAGCAAGAAGTTAAGAGTCTACTGAAATGTACAAGATCAAGATCATTCTGCTCCAGATACGCCGCATCCTACTTATTATATACGGCGCATCACTATCAAGATTTCATAAGCTACGATCCAAGACAGCAAGGACATGCGCCGTATCTAGAAATGGAGTTACGCCGCATCTTCTGGCGGTGTACGAATATTCCTGAATATATTAATCTTGGACCCCACGCGAAGTTAAGTCAATGCGCCGCATCTACTTATTCAATGCGCCACATCTTACCCTCAGACAGAAACTATAAATACCCCAAGACCAGACGAATTTCGAGAGCCTAGTTTTAGAAGAAGACCGAAGACCACAAAAACCCTAAGGCCGAATTCAGACGAAGTAGCAGCACAAGACACACCTTGAACGAAGATACAAGAGCTGTAAGAAGGTCCTGCATGTATTCAATTCATTAAGTAGTTTTGTTTTATTGTATTAGTACACTTTAATTGGTCAGGATTGATGGGCTTGTGTCATTGATTTAATCATGCACTTCAACTCCCCTTAAAATTGCTTTCCCATTAATTAAAGTTTATATGTTGATGTCTTTGGTGACTTTTATTAGTGCATTGATAACCTCTGTGTCTAGCTGAGCATTGCTTGGGTCGCCATGCCCCTTCCTCGATTATTTATTTTATCGCCTATGCATTCTATCGTCTGTAGAAAAGTAGGAAGAAAAGATAAGTAGGATAGTCATAAGTGATCATTAAGGGTTTACTCGCCGATAAGATTAGAGCCAACGAGAAAGGAATTAATCTCGGTGCGTTGCATCGAACTATACACTTCATATAAAACTAGCAATAAAACAAGTGACAAGCTACTTAACTATCAGGACAGGTCTTCTTATTGTCTCAAGTATTTATCTGTGTACGTGTGTGCTAATCGCTGATTCGTGCTTATTAGTTTAGTTTATATTTAATCATAATCAAACCGTGCCAGTCTCTCAGGCTGAACCCCCTTGCGTTAGATTAGGTTGTATAGCTAACTTAAGATATTAAAATACTGATTAGGATAACTAGATAATACGTTCCACTCTTAGTGATCGACACTCTACTTACCATTATATTCATACTGACCAGGTACACTGCTCGTTAAAGTGTGTGTTATTGATAAGTCGGCTAAATATAAATTTAAAACTTGAATACTGCTAAAACCACAACGACACAACACGCGCGCACCAAGTCTTTGGAGCCGCTGCCGTGGTTATAAAAATTAGAGCAATACACACGCACATCAAGTTTTTGGCGCCGTTGCCGGGGAGTGAATTGTTATTATCTGTTAATTTGATTAGTATTTTAATTAGGTTTTTAATTTTAATTCTAACCACTAACCCTGTTATATATTAGTTAATTTGCATTCATTGTATTATTTGCATATTTTCTGTTTTTGTGTGTTTTTATTTTTGTTTCTTTTCGTTTGTTTTATTTTTGTTTTTCTTTTTCTATTTTCTGTGTTCTGCTATCGTTGTACTGAGCTAATTTAAACGATACGGCGCATCTATTTTCATAGATACGGCGTATTGCGTTTAATTTTTATAAAATACAACGCGTTTAATAAATTCGAGTACGGCGCATCTTTCCCCAAGATACGGCGTATTCTGTTTTTAATAAGAAATTTTTCTAAACGATAACGCCATACGACGCATCTGTTTTAACAGATACGGCGTATCTATTATTTTAATTAAAAACAGTTTTCGAATTATTAAACAGATACGACGCATCGATTTCTATCAATACGGCGCATCTTCTGAATCAAAAATCTTGTATTTTGAAACGTAACGAAAATACGGCGCATTAACTTTTGTTAATACGACGCATTTAATTTTAATAAGTATAATAGATTTTGATAATTAAAACTGATACGGCGCATTCTAAAATTCTAAGCGGCGTATCTGCTTTCTGAATAAAAGTCTGATTAAATTTTAACGATTATAAGATACGGCGTATCCAACTTTTTGGATACGGCGCATCGTCTGCAGATATCAGTAACTTTAATTTTTCGTATTCCGTTTTCGTTGTTGATTTTCTGATATATTACTTTCTTGAACATACCCTACTAATGCTTTTGTGATAGTTTCAGGAAGTGCATGACCAGGAGTTCAACTAAGAACTTGATTACACTTTTCGAAGATCCTGAACGAGCCTTTCATTCGTTTAAAAGGCTTTTCAACACAAAAAGCTTTGATATCTCAAGTTCGTTCGAGCTAGATTATTTTTCTGAAGAAAAAGAGGAAGAAGAAACAGAAGCAATGGCGGAAAACACTACTATGGAGGAATACATGAACAAAACCCGTGCTGATTACACTTCAGTGGATCAGAACATGAAGATGCTAATTACACTTC
Organism: Artemisia tridentata subsp. tridentata; assembly: GCA_021014915.2. Classification (NCBI taxonomy): domain Eukaryota; kingdom Viridiplantae; phylum Streptophyta; class Magnoliopsida; order Asterales; family Asteraceae; genus Artemisia; species Artemisia tridentata. The sequence goes on along the minus strand of CP139503.1, from coordinate 359,634,527 downwards.
AGGAGTTGCTAGACCAAAGTTTGATGAAAAGTCTAAATTTGAGTTGAAGGGTCAGTTTCTCAAGGAGCTAAGAGAAAATGCTTTCAGTGGATCAGAACATGAAGATGCTAATGAACATGTTGAAAAGGTCCTCGAGATTGCAGATTTGTTCACTACAGAAGGAGTCACTGACGATCAACTCATGCTAAGAATCTTTCCAATCTCGCTTAAAGGAGCTGCTAACAAGTGGCTAAGGAATGAACCTGCTAGTTCAATCACAACGTGGGAAGATTTGAAGAGAAAATTCCTGAAGAGATATTGTCCACCTGCTAAAACCGCTAAAAAGATGGAGGCTATCAACAGTTTCAAGCAAGAGCCTGATGAAACTCTTTATCAAGCTTGGGAACGATTCAAAGACCTATTGATGAAATGCCCTAAACATTATCTAAGTGAAATGCAGGAGATAATATTGTTCTATCAAGGATTGGACGTGCCTACTAGACAAATCTTGGATGCTAAGGGAGCTGTGCCTCAAATGAGTGTGGCCAATGCTAGAAAAGCTATCCAAGAAGCTGCTGATCATTCTCAAAAATGGCATGATCGAACCTCTACTAGATCTAAGAGCAGCACTAATTTTGACGGGTTTGCTGCAATTTAAACTCAATTGGATAAAATTAGTAGAGAGATGAAGAAGCGTGAAGAAAAAGTGTATGCTGCCCAAGTTGGATGTGAAAAATGCGAAGGACCTCACTACACTAAAGATTGCCCTAATAAGAATGAAAGTGAGACGTTTGAAGAAGCATACTACACACAATTTGGACAACCATTCCGACCTTCAGGAAGATTTAGGGAAGCTACTCCGGGATACTATCAAAAGAACAACTTTAATCCCACTTATCAAGAAAGGAGGCAGACTTTAGATGACACTTTAAAGCAAATTATGGCCGATGCTGCTAAAAGACATGATAAGAACACTGCTATGATCAAGGAAATCCGAGCTTCAACGGACACTATTACAAGAAATCAAGGAGCTTCGATCAAAGCATTGGAACAACAAATTGGACAAATGAGCAAAGTTCTTCAAGAAAGGGGATACGGAAGTTTACCTAGCTCAACTGAAACCAACCCAAGAGATCATGTCAAGGCCATAAGCACCACTGAGGAAGTCACTCTTTACATTCCTTTTCCTAGAAGATTGATGAATGGTAATGATGCTGCAAAGCCCGAATTTTTCTTTAATTCTTTAATCAGTTTAAGGAGGTTACTCAAAGAGAAGACGAAGATTGAAGAGGAGATCAAGGCTACAATGAAAGAAGAGAGCTCTGCAACCGACTTACATGCCTTGCCTCATAAAGAAAAGGACCCAGGAAGTTTTACTTTACCTTGTTCTATTAATGATATATCTTTCAATAATGTGTTAGCTGACTTAGGAGCTAGCGTTAGTGTAATGCCCCTTAAGACATTCACTACCCTAGGACTAGGAAAATTAGCACCAACTAAGTTGCTTATTGAATTTGCTGATAAAACGGTAAAACGACCTAAAGGGATTGCTAATAATGTTCTAGTCAAGATTGAGAAGTTTGTTTTTCCTGTAGACTTTGTTATATTAGATATGCCCGAGGATGTTAAGATTCCTTTAATCCTTGGAAGACCTTTCTTGTCTACCGCCCATGCTAAGATTAATGTGTTTAAAAGAAAAATCTCATTAAGGGTAGGGAATAATAAACTAGTCTACAAGTGCCAAAATCCTGTTAAAAGCATAATTAGAGGCGTCTATGTGCTAGGATTAAGAGAACGTATGGACCTCGATCTAGAAGCTAGGCTTATGGGAGAAACATTGATTCAAAACAACTCAACTAATCCTAATTATAAGAACTTCGAGGAATTTATTGACCTTAATGTACCTACCGAACTTAGGCGTGATATTGTTAATGATTCTGATGATGAGTGGTATGATTGCGTAGTGATTAACAAACGTAGGAGAATAGTTGAGCATACGAATTTAAATAATGATGTGTTTATTGAACTACCACCCCACCTTGCTTATTTATGCCTTTATGATAATAAGAATTTCCCGTCTATTATTTTGTCATCTCTGCCCGAAAGGGACAGAACTTTATTTATACAGATATTAAAGAAGAATGGCATGGAAATTAAGGACGAGCAAGGAGTGTTCAATATTACTGAATTGGCGATGAGGGAGCGCGATGCTTCCGACTCTTTCAGTGATCAGTATTAAGGAGCTGAACGTGAGTCTAACTTGAAGACTCTAGAATAAAGACAAGTGCTGACCGGGAGACAACCCGGAGAAAATATTTTTACTATTCTGTTCTGTGTCGAGTCAGTCAGGCCGCAGAAGATACGGCGCATCTCAATCCTTAGATGCGACGCATCTCCTGCAATGGTCATATCTTATTTAATTGTCTGCATTTTTATTTTTAACTTTAAAACTTTCTGTCAGTATTTTAATGCGGCGCATCCCTGGTTAAGGATGCGACGCATCTTTTATTTTGATTCGTATTTATTCCAGGATCGATACGGCGTATCTTCTTCCATAAGATACGGCGTATCGACTGACCTGATGATTTTCATTTTAATTTTTCAGTTTTATTTTTACTAACTACTAATGTATTATGCAAGTTTGAACCTTCTTAACTCAGGTGTGTTAAAGTCTTGATGGTATTATAGATTCCTGCATTTCCTGTGGATACATCAAATATGAAGCTTAAACGTTCTGATCCACAAGAAAGATGATTTTTGCTCTTATACAAATAATGGAGGATCATACCGAGCAAATATCATGGGAGTTTTTCTGTTCTAATTCTTTTATTTTCCAGTTATTAATCTTTGATACAAACAACGAGGACGTTGTTTAACTTAAGTGGGGGGATTGGAGAATTAGAACACTTACTTGTCCTTAACTTTTTCAAAATATGCTTAAAATGCGCTTAATATATCAAAATTTAAAATTTTTAGCATGATTTTGTTTAAAGTCTAAATTACATAGCTGCACACATAACATTATTTCAAAAATTGTGAACTTTTCAAAATTCACAAATCTATGAGTGTGCCGGTGACTTGTAAACTTTAGAACTTGGCCTGTATACTATTCGAGACCACCATAATAAGTATTATTTATATAATTGGAATGACTTATCTAAATTGGTAAATTTCTAGGATTACACCCAAATAGCCTTTATATGTTATGTGATATTAGCTAACTAAACTGGTTAGTTAACCCCCGTATAAAACTTTTGTTACTCTCATTTTTAGAGTAAGATACCCTAGAAAAACACTCAGAGCCATTCCTTTCGTTTCTTACACCTTTGTTATAATGTTTCGTTACACCCTTACACCTTAGCCTACCCTGTAGATTAAAATCCGTGGTTGGTTAATTGCTTTAGGCAAAGTGTGTTTCCTTACATTACCTGTGTTCGCGTGCGTAATTCATTATCTATGGTTAGGTCGGGAAATTGCACAATGCAATTGGAGTGAAAGTAAATATTGTATATCTTTGAGTTTATTTTTCGTGTGTTTACAACTTTCACTATTACCGTTATTTCTGAAGTCATGAAAAGTATGGAAAAATAATCCAGAGTTATCGTTATAGTGATGTGGTGAAATTTTACACATCTATGTTTATGCTTAAAGTTAGAAAAAAAAATAATAATAAAAAATAAAAAATAAAAAAAATGAGAAAAGAAAAAGAAAAAGGAAAAGTTGGATGTTTGTTTTAACCAACTTATGTAAAGTTTTGTATTAAGTGGTCGATATCTCCACTAGTTGTTATATATTATATTTATGGATTGAATGGGAGTTGGACGTTATGGGAACGCCAACTAAGGTTATTCTTTGATTGAGATCTTGTTGAGTATAATTTGTGTCTACCTAAAGCGTGTGTTTCAAGTGTTAAAGCGTGAGTTATTCTATGATATGAGTCTTATTCATGGGATGGTTGGGATAGCAATTTACCACACTTAGGATTTTTAATTTTTTTTTTGTTTATTTTTTATTTTACACCAATTTGTATCCCAAATATTATGTGACAAATGGTAATTTTCACGTTGCTAATTAATATTATATGAGTATTAATTATTTTTAAGCTAACCATTTCTGTGCGCATTTGCATGTTTCTGAGTATTTTTAAGCATTTTCGGGAGCTGTCCCAGCATACTGTAGCTTACAGTCACTGCAGAAAAGTTTATTTTTGTCAGTAAAGTTAAATTATCACATTTCTGATAGTTACTGACAAGTATTATAATTTACTGAGAGCTTTCTCGCATTTATCTGAAAAACAACCGCACACGCATACCGACAGCACAGTACACATGGTAAAGGTCAAATAAATATATTTTTGAGTCAGTAATGACATTTTATTATATTTCTGACAAAAACGTGGTTAAAAACTTTATTTTACGATATCGGGTCCAAAAACGTCAAACCGGGACTTTACGGTAACTTTTTAACTTAAACCGACACACTATACACCAAAGCGGGATCAAAACTATTTTTTCCCTCCCCATTATAGCCATAACCGGCCATATCAACACAAAAACCCACATGGGACAAAATTTTACACCTTATCTTTAAGGAAATCCTAATTTTGCTAAAAATGGTGTAAACCTTTTTGGATTTTCAACATTCTATCCTTTATTATTTCCTAGATTAGAAGTGATCTTTCCCCTATTTTTGCTTCACATGTACGCCTAACATACACACACATATCATCATATTACAAAATTTTCTCTCAAAAGATTTAAGATCACAAGTGTTGCAAAGGATTTTGGGAAATTTGGAAGCTTGATTTAGGTTAAATTAGCAAAGTTTTGGGGTGTTCTTGGCTACATATCACACGTATAACTTAAGAGCATTGTAAGAATTAACAAAACTTTTCTAAATTTATAAATCTCTTGTTCATATGGTGTATTGTGATGTTTAAAAATGTTAAATGTATATGTTTTGATAATATAAGTAAAGCTAGGGTTTGATCTTTGATATATTGTGCTCGACTTTTTGTGATAATTATGAGTTAATTAGTTGATTTCTTGCTTGTGTGGTAAATCTTGTTGCATATAGTGCTAGTTTGATGATACAAACACTAGTTACGGGTTTTACGCTAATTTAAGCACTATAATGATTTTAAAGATGATATATGGTTCGACTCATGTATAAAATAAAAGATTATTGGGGTTTTGAAAAATATAAAATTTTGGCTCAAATGGTGAAATGGTGGAAAAATATAGTGAAGTGTTTATTTAGTTTGGTTTATTTAATAAGTTATAAGTTACTAAAAATAATTAGCAAAATGATAAAAATAAGTTGAAATGGCTTATATTGTTCGAATGAACAGTAGCAAAAGTCAAAGTTTGACTTTTGATTTCGTAACTTAATTATTGGAGATTATTTGATAAGTATAAAGTATATTTGATAATTAAAAATAACTAATAAGTAACAAATAAATACAAATTGGGCTAAATAGATTTTTGGGCCATAAAAACCCATTATTTTACTGTTGGGCTAAAGCCCATTTGAAATTTTGTAAGTTTGACTTTTTGACCAAACGAATGTATTGAACGAGTAAAATGATTTCTAGTAACGTGTCGATATATACGTTATAACTAAAAATGTGTTTTGGGTCAAAAATAGTAACTGGGCTTATTTTGGAAGTTTCGGCCCAATTACAAAAGAAAAATGATAAATTTGATTTTTGGAATATTTTCCGACTCGCCGAAGTTAAAAATGTTTAACGAAACGATAAATATAACGCTAACTATTTATGAACTTGTTTTGAGACGCTTAGTCTCCGAAAGGGTAAAAATTGACATTTTTCCTAAAATGACATTGAGATTGACTTCTGTTGACTTTTTGAAGAAATATTGACTTCGTGTCGAAATTTGGTGTTATTATTTAAAAGTTAAGATAACGAACAATTTAACGACAAATATATATATCCACGACACTTAACGTATGTCACTAAAAGTATTTTGCACTTATTAGCGAAGTAATTGAGTAAAGTTGCAACAAGTGAGATAAATGGAAACGTTGTATAAACGAATGGGTCATGCCCAAATTTTCTAAAAATCCAACACTTAGAGTATTTTGAGAAAACCCACAACTTAAATAAACTTTATGAAATTACTTAACAAACTTGTTTTTCTTATAACAAATGTTACAACAAAAGTAATAAACGACGTTTCTAAATATAATAGTTTTTCACTAACTACGTTATATTAACCACTCTTCAAAGCCATTTAATTAATCTCTATATATGAGAATTTAACTTAAGATATATATATATATATATATATATATATATATATATATATATATATATATATATATATATATATATATATATATATATATATATATATATATATATAAAGGTATGAGCAAATATATATATATATGACACTTGCACATTTAAATCGCGAATACTAGCACGGATGTTCCGTTACGTATTCCCACCATGCACTTTCACCATGAGCTACCCCCAAAGAGTTATAAAAATAAATCGTTTCGAAATATACTTTACCACACAGCAAGCAAGAAATACACGAGCACATGTCAAACGTAAAACTTTTCAAATAAAGTAAAGACACTTGAACCACAAATGATTTGCTAAGATTTACCGTACAAATTTAGGGTGCTGATCGGCGCGGTTGCATTATTTTGATTGATTGCTGAATTGCTGTATTTGAAAGGTGAGTTTATAGCCCCATATTTTTATAAGATTTTGGTTTTATAAGCTTGGGGTGAGAAACATGCAAAACTGTTTTCATGGACCAGAATTGATGTTGCTTTTAAGATCACACTAGTATGCAGAAACCTAAGTTTGCTGAATCCCATTTTGTGCCCACTATCATCTGTCGTTAATTCCTGATGGGAAGCCGGTTGTTATAAATAGATCTATTGGGAGTGACGTCCCCGTTCGGTTGGCTCGGCATAGCCAAGGCGAATGTATACCATTCGGGTTTTTAGCCGGGTGTCTAGGGATTAACACTCGCGGGCACCCTTATTTATTTGCTAACGCTAGTCGTGCTGCATTGTCTTAGTTTCGGTAGGATGAGGCTTAGTGTTTGCATTACTGATAGTGTGTATCTGCTGATTTTGTTTTATGATATTGCTATTGGTCCATGTGTGCTATTTATTTAAACCTATGAACTCACCAGCGTTAGCTGACTTTTAGCATGTTTTTCTCAGGAAACTGAGGTGCATTTAGCCGGGTGCAGTGCATGGCGTCGGTCACAATAAATGATGGAAATGTTTTTAATGCGTTTACTCTGACAACTGGACCTTTTGTTTAAATGGGCTTCATTTTCATCTGAAATGGTTTTTATGTATCGCTACATGACTTGACTTATGTATTATATTTTAAAACGGATTTTTAATCCGTTCACTATATCTTGTGTGATGATTATCAACCACGTAGCACCCCAAAGTGTATGCTTCCGCGAATATTGTGATTTTGGGGGTGTTACAGATTGGTATTCAGAGCCTAGGTTATAGAGAACGTGGTTTATAAAAATCTCAAACTATAACCGATTTTGAAAAACTTTCCATCATGACCGCCGGATGCCTGCCAGTTTAGCTTGCTATGATTTGAGCATTAGTTGTTTATTTATTTGAGCATTGTTTGCTTTATTTGATTAAGTGTTTTTGGCATGCTATATGAGTATATTATACTAAGCATATATGATATAAGTAATTTCTATATACTTATACGTGTCGCACTATATTTGTCACAGACCATGTCTCTCCCATTCGGCACACACTCCGAGGTGGATATTGATGGATTCACTTCTCAGACACAGCAGCCAGTTCCGTTCATGGATGACCCACTGATGGAGGTTATTCGTGTTGCTGCTCAGCCATCTATTCCAGTTCAACCTGTACACACCACTCCATCTACCTCACTGTATCTACACAGATCTACCACAGCACACCGTTCATCACCAGCTCAGTTGTACACTTTTGCTCAGCATGATCCTGATGCCCCACTTGTCCACCGACGCACTGCTCGCATGTCGGTGTATTCTGGACCTTATCAGCGACTCTCAGATTTCCCAGTTTTACCACCTAGGAAGAGGGTTATAATTGATGTTGAGGATACTCCTGCTGATTCACCACCTTAGTCACCTATGCTATCTCCAGATGATTCCCCACCTAGTCAGAGACGTAGGAGATCAGTGGAGACTTATTCTGATGAGGATGAGGATCCAGTGGAGGATCCAGAGCAGGTTTAGGATGAGCCTACTCCTACTGTGACTGCACCTGTTGAGCACACTTCTATGGGTTTAGAGGATGATAGGGATAGGGATACTCCTATGGACATAGATCAGGTTAGGGTGCCGAGGGACGGCAAGGGTATTATGGAGGATGTTCAGGGATTGTTTGAGGTTGGACAGAGCTCGAGAAATGCACAGATTCAGGGTTTGGATGATAGTCAGTGGCTAGATATTGCTTGTGATGTTGGCACGGGTGTACGTGCAGCTAGCCCAGAGTACACACCGTCATCTCCTTCTTTTATACATCCATCTCCGATACCTACTCCACTCCTTTCACCAGTAGGTTCCCCACTTACAGAGCCTGAGCTTACTGAGATGGATCAGATCTGGATTCAGTTGACGAACCAGGCGAGCTTACTTGATGTTCATTCTGATCAGCTTGGGAGATTGGAGCAGTCTGAGCGTATTTAGACTGTGGAGAGGCGGATTGGGACTATTGATCAGGCAGCTTGTGTTTTGTTTGAGGAGTTGTATTCTGACCGTAGAGTGATGATTGGATTGAGGGCTAGATTGGATGCTTTAGAGAGGTTACATGGTAGGGAGCTTAGAGGTTTGGACTTTAGGGCCATTGGTTTAGGTAGAGGACAGCAGAGGATTCAGGGTATGTTGCAACGAGCTAGAGGAGTCGATCGTACTCAGTGGCAGAGGATTGTGACCGCTGAGGTTATCATTGGTTCAGTGATGAGGGAGAACCAGGAGCTTAGAGACCGAATAGCCCAGCTAGAGACCACCATTGGAGGATTGACCCGAGCATTTGAGGAGCTACGTATTGCTAGGACCGACCATTAGATGTAGTAGCAGTGATGATGTATTCCTAGATGTAGTAGTAGTAATGATGTATTCCTAGAGTAGTAGTAGTAATGATGTATTCCTAGATTCGTAGTAGTGATGATGTATTTCTAGGACTAATAGTATCTCCGTAGTATCTTAGAACTATTTATTGACAGGCTTGTAATTTTGTAAACCTTCATCTTTCGATATATATAACAAGCTTAGTCTTTCTATCCGATCTATACTTTTCTTTCCTTCTTTCGTCGCTCCTCTGTGGTTGACTTTATTCTTGCATTTTGTTTTCACTATTCACATATCCGTATAACTTATTTTCCTTTAACCAAAGATCTCATTTATCGCCATCTTTTGTGATGCAGATAAATGGCACCAAAACGAAAGTCAACCAGAGCCACACGAGGACAACCCGCTAACACACCCATTCAGACAAGGTCAGTGAGGGGAAGGACTGTTGAACCCACTGCCCCGATCAGAGTCACACGAGGACGACCTTGTAACACACCGGTTCATACAGCAGAGGAAGAGGTACCAACTAGGGCCGCAACTGCTACCCCAGCAATGAATCAAGCAACACTGGATCAACTTGTTGCTGACCGTGTGGCAGCCGCTCTTGCAGCTGTGACTAATTCGACCACCAACACCAGAACATCTAGGCCAGTAACCAACAGTCGAGGTTGTACCTACGCTGAGTTCCGAAAAATCATGGTTGGAGGATTTGGAGGAACAGAAGGAGCCGTTGGTTTGACTAGATGGATTGAGAAACTTGAGACCGTATTTCATATCAGTGGATGTCATGAGAATGACAGGGTTAAGTTTGCGTCATTTACTTTCATGGATTCCGCTTTGACCTGGTGGAACAACTACATGAAGTCTGCTAATAGGGAGGTTGCTTATGCCATGCTTTGGGAAGATTTTAAGGAACTAGTGATTAGGAAGTATTGCCCACGAAATGAGATTAAGAAGTTAGAAATTGAGTTTTGGAATTTGAAGGTGCAAAACAACAACATCGCTGCTTACAACCAGAGATTCCAGGAGTTGGCTTTGCTATGTCCAGAAATGGTTCAGACGGAAGCCAGATTGATTGAAAGGTATATCGGTGGTTTGCCGAAATCCATAAGAGGTGATGTGATTACCTCGAGAGCTGTAGATCTTCACAAGACCGTGGAGACGGCAAACAAATTAATGGATCAGGAACTGGAGGATATTTCAGAGAAGAGTACTGACCACAAAAGGAAGTGGGAAGATCACTCTAAAGGTAACAACAACAGCTCTCAAAACAAAAAGCAGAATGGAGGCAAGGTTTATGCAATTGGTTCAGGAGACAAGAAGGGTTATGACAAGAATACGCCTTTTTGTAACCGCTGTAAGTTACATCACAGGGGACAGTGCACTGTGAGGTGTAACAATTGCCAGAGGATAGGACACATAGCAAAGAACTGTAGATCAAGACCACTAGCCACAGCACAAGCAGCACCAGCCTACAACCGTAAGGCAGATGTCACCTGCTTTGGGTGTGGTGAAAAAGGTCATTATCGGAATGAGTGCAATAAGCCCCGAAACCAAGGAAACAGTGGTAGACCAGGGAACCAAGTGGCAATGATTAACAATGGGAATCAGGGAAATGAAGGAAGAGCTCGTGGAAGAGTTTATGCTGTAGGCCGAAGAGAAGCACAGGACGACCCGAACGTGGTGACGGGTACGTTTCTCTTAAATAATCGTTATGCTTCAGTACTTTTCGATACGGGAGCAGATAGAAGTTTTGTATCAACCAATTTTAGTCCCTTACTTGACATAGCCCCGACCACCTTAGATAATGCCTTCGATGTAGAATTAGCAAACGGAAACCTAGAAAGAGTAGGTACCATCATCTGGGGTTGCACTCTAAACTTGTTGAATCGTCCTTTCAACATTGATCTAATGCCAGTGGAATTAGGTAGTTTTGACGTCATCATAGGAATGGATTGGTTATCGAAATATCATTCCGTCATCGTTTGTGATGAGAAAATTGTTAGGATTCCCTATGGGAACGAAGTTCTGATTGTTGAAGGTGACCGTTCTGATCGCGCGCGTTCGTCAAGATTGGCAATCATCTCGTGTACGAAGGTGCAGAAGTACATCGAGAAGGGATGTTATCTCTTTTTAGCTCATGTCACTGAAAAGAAAGAAAAGGAACCTGGAGAGAAAAAGTTGAAAGATGTGCCAATCGTGAGGAATTTTCTAGAGGTCTTTCCAGAAGACTTACCGGGACTTCCACCGGCCAGACAAATCGAATTCCACATCGAATTAGTGCCAGGAGCCACGCCTGTAGCGTGAGCACCCTATCGGTTAGCACCTACGGAATTACAAGAATTGTCAGATCAATTAGCCGAATTATCTGGAAAAGGTTTCATTAGACCGAGTTCATCGCCTTGGGGAGCTCCTGTTTTGTTTGTTAAGAAGAAGGATGGATCCTTCAGGATGTGTATTGTAAAACCCTAAAATCTAGATTCACATTTTATTTGACCATTTGTATATAACCTAAAGTCTAAATAAATAATTAAGTACTAAACACTATATAATATGTGATTAAGAAAATAAAGTACAAGATATAAATCCTATCCTAAAATCCTAAGTGTGTAATGTCCATTCTTTTTTTTATGTTGTCATGATCCCATACGTTTTCTTGGATAAGAATGAATTCAATTTGTGTTTCAAGCATTTACTATGGATGAGAATGAGACCGAATATTATTTGCAAATAAAAGATATGCTTGCCTAAACCTTCCTTTAAACCATTACACGACTTTCCCTAATAACAAAACACAATTTTCTTTTTGGTCTCACACGCACCTCCTTATCAATTCATGTAACAAATCGGTTCTCTTCATTCTCATCTCCTTAACGAAAACAAAGAAAACCCTAAACTTTACAAAATCGTTTTGCCAGAAGAGGGATCAAGAAGAAAATCATGTAAAGAAGCACGTCTAAATCTCGAAAATCCCAGGCCATGATCACTTCCAAACCTTCTTAAATCTCGGCCATACTCACTTTTAATATCATCGCCTCTCATCAGTTGACCATTCACGACCCAACCCTAATATAATTGAGAAAAACAATATGAGAATGAGATGGAGATGCGCCATATTCTGAGTTTGATTCCTAATCCATGTTCAAGTTCATGTTGTTCGTGTATGGGTTCGTGTTCGTGATCGTGCATAATTTTTGGTTATATCGTGTCAGCTAAATCTTATGTTCGTATTCGATCGGTTCGTGCTTGTTGGATTTTCTGGTTCGTGTCTACTGGTGGTTCGTGCCCGTGTTTGAGTTTGGATTTTGACCAGACTAGTTTCCTCACAGTCTTCATGGTTGTGTTCGTCTTCGATCGTCTTTCTATCTCGATCGTTTGGTTAGAAGGTAAACCCTTGAATCTCATTCTCGAAGGAATCATTGATATTATCGTTTATCATATATCGTATATAAACCATTCGAACCTGCTAATATGCCACTCTAACAGATTTAAAAAAAAAATTTCTAGAAGAAAACAGTTGTTGAGATTCATGTAAGTATGTAGTTAATATTATATGACTATAAAGCCATGCATGCTCTAGTCACCTTAATAAAAATACACGTACAAATCAATAAACCCTATAACAAGAGGCGGCAGTAGGAAGAATTGAGGAACTATTTGTAGTTTTGGTTCACAAGTAAGGTAACATTCTCTTTTGATTTGGCATTTGAATGTACAGTTAATTATGGAGGCATGTTAGACAATGGTCAAATAGAGAAATTAGGATCAGTTTGAATTATAAATTCATGTGGGCTAGGGGTATGTTGGTGCATGTGTTGTAAGTATGAATAAAAGGGGTTAAAAATTTATTGGTCATAGATAGTTTGGTCTCGTTTAAAGTGGGGAAACAAAAAGGAAATTGGGTCGATTGTGGCTAGAGTTAGAAAGGAGGTCATCAAGTCTTATGGGTGTGTTAAAGAATAAGTGTGTTTATACGTCAAAATTCTTGAACTATACGTAAGTTAAAATGGTGATGATTGTATACATGGTTAAACTAAATCTGAGTATGGCCAAAGGATGATATATAGGTTGATATATTTATAGTCTAGACCTGCTTTTATAATCAATTTTTAAAGCTTGTGAATGGACCTTTAGTACATAAAATAATAAAGCATATGCATGTGTCGGCCCATAAGGGTACATGGACTTTTAAAACCAGATTTTCTACATGGTTTTGGATCTATTTTAGACACCTAGAAAACCTAGAGAATATATGTATAAAAGAAGAAGTTTTGAATGTATCTAAATTGCGCTATAGACCCTGAACTTTAATAAAATGACAGTTTAAACCATAAATTAATAAAAGTTGCCATATTAACTCCTAACTATAATGTCGATCATATTAAGTCTTAAAATTTATTTAATTACCATTACAACCCTAAAAGTTATTAATCCGGAAAGTTACTAAATGTGGAAAGTTACTAAAGATGGAAAGAAGCCCTAATATGAAATAAGAACAACATCAATGAGTAAAACAAGCTATTAATAAGTACTACTATATCATGTGTAGATTCTGAAGAGGAGTAATTCCCATTCTGTGATCCTTTCCTTGTTCAGCTTTTCATTTACTCAAGGTACGGATACTCTACCCTTTTTAAGAAAGGGTGTCTTATCACCTATGCTTCGATGTTGAGTTATGAACTTTTGCTATGAACCTTTGCTATGACCCTTTTTCTATGAACCTTTTGATATGAACCTTTTCATATGACTTTGAGATTCACTTTTGGCATGACCTTGAGATATGCTTTGACATGACTTTGAGATGAACCCGTTTGCATGACTTTGAGACCTGACTCTTAGTTTGATACCCGAGCCACCTTTTTGTTTCCTAGCCAGGAAGGTAACCTGGCCATGTCTGTGATGCACCACTGGCATGACTCCTGTGTGGGGGAGTGATTTCTCACGCCGTCCCCTTTTATATTATGATATGGCCATTATGATTCTGAGATTATGATTTTGAGATGACTTTGAGTGGGGGCGTATGGATTGCAATCCTAGATTTGTATGTTTAGTGGATTTAACTATGACTTTGAGTTATGACTTTGAGGTGACTGGTACTGTGTGCAATACATGCCTTTCACATTTTCTGGGAGCTGATCACTCCACTATTATGATACATGAGGACACCCCTCATATTATCTGGTTGCCTAAGAGGTATCCCCTCTGATTGTGAGATTATGACTTTGAGATTATGATGTTGAGATTATGACTTTGAGTTTCTGGGCTCGTAGTGGATGACTATCCTATTCTTCTCTTATTATCCATGTATTTCGTTTATATCTTATGACATTCCCATTGCCATATTATATTTCTGTTTCATTATTCTTTGCTTTGTATTGTATCTGTTCACTGAGCTTTTTAAGCTCAGCCGCACGTTTTCTTTTCGTGTGCGGCAGGTAATAAGCAGGACGACGGGTTTGGGTATGAGTGAAGAGACTTTTGAACTTAGAAGACTTTGATAGTGTTCTGAAGTAGAGACCATTAGAAGGAGTTGCTTTTGCAGACTTAGTGTTCAGTTTTGTTTCCATTGCAACCATGTAAATTTCAGAATTTTATTTGTAACCTTTGAGAATTTTTGTATTACTTGAAATGTATGCTTTGTTTTGATCTGATGTGAAACCATTAGTGTGATACTTCTACCCTTGCCGGGTTGGGGTGTTACACAATTCTCCCCATCATTCATACAATTTTTCTGGAGTCCTAACACAATTTTCTGGTGTTTCATCACATTCTAAAGAAGCTACGAAAAATAAGAATAGGGGCTGTGGTTCGCCGGTTTGATCTTGGTCGAGTTTCTTGTCATTTTTCCATACGTGTAGGTATAATTCGCCCATCTTGTTTCTACACGATCTAAAATTCATCTTATAATTTTCTTACATTCTTTACATCATATAAGACTTAGGAAAATTGTTTAATTCGAATCATGCAAAGTTTTTAAGTCGCTTTGAATTATATGGGTTAAAACACACGTAAATTCCAAAATATGTGTTACGAATTTTTTGGGTGACATATTTATTTTATTTAGACCTTATATGATGTGTATGATCTGGGAAAAATGATGAAATGATTTATTGAGGCCTAGATGAGTCGTTGTAATTATTGGGGTTTAAAACGTACCTAAAATCAAATATATGCTATGCGATTTTTCTAAGTTGGTTTTATAATTTTTTATGAGTTCTTTATACATCTAATAACATGGGAAAAATATTGGTTTTATTTTTAGAAGCTTAAATGAATTATTGGAGAATTAATTTAAAACCGGGTTTTGTGAAAAGTGAAGAATAAATCAAATAAAATGGATCGGGCATTAGGGTTAGCATTTTGGGGCTTGGATCTGGTCAATTAAATGTGTTCAAAGATTATTCAATGATTGTTTTATGATTGGGTTTGTTAGGGTTTGAATTTGATGTGTATAGACTATCGGGAACTGAATAAGCTAACCATTAAGAATAGATACCCACTCCCGAGGATAGACGATTTGTTTGATCAGTTGCAGGGATCATCGGTTTATTCTAAGATAGACTTAAGATCGGGTTATCACCAAATTCGAGTTCGGGAAGAGGATATCCCGAAGACCGCATTTCGAACCCGATATGGCCATTATGAATTTCAAGTTATGCCATTCGGCTTGACAAATGCACCAGCAGTATTCATGGATCTCATGAATCGTGTGTGTAAGCCGTATTTGGACAAATTTGTGATAGTGTTCATTGACGATATCTTGATATATTCCAAGAATGAGCAAGAGCATGAGGAACATCTCAAGCTAATTCTGGAACTATTGAAAAAGGAAGAACTATATGCTAAGTTTTCGAAGTGTGAATTCTGGATATCGACCGTTCAGTTTCTTGGTCACGTGATAGATAAGCAAGGGATTCACGTGGATCCTGCTAAGATTGAGGCCATTAAGGATTGGGCAACGCCCACAATGCCGACGGAAATCCGACAATTTTTAGGACTTGCCGGTTATTACAGAAGGTTTATAGAAGGTTTCTCTAAGATAGCTAAACCGTTGAAGAAATTGACTCAAAAGAATGTGAAATACGACTGGGGAAATGATGAGGAAGAAGCTTTTCTACTCCTTAAGGAAAAATTGTGTAGTGCGCCTATTTTAGCTTTACCCGAGGGTAGCGAGGATTTTGTTGTGTATTGTGACACATCACACAAAGGTTTGGGAGCCGTGTTGATGCAAAGAGAGAAGGTAATAGCATACGCTTCTCGACAGCTGAAAACCCATGAGAAAAACTACACAACCCATGACCTAGAATTAGGATCAGTCGTGTTTTCACTAAGAATTTGGAGACACTACCTTTATAGAACTAAGTGCGTAGTGTATACTGATCACAAGAGTTTACAACATATATTGAACCAGAAGGAGCTGAACATGAGACAGCGCCGATGGTTGAAATTGCTTAGCGATTTGATTGTGAAATCCGTTATCACCCAGGCAAGGCAAATGTTGTTGCCGACGCCCTTAGCAGAAAAGAACGGATTAAACCTCTTAGGGTTAGATCGTTAGGGATGACGATTAATTCACCGCTTCCAGCAAAAATTCTTGAGGCTCAGGATGAAGCGCTCAAAGATGAAAACCGACCTAGTGAGAAGATTCACAGAATGCCCGAACTTGAGAATGGATTAGTAAGAAGATCCGATGGGATTTTGCATTATGGAGACAGGTATTGGATTCCATTGTATGGAGGAATTCGTGATTTTATTATGCACGAATCCCATAAGTCCAAGTACTCCATTCACCCAGGATCTGACAAGATGTATTTAGACCTGAAAAAGTTGTATTGGTGGCCAAACATGAAGGCCAATATAGCAGAATATGTCAGCAAGTGCTTAAAGTGCTCGAAGGTTAAGGCAGAACACCAAAGACCGTCCGGTCTGCTTGTTCAACCTGAGATTCCAGAATGGAAATGGGAGCGCATTACTATGGATTTTATAACGAAATTGCCTAGGACATCGAGTGGTTATGACACGATTTGGGTAATCGTTGACCGTCTCACAAAATCAGCGCATTTTCTTCCTATAGCGGAGAAAATTGAAATGGATAAACTCGCGCGTTTATATGTTAAGGAAATTGTTGCAAGGCATGGTGTGCCTGTTTCTATTATCTCTGATCGAGACAGTCGATTTACGTCAAACTTTTGGAAGTCGCTTCAGGATGCTTTAGGAACTAAACTCGATATGAGTACGGCATATCATCCCCAAACGGATGGTCAGAGTGAAAGAACTATTCAGACATTAGAGGACATGTTAAGAGCCTGTGTAATTGATTTCGGAAACGGCTGGGATAGGCATTTACCTTTAGTCGAATTTTCTTATAACAACAGCTATCACACCAGCATAAAAGCTGCACCGTATGAAGCACTTTATGGACGTAAGTGCAGATCACCAATTTGTTGGGCAGAAGTTGGAGAAAGCCAACTTACCGGGCCAGAGTTAGTCCATGAGACTACTGAAAAGATTGTACAGATTAAGAACCGAATGCAGGCGGCTCGTGACCGTCAGAAGAGCTATGCTGATAAGAGGAGAAAACCCCTTAAGTTTCAAATGGGAGACAAAGTAATGTTGAAGGTCTCGCCATGGAAAGGCGTGATCAGATTTGGTAAGCGTGGAAAATTGAACCCTCGCTATATAGGACCTTTTGAGATCCTTGACAAGATCGGGCTGGTAGCCTACCGACTCGAACTGCCGTCTGAGCTCAGTGTTGTGCATGACATTTTTCACGTCAGTAATTTGAAGAAGTGTTTATCCGATGAAAGCGCAGTTATTCCTTTGGATGAAATCCAGCTTGATGAGAGGTTAAATTTTATTGAAGAACCGATTGAAATCATGGACCGGGAAGTGAAACGACTAAAGCAGAGTCGTATCCCAATTGTGAAGGTCCGATGGAACTCTCGCAGAGGCCTCGAATACACTTGGGAGCGAGAGGACGAGATCAAGCGAAAATACCCTCATCTTTTTCCGAAAACCAAGAGTGGCGTCAATTGAAATCCGGGACGGATTTCCCGATTAGATGGGGAGACTGTGACAAATGGTAATTTTCATGTTGCTAATTAATATTATATGAGTATTAATTATTTTTAAGCTAAGCATTTCTGTGCACATTTGCATGTTTCTGAGTATTTTTAAGCATTTTCGGGAGCTGTCCCAGCATACTGTAGCTTACAGTCACTGCAGAAAAGTTTATTTTTGTCAGTAAAGTTAAATTATCACATTTCTGATAGTTACTGACAAGTATTATAATTTACTGAGAGCTTTCTCGCATTTATCTGAAAAACAACCGCACGCGCGTACCGACAGCACAGTACACATGGTAAAGGTCAAATAAATATATTTTTGAGTCAGTAATGACATTTTATTATATTTCTGACAAAAACGTGGTTAAAAACTTTATTTTACGATATCGGGTCCAAAAACGTCAAACCGGGACTTTACGGTAACTTTTTAACTTAAACCGACACACTATACACCAAAGCGGGATCAAAACTATTTTTGCCCTCCCCATTATAGCCATAACTGGCCATATCAACACAAAAACCCACATGGGACAAAATTTTACACCTTATCTTTAAGGAAATCCTAATTTTGCTAAAAATGGTGTAAACCTTTTTGGATTTTCAACATTCTATCCTTTATTATTTCCTAGATTAGAAGTGATCTTTCCCCTATTTTTGCTTCACATGTACGCCTAAAATACACACACATATCATCATATTACAAAATTTTCTCTCAAAAAATTTATGATCACAAGTGTTGCAAAGGATTTTGGGTAATTTGGAAGCTTGATTTGGGATAAATTAGCAAAGTTTTGGGGTGTTCTTGGCTACATATCACACGTATAACTTAAGAGCATTGTAAGAATTCACAAAACTTTTCTAAATTTATAAATCTCTTGTTCATATGGTGTATTGTGATGTTTAAAAATGTTAAATGTATATGTTTTGATAATATAAGTAAAGCTAGGGTTTGATCTTTGATATATTGTGCTCGACTTTTTGTGATAATTATGAGTTAATTAGTTGATTTCTTGCTTTTGTGGTAAATCTTGTTGCATATAGTGCTAGTTTGATGATACAAACACTAGTTACGGGTTTTACGCTAATTTAAGCACTATAATGATTTTAAAGATGATATATGGTTCGACTCATGTATAAAATAAAAGATTATTGGGGTTTTGAAAAACATAAAATTTTGGCTCAAATGGTGAAATGGTGGAAAAATATAGTGAAGTCTTTATTGAGTTTGGTTTATTTAATAAGTTATAAGTTACTAAAAATAATTAGCAAAAAGATAAAAATAAGTTGAAATGGCTTATATTGTTCGAATGAACAGTAGCAAAAGTCAAAGTTTGACTTTTGATTTTGTAACTTAATTATTGGAGATTATTTGATAAGTATAAAGTATATTTGATAATTAAAAATAACTAATAAGTAACAAATAAATACAAATTGGGCTAAATAGATTTTGGGCCATAAAAACCCATTATTTTACTGTTGGGCCGAAGCCCATGTGAAATTTTGTAAGTTTTACTTTTTGACCAAACGAATGTATTGAACGAGTAAAATGATTTCTAGTAACGTGTCGATATATACGTTATAACTAAAAATGTGTTTTGGGTCAAAAATAGTAATTGGGCTTATTTTGGAAGTTTCGGCCCAATTACAAAAGAAAAATGATAAATTTGATTTTTGGAATATTTTCCGACTCGCCGAAGTTAAAAATGTTTAACGAAACGATAAATATAACGCTAACTATTTATGGACTTGTTTTGAGACGCTTAGTCTCCGAAAGGGTAAAATTTGACATTTTTCCTAAAATGACATTGAGATTGACTTCTGTTGACTTTTTGAAGAAATATTGACTTCGTGTCGAAATTTGGTGTTATTATTTAAAAGTTAAGATAACGAACAATTTAACGACAAATATATATATTCACGACACTTAACGTATGTCACTAAAAGTATTTTGCACTTATTAGCGAAGTAATTGAGTAAAGTTGCAACAAGTGTGATAAATGGAAACGTTGTATAAACAAATGGGGCATGCCCAAATTTTCTAAAAATCCAACACTTAGAGTATTTTGAGAAAACCCACAACTTAAATAAACTTTATGAAATTACTTAACAAACTTGATTTTCTTATAACAAATGTTACAACAAAAGTAATAAACGACGTTTCTAAATATAATAGTTTTTCACTAACTACGTTATATTAACCACTCTTCAAAGCCATTTAATTAATCTCTATATATGAGAATTTAACTTAAGATATATATATATATATATATATATATATATATATATATATATATATATATGACACTTGCACATTCAAATCACGAATACTAGCACGGATGTTCCGTTACGTATTCCCACCATGCACTTTCACCATGAGCTACCCCCAAAGAGTTATAAAAATAAATCGTTTCGAAATATACTTTACCACACTGCAAGCAAGAAATACACGAGCACAGGTCAAACGTAAAACTTTTCAAATAAAGTAAAGACACTTGAACCATGAATGATTTGCTAAGATTTACCGTACAAATTTAGGGTGCTGATCGGCGCGGTTGCATTATTTTGATTGATTGCTGAATTGCTATATTTGAAAGGTGAGTTTATAGCCCCATATTTTTATACGATTTTGGTTTTATAAGCTTGGGGTGAGAAACATACAAAACTGTTTTCATGGACCAGAATTGATGTTGCTTTTAAGATCACACTAGTATGCAGAAACCTAAGTTTGTTGAATCCCATTTTGTGCCCACTATCATCTGCCGTTAATTCCTGATGGGAAGCCGGTTGTTATAAATAGATCTATTGGGAGTGACGTCCCCGTTCGGTTGGCTCGGCATAGCCAAGGCGAACGTATACCATTCGGGTTTTTAGCCGGGTGTCTAGGGATTAACACTCGCGGGCACCCTTATTTATTTGCTAACGCTAGTCGTGCTGCATTGTCTTAGTTTCGGTAGGATGAGGCTTAGTGTTTGCATTACTGATAGTGTGTATCTGCTGATTTTGTTTTATGATATTGCTATTGGTCCATGTGTGCTATTTATTTAAACCTATGAACTCACCAGCGTTAGCTGACTTTTAGCATGTTTTTCTCAGGAAACTGAGGTGCGTTTAGCCGGGTACAGTGCATGGCGTCGGTCACAATAAATGATGGAAATGTTTTTAATGCGTTTACTCTGACAACTGGACCTTTTGTTTAAATGTGCTTCATTTTCATCTGAAATGGTTTTTTATGTATCGCTACATGACTTGACTTATGTATTATATTTTAAAACGGATTTTTAATCCGTTCACTATATCTTGTGTGATGATTATCAACCACGTAGCACCCCAAAGTGTATGCTTCCGCGAATATTGTGATTTTGGGGGTGTTACATATTATCCATACCCTATATTATTCTTTATCCAAACCTTTGATTTATTGAGATTAGGGATTTGAGCAATCTTAAGTATCGTAGTCGTGGATTCGGCTATGTATTTATGATTTTGTCGCCCTTTTTGATATAATATTATTGGTAAAGATTACTTGGTCCTATCTTTAGCCTATTCGAGTTAAGGATTTGAGCAATTGCAAGTATCGTGTTCGTGGATTCGATCATGTATTTTTGATTTTGTCGCCTTTTCTGGAATTTGAGATCGATAGAGATTAAGAAGAATGATTAACCCTTAACCAACAAACCCTCTTACCGTTTTAGACTTGTTATTCCTTGGCTTTAGTGGAGGAGATGCGTATACTTGCCAAGCTTATGATAGAATATTCGTCACGACTGGACAGTTAAACGATTAGATTTGCTTTTATCAAAATATTTTATTTTATTTCTAATTCGTTCACTACTAGAAAAAAGGCCTTTAATGACACCGAAATTATGACACACGCATTTTATTGACAAGCAAAAGCGTGTGTCATAAAAAAACTGTCATAACTTGTACAATTTGAAAAATTTATGACACGCAATTATTAGAGTCGTAAAAACTAAAACACGGGATACACTTTCTTTCCGTGTTCCCGCTATTGACAAAAGCTTATTTCCCAAAAAAAAAAAAACCTAAGTCCTTCAGTTTACTAGGGTTTCTCTCCCAATCCAGCCGCCCACCATCAACCTCTCACCATCACAACCCCTCTCCTCTTCTCTCTTTCTTGAAGATGCCGACCACCACCACCCTTTCACTGCCACACTCCTTTGTTTTTATTGAAGATAAGTATAGATCGAAATGGCTTCAGATCGAGTCACCACGCCATCATACTGCCGTCATCACCCTCTCCGTCTTTTTCTATTTTGTTCGTCCTTGTGGTATAGTGAAATCAGTACATTTCTTTTATTAATTACTAACCGATTTTATTTATTGTTACTAGTGTTTTCGTGGATTCAAATGAGTTAAAACATACTGATATCTTTTACTTAATGTTAATGTGAGTTTATAAATTTGTTTATTGATTGGGGGGTTTTTGGATGTGTAGGAGGTTTAGTTTTAGGCATTTGGCGCAGTTGAAGTATTTGTTGCCCGAGGCGATTGAGGTGAAGAAGATACTAGTGAGGGATGATAGGACGAGCTGTATGAAGCCGGATCTTGTTGTGAGTTTGGATTTTGGCGTGGTTCGGAAAGATGGGAAGAAAGTGGAGAGTGGGAATTTGCGGTTGAGGAAGCTGTTTAGGAAGCGGCTTGTGGAGTTCTGTAAGAACAATCCTGAGGTATATTTGTTTCGTCTAGTATTTGATTTTGAATTACTGTTTTAGATGCTATGCTATATGTTCTGAACTTCTGATGTGTATTGTCTATGTTATTGGATTTTGAATTAGGATTCGTGTGATACGTTTAGGTATGTATTTGGTTGGTCTAGTTGGTATTAGGGGTATGCAACTTTTTACCATTTTCCGAACTAAATTAACGAACTGAATTAGCTTTATGATCCTGTCTTCCATGTTGTTTTAAACCTTTAGGAGTATGCAAGTAAAATTCATATCTATACCTTTTATTGAAGGGGAAATTCAAACTTGTCATGAGCGAGATAAAGGTTGAAGTATGCATTTATGCATTTGATTTGTTATACCTAAACGGACAGCAGCTTTTACAGGAACAACTTTGTACTCGTAGAGAGGTGAGGGTTCAAAACTATGGATATATTGCCTCATTATGAATTATTAGAGTAAAATTTCATTTTCATTTGTTACTCAGGCATTGACTGTCAAATTATTTTATTTTATTTTTTCTAGCGTTTATATGAATCCTTCGAGGAGGAACCTGGATATTTCCAGTTTGCAACAGCTATAACCTCAACTGATTTAGAGGAAATTCAAACATTTTTAGATGTTTCTGTGAATGCCAGGTTATAAGCTTTTCCATATAGCTCTAAAAGTCCATACTTGTGATTTTAATGATTGAGGTAGTTATTATGTCTGACACATTCTTGTTATTTTTCAGCTGTGAGGGATTGATTATTAAAACATTAACTCGAGATGCTACATATGAGCTTGCAAAGCGATCAAATAACTGGCTTAAGTTGAAGAAAGACTATATGGACAGGTATTTGGTATTGGTTATCTTCAATTTACTTTCCAACACGGAACACTTAAGATAGTGCTAAATGTTTTCTGCAGTATTGGTGACTCGTTAGATTTAGTACCTATTGCTGCCTTCGAGGGAAAAGGGAAACGTAAAGGCTTTTTTGGCGCATTTCTTCTTGCTTGTTATGACAGTGATAAGGATGAATATCAAGCCATCTGCAAGATCGGTAAGTGTTGTTTTCCCACTAGTAAGGGGTATTATGACACCTGATGAAGAATCAATGTTGTCACCTAAGAAATTAACCAGACGTGCAAGTGGTACCAGAAGACCAATAACATTTGACACTCCTGTGAAGAGCAAAACGTCTCCTGTCCAAAGGATATCTGTTGATGACGATGATCTTTATGATATTCTCGATGAGGATCTCCTTTCATCGGTAGGCCCGTCAATCCCATTACATAATTTATTATATCTTCCTTAGGACCTATATGACGGCGTAGGAACTTTAGAACACTCGATTCTAGTATGATGATCAAATTTACCATAATATATCTCAACTTACTATGTCCTCTTGCAGATTAAGCGAAAAGAACAGGTAGCATTAGAGGAAAAGGATCCAGCACCTTCACAAGCGAAGTGGAGGAAACAAATGGTTGCAGGGTTGCCTAAACTCTTTGACACTATTCTATTCTTCTTTCAATCAATCAAGCGATCAGTCACTACAAAACAGGAACTTATGCACACTATATTCTCAAGCCAATTGGAATTTGTTGACCAAAGTAAGGCTTTCTTATGTTCATGGTACAGCTTTTTGTTAATTTCACTATTGTGGTGCTGTGATTTCTAATATTTTTTTACCCTACAGGAGAAGTCGACGAGCAGCTCAGACTGTTGCAAGAGCTAGCTCCTGAATGGATTTACCAGAAAGTGTCATCCAGTGGTGATCTTCTCTTTTGGTAAACATGCCTTTTGAGTTCAATATATATTGTGGTGCTGTGATTTCTAATATATTAATATATATTCACCAGTTTGCACACAAAAAAAAGAACATGCCTTTTGAGTTCAATACGTCTTTTATAATAAATTTATGAAATCCGCAGCTTTGATTAACAAGTTATTTTTCTCCATTTTGCAGCGTTAAGAAAATATCGAGACCAGAGTCAATACGCACAAGATTATCAGAAGCAAACTAAGAATGATATCTACTAATAGTTCGCGTAAATACATGCTTCACTGATCTTCCACTAAGTTGAGCCAAAACCTTTTACTGGAGCTTGACGTTAGTAGACAGCAACATCCTCATGTTGATTTTCACTTTGTTTGGGAAAAGATAGCTACTCGAGAGCTACATGTCACAAAAGTCTTTACCAAGCCTGTTTTGTACTTGCAATTCTGCTCCCTTAGCTTGCTCCCTTAGCTTGCGGGGTGTATTGTCTATGTTATTGGATTTTGAATTAGGATTCGTGTGATACGTTTAGGTATGTTTTTGTATGAAACGCATTGTTTTCATATATATGAAATGCGTTTTTTTGCTATTTGTGTATTTATTTGTATTATGAGATTATCTGTTATTTAATGTGGGGATATTATTAATTTTATAAAAATTATTTTTTTTTTAAAAATTTTGACCCATGACACGCAAAAAAGGGGTCATAAAAGGGTGTCATAAAAGCGTGTCATAAATTCATGACGAGCGAAATGCGTGTCATAAAGCTTTATGACGGGTCGATCAATGACACCAAAAAGCGTGTCATCTAACCCCTTTTATGACACGCAATGCGCGTCATTAAAGGCCTTTTTTCTAGTAGTGTCTGTTAAGTGTTTGGTTGTGTGATTATGACAAAATGAATACATGCTTAAATATAAAAATAAATCCTAACATCTTTTAGGATACATTTTCATAAGATTAATTCTAAGGTTTACTTGGGGACAAGTAAAGTTCAAGTGGGGGGATATTTGATGAACTCAAATAAGTACATTTTATTACCCTCATTTATCCTATTTATTTGACTTGTTTTATTATATTATCTGTGAGAATTGATACGTTAATGTTTACTTTTGTAATTCTCAGGTAAAAACAAGTATTATATGAAACTTGGCGATTTTGGACTAATTATGGAGCAAAACAAGCAAGAAGTTAAGAGTCTACTGAAATGTACAAGATCAAGATCATTCTGCTCCAGAGACGCCGCATCCTACTTATTATATACGGCGCATCACTATCAAGATTTCACAAGCTACGATCCAAGACAGCAAGGACATGCGCCGCATCTAGAAATGGAGTTACGCCGCATCTTCTGGCGGTGTACGAATATTCCTGAATATATTAATCTTGGACCCCATGCGAAGTTAAGTCAATGCGCCGCATCTACTTATTCAATGCGCCGCATCTTACCCTCAGACAGAAACTATAAATACCCCAAGACCAGACGAATTTCGAGAGCCTAGTTTTAGAAGAAGACCAAAGACCACAAAAACCCTAAGGCTCAATTCAGACGAAGTAGCAGCACAAGACACACCTTGAACGAAGATACAAGAGCTGTAAGAAGGTCCTGCATGTATTCAATTCATTAAGTAGTTTTGTTTTATTGTATTAGTACACTTTAATTGGTCAGGATTGATGGGCTTGTGTCATTGATTTAATCATGCACTTCAACTCCCCTTAAAATTGCTTTCCCATTAATTAAAGTTTATATGTTGATGTCTTTGGTGACTTTTATTAGTGCATTGATAACCTCTGTGTCTAGCTGAGCATTGCTTGGGTCGCCATGCCCCTTCCTCGCCTATTTATTTTATCTCCTATGCATTCTATCGTCTGTAGAAAAGTAGGAAGAAAAGATAAGTAGGATAGTCATAAGTGATCATTAAGGGTTTACTCGCCGATAAGATTAGAGCCAACGAGAAAGGAATTAATCTCGGTGCGTTGCATCGAACTATACACTTCATATAAAACTAGCAATAAAACAAGTGACAAGCTACTTAACTATCAGGACAGGTCTTCTTATTGTCTCAAGTATTTATCTGTGTACGTGTGTGATAATCACTGATTCGTGCTTATTAGTTTAGTTTATATTTAATCATAATCAAACCGTGCCAGTCTCTCAGGCTGAACCCCCTTGCGTAAGATTAGCACTACTAGAAAAAAGGCCTTTAATGACGCGCATTGCGTGTCATAAAAGGGGTCAGATGACGCGCTTTTTGGTGTCATTGATCGACCCGTCATAAAGCTTTATGACACGCATTTCGCGCGTCATAATTTTATGACACGCTTTTATGACACTATTTTATGACCCATTTTTTGCGTGTCATGGTTCAAATTTTTTTTTTAAAAAATAATTTTTATAAAATTAATAATATCCCCACATTAAATAACAGATAATCTCATAATACAAATAAATACACAAATAGCAAAAAAGCGCATTTCATATATATCAAAACAATGCGTTTCATACAACTACAAGTTATTTTCAAATTCTAAAATTGTAGAAACATATATGGGTGATATACAGGTAAATGTGTAGAACATATATAGCTACATAATCACAGTAGTCAGAGTCATCAAGCTAAGGTTGATGTGGCAACCTTCTCTCAGCCTAGCACCATGGGCATTTGTCTGTGATGCTCTTTCGCTTCCAGCTAAATCTACAAAGTTCTGCACCACATGGCAGTTTATGGTTTTAGTTTGTTGTCTATCATATTATGCTCCTGGGATTAGTATATACACTCAAATTTAAATGTTGAAACATACCAGACTTGAAACAAAGGATCTCACGCAGTCTGAAGTATCCCGGAGTGTGCTTTCTATTGTCTGCATTGACAAATAACTTATTAAATAAATTATCTTGGTTTAAAAATGTATATACAATAATAAAGGTATAGAACACCAACTTATTAATTACGAGGTATAAGAAGTACATCAAATAGACCATGTTTGCGAGTAAATTCATATACTTACCAGTCTTATTATCTGATGTGATCGAGAACTAGTATCATTTAAAGCGGTTTCACCGACTTGTCTTTGAGCTGCAGAACATACAAACAAAAATAATTATAAGCACGATTTAACTAGAATAACTAATTTCCTATTTTGTGAGTTGGAAGGGAAAAAAAGACAAGGCCTTTAGATATGTTCAGAAGCTTACCTTCACAAATGCTGATCAATTAGTTATTCTAGTTAAATCAATGCTGACTCAGCAGGTACCATAAATCCGCATACTCCAAGTAGTGCAGCTGCACATATTGAGCGAAGCAGACTTGATTTCCCGCCACCATTTGGTCCGGTCAACAGAAACATTGATTTCATATTAACTGTGTTCAAAACCGCACTGCCTTCAGCTGCATCAAACCAATACGGTGATAGACCAACAATCTTCATCCCGAGCATACGAGATTTCGCCCTTTGGTCCTCCAAATGGTGCCATCGTAGCTTTTATTCTGTTGATTATAGGAAGAAAATCTTCTGTGACCTAGAATAACAGACATCTGTTAATCACTACCAGATCCTTGTCTTGCAGGGCATATTATAACAAAGAACGAAAGATAAGAAAAAAGGAACTTACCGCTATGGATAAGGCTTCAGCAGCCTTATCTACCTCATCGTAAGCTTCTTTTAAATGAATCTTCTTCACACGACTTTTCCATGAAGACTCCATGTCCTCAAAAAAGTCATTTGGTATATTCACATGTGAGCTAAACTTCAGATCATTTTCATCGTCTAAAGAGATAAGTTCACCAATTGTACGAGAGATTGACTCACATTCATTCACCTATGAATAAGCAATGACAAACAAAGAAGCCATTTTTTATAAACTTCTACTCATATATTTTGATCATCAAGACAGTTTGGCAATTTACTTTATGTCTCAAGGAATTTTAACCACTTACTAGTATCTCAATGTCAACTTTTAATCCAGTAGCCACCCAAGTAGGGTCCACTAACAGCATCAGTATCTCATTTAGCTCGGAGTTTTTACGGAGCTGCAATATTTCGTCAAGCACGCTTTTGATCTTGCAAAACTCAATATGATTCGTCTCCCTTAACTCGAGAAGCTTCACTAGCTGTAAGATGAGGGACCCATATATGTTAGAACTTAGTCAACTTACATAAGTTAGAAATGGAGAGCAATAAGCTAAATCGTTCTTTAACCAAATCCAGAACTCAGACGAATTTTGTTACCTTTGATGGTGCGATGCAAGTGAATTCAGGAATTGAGCAAGAGATATTATTCATAAGTTTGCCTATTGCTGAAAATGTTTAATAAGCAGATAGAATTAGTTTGAAATATATGAAATGTATCATAACTCAGAACATGTATGCAAAATGATTAAAAAAAATGCACATCTATAACATAATATAATAAAACACCTCTACAGATATGGACATTATGACAAACCAAATAAAATTTTATAAGAAATGAAACGAGGGACAAGTAATGGGTCCTCAAACACATTCCACAGCTTAACGTCAACATAACCAACAGTCTTTCTATAATCTCCTGACTGACTTTTACTTGTGCCAACGAAACATAGCATTTGATAATTTATAAAAACGGGTAGATCTACAAATAAAATGAATAGATCTATAAAAAAAATTATAGATCGACAAAAAAATCTATACATCTACAAAAAAAGAACAAAAAAAACTATAAATAACGAAAAATATTATAGATCTACAAAAATAATGTTCAAAAATCATAGATATATCAAAATACCTCAAAACTTTAGGGTGGAGAGTTTCGGTGGTGTCGGTGGAGGTGGAGTCCGGTGGTGGTGCGTCGGATGGTGGTGGTGGAGTTCCGGTGGATTGTGTTTTTTAGAGAGAGAGAGTTATTTTTTTTTTGTGTGTGTTTTAGAGATATGAGTGTGAAAATGAAATGAGTTGGGTGAGAGTAGAATGTTGGAAGTCCGTGTTTTTTTAAAAATTTGAGATATGACACGAATTTTATGACATACAAAAATGTCTGTCGTCTAGCCTTCAGATTTTATAATTTATGACAGTTTTTTTATGACTTACGATTTTGCGTGTCATTATATTGTGTGTGTCATAAAAAACGTGTCATTAAAGGCCCTTTTTCTAGTAGTGGTTGTATAGCTAACTTAAGATATTAAAATACTGATTAGGATAACTAGATAATACTTTCCACTCTTAGTGATCGACACTCTACTTACCATTATATTCATACTGACCGGGTACACTGCTCGTTAAAGTGTGTGTTATTGATAAGTCGGCTAAATATAAATTTAAAACTTGAATACTGCTAAAACCACAACGACACAACACGCGCGCACCAAGTCTTTGGAGCCGCTGCCGTAGTTATAAAAATTAGAGCAATACACACGCACATCATAGAAGCTGCCATTCATCGCAATTCAGAACAGCCGGTCATCTATCGCAATTCACAAGTGTTATCGCAATCTTGTATAAGATTGCGACAGGTGCCTGATGAACTCAAATAAGTACATTTTATTATCATCATTTATCCTATTTATTTGACTTGTTTTATTATATTATACATGAGAATTGATACATTAATGTTTACTTTAGTAATTCTCAGGTAAAAACAAGCATTATGTGAAACTTGGCGATTTTGGACTAATTATGGAGCAAAACAAGCGAGATGTTAAAAGTCTACTGAAATCCAGAAGATGCGCCGTATCTCACTCAACAGATACGACGCAATATTATACTTAGATGAATTCGAAGACCATTGCCTGACTTTGAAGAATGCGCCGCATGCAATTATGTCATGCGCCGCATATGAAACTTTGGTCAAAGAAGAAGATCAAGCTCGTTCTTCTCCAGATACGCCGCAATTTACTTCTAACATACGGCGTATCACTATCAAGATTTCACAAGTTACAATCCAAGTACATACGTCGCATACAAAGATCAAGTTACGCTGCATCTGAAGACGGTGTACGAATATTCCTGAATATATTAATCTTGGACCCCACGCGAAGTTAAGCCAATGCGCCGCATCTATCAACTCAATGTGCCGCATTTATCCCTCATACAGAAACTATAAATACCCCAAGGACAGACGAATTTGAGAGCTCTCTCAGACTTTAGACCTAGACATAACCCTAGAGCCGAATTCAGACGACCAAGCAGCACAAGACACACCTCAAACAAAGATACAAGAGCTGTAAGAAGGTCCTGCATGTATTCAATTCATTAAGTAGTTTTGTTTTATTGTTTTAGTACACTTTAATTCATCCGGATTTATGGGCTTGTGTCATGTAACTACGGAAGATCATGCACTCCCGTTAATATTGCTTTCCCATTAATTAAAGTTTATATGTTGATGTCTTTGGTGACTTTTATTAGTGCATTGATAACCTCTATGTCTAGCTGAGTCTTGCTTGGGTCGCCATGCCCCTTCCTCGCCTATTTATTAGAGACGCTTAAATAAATAGGATAGAAATAAGTAATCATTAAGGGTTTACTCGCCGATAAGATTAGAGCCAACGAGAAAGGTTTAATTATATACACTTCATATAAAACTAGCAATAAAACAAGTGACAAGCTATTTAATTATCAGGACATGTCTTCTTATTGTCTCGAGTATCTATCTGTGTACGTGTGTGCTAATCGCTGATTCGTGCTCATTAGTTTAGTTTTCTATTTAATCATAACCAAACCGTGCCAGTCTCTCAGGCTGAACCCCTTGCGTTAGATTAGGTTGTATAGCTAACTTAGGATATTAAAATACTGATTAGAATAACTAGATAATACGTTCCACTCTTAGTGATCGACACTCTACTTACCATTATATTCATACTGACCGGGTACACTGCTCGTTAAGTGTGTGTGTTATTGATAAGTCGGCTAAATATAAATTTAAAACTTGAGTAGGCATTACTACTGCTAAACCGCAACGACACATAACGCTCCATCAAGTTTTTGGCGCCGCTGCCGGGGAGTGAATTGTTATTATCTGTTAATTTGATTTAGTATTTTAATTAGGTTTTTCTTTTTAGTTTTTTTTTTTTTTTTAGATTCTAACCACTAACCCTGTTATATATTAGATAGATTGCATTCATTGTATAATTTGCATATTTTCTGTTTTTTGTGTGTTTTTTGTTTTCTGTAATTTTTGTTTCTTTTTGTTTGTTCTTATTTTTGTTTTTCTTTTTTCTATTTTTCCGCACTCTGCTATCGTTGTATTGTGCTAATACAAATGATACGGCGCATCTGTTTTCACAGATACGGCGTATTGCGTTTAATTTTTATAAAATACAACGCGTTTAATAAATTCGAGTATGACGCATCTTTTCCCAAGATACGGCGTATTCTGTTTTTAATAAGAAATTTTTCTAAACCCTAACGCCATACGACGCATCTGTTTTAACAGATACGGCGTACTTTCTATTTAAATTAAAAACAGTTTTTCGAATTATTAAACAGAAGCGACGCATCGATCTTTATCAATACGGCGCATCTACTAAATAAAAAATCTTGTATTTTGAAACGTAACGAAAATACGGCGCATTAGCTTTTGTTAATACAACGCTTTTAATTTTAATAAATATAATCGATTTTTGATAATTTAAACTTGATACGGCGCATTCTAATTCATAAGCGGTGTATCTGTTTTCTGAATAAAAGTCTGATTAAATTTTAACAAAATAAGATACGGCGTATCCAACTTTCTGGATACGGCGCATCGTTTGCAGAGATCAGCAACTTTTATTTTTCGTATTCCGTTTTCGTTGTTAATTTTCTGATATCATACTTTCTTGAACATACCCTACTGATGCTTTTGTGATGATTTCAGGAAGTGCATGACCAGGAGTTCAACAAAGAACTTGATTAAACCTTTCGAAGATCCTGAACGAGCCTTACATTCGCTTAAAAGGCTTTTCAACACAAAAAGCTTTGAAATCTCAAGTTCGTTCGAGCTTGATTACTTTTCTGAAGAGAAGGAGAAAGAAGAAACAGAAACAATGACGGAAAACACTACTATGGAGGAATACATGAACAAAACCCGTGCTGATTACAGTTCAGGAGTTGCTAGACCGAAGTTTGATGAAAAGTCAAAGTTTGAGTTGAAGGGTCAGTTTTTCAAGGAGCTATGAGAAAATGCTTTCAGTGGAACAGAACATGAAGATGCTAATGAACATGTTGAAAAAGTCCTCGAGATTGCAGATTTGTTTACTACAGAAGGAGTCTCTGATGATCAACTTATGCTAAGAATCTTTCCAATTTCGCTTAAAGGAGCTGCTAATAAGTGGCTAAGGAATGAACCTGCTAGTTCAATCACAACATGGGAAGATTTGAAGAGCAAATTCCTGAAAAGATATTATCCACCTGCTAAAACTGCTAAAAAGATGGAGGCTATCAACAATTTCAAGCAAGAGCCTGATGAAACTCTTTATCAAGCTTGGGAACGATTTAAAGACTTATTGATGAAATGCCCTCAACATTATCTAAGTCCAATGCAGGAGGTAATATTGTTCTATCAAGGATTGGACGTGCCTACTAGACAAATCTTGGATGCTAAGGGAGCTGTGCCTCAAATGAGTGCAGCCGATGCTAGAAAAGCTATCCAAGAAGCTGCTGATCACTCTCAAAAATGGCACGACGGAACCTCTACTAGATCTAAGAGTAGCACTAATTTTGACGGGTTTGCTGCAATTCAAGCTCAATTGGATAAAATTAGTAGAGAGATGAAGAAGCGTGATGAGAAAGTTTATGCTGCCCAAGTTGGATGTGAAAAATGCGAAGGACCTCACTACACTAAAGATTGCCCTAAAAAGAATGAAAGTGAGACTTTTGAAGAAGCGTACTACACACAATTTGGACAACCATTCCGACCTTCAGGAAGATTTAGGGAAGCTGCTCCGGGATACTATCAAAAGAACAACTATAATCCCACTTATCAAGAAAGGAGGCAGACTTTGGATGACACTCTAAAGCAAATTATGGCCGATGCTGCTAAAAGACATGAAGAGAACACCGCTATGATCAAAGAAATCCGAGCCTCAACGGACACTATAACAAGAAATCAAGGAGCTTCGATCAAAGCATTGGAACAACAAATTGGACAAATGAGCAAGGTTCTTCAAGAAAGCGGATACGGAAGTTTACCTAGCTCGACTGAAACTAACCCAAGAGATCATGTCAAGGCCATATGCACTACTGAAGAAGTCACGCCTAACATACCTTTTCCTAGAAGATTGATGAATGGTAATGATACTGCAAAGCCCGAATTTTTCTTTAATTCTTCAATCAGTTTAAGGAGGTTACTCAACGAGAAGGCAAAGATTGAAGAGGAGATCAAGGCTACAATAAAAGAAGAGAGCTCTGCAACCGACTTACGTGCCTTGCCTCATAAAGAAAAGGACCCAGGAAGTTTTACTTTACCTTGTTCAATTAATGACATATCTTTCAATAATGTATTAGCTGACTTAGGAGCTAGCGTTAGTGTTATGCCCCTTAAGACATTCACTACCCTAGGACTAGGAAAATTAGCACCAACTAAGCTGCTTATTGAATTGGCTGATAAAACGGTAAAACGACCTGAAGGGGTTGCTGAAAATGTGCTAGTTAAGATTGAGAAGTTTGTTTTCCCCGTAGACTTTGTTATATTAGATATGCCCGAGGATGTTAAGATTCCTTTAATCCTTGGAAGACCTTTCTTGTCTACCGCCCATGCTAAGATTGATGTGTTTAAAAGAAAAATCTCATTAAGGGTAGGGAACAATAAACTAGTCTATAAGTGCCAAAATCCTGCTAAGAGCATAATTAGAGGCGTCTATGTGCTAGGATTAAGAGAACGTATGGACCTCGATCTAGAAGCTAGGTTTATGGGAGAAACCTTGGTAAATAATGAATCACTTGAGACCTATAGTGGAGACTACATTGAATTAAATGATCTTAATTTACCAATAGGAATCAATGATCAATTTATGGAGGATTTTGAACCCGAAATTGAAGAAGGAGAAATTATGGATATACCTAGAATCAATATGATCAACACTAAGAATTATGATGAATTTGAAGGATATCCTAGTTTCTGTGATTATGGTAGAAAGATCCATGTAGATTGTGCTTATAATTTACAATTTCCTTGCATGATAGGATTTAAACAGGTTAGTGCCAACTTTTTCCCTATTTTACCAATTAATGTAATGTCAAAAGATTTCTATAATTCTATAATGAAAAACAAAATTGAGTATAGAGGGAAAAACGTAGTTGGAATATTCATGAATGTACCTATTTTTGTCGGGAATTTAACTATTGTTACAGATTTCACCGTGGTGGAAAACATGGATGCTTATCGTGATGTTGAGATGGGTGACGTGATCGTTGGGAAACCATTTTGTAAGGAGGTCGAAATTTACGCTAAAAGATTTGAAGGAAAGATCACCTTTAAAAGTGGAAGCAACGTCATCACTTACATGATGCCTCGTGCTCACCCAAGGTTTAAACATGCCCCTAACAAATTTTGTTACAAATTTACACCATTTCTTTTTGTAGATGAAAATGACGCTGAGAAAGGGATCGAGTATCCGTACGAAAAGATGAAAGGATTCTACAAAGGTGTACTTGAATTGGGGCCGGAATATGTTCGTGATGAAGTAATTCGCAACTACATCGTGCACGGACATGTGGGGATCAATAGAACAAAATAAGGAGCTGAACGTGAGTCTAACTTGAAGACTCTGGAATAAAGACAAGTGCTGACCGGGAGACAACCCGATGGAAAAAATTTTACTTTTCTGTTCTGTGTCGAGTCTGTCAGACCTGCAGAAGATGCGGCGCATCTCCATCATAAGATGCGACGCATCACCTGCACTGGTCATATCTTATTTCATTTTCTGCATTTTTATTTTTGACTTTAAAACTTTCTGTCAGTTTATTTAATGCGGCGCATCCCTGGTTAAGGATGCGACGCATCTTTTATTCTGATTCGTATTTATTCCAGGCTCGATACGGCGTATCGACTTACCTGATGATTTACAGTTTAATTTTTTTAGGTTTTATTTTTACTAACTACTAATGTATTATGCAAGTTTGAACCTTCTTAACTCAGGTGTGTTAAAGTCTAAATGGTATTATAGATTCCTGCATTTTTTGTGGATACATCATCTATGAAGCTTAAACGTTCTAATCCACAAGAAAGTTGATTTTTGCTCTTATACGAATAATGGAGGATCATACCGAGCAAATCTCAGGGGAGTTTTTCTGTTCTAATTCTTTTATTTTCCAGTTTTTAACCTTTGACACAAACAACGAGGACGTTGTTTAACTTAAGTGGGGGGATGGAGAATTAGAACACTTATTTGTCCTAAACTTTTTCAAAATATGCTTAAAATGCGCTTAATATATCAAAATTTAATTTTTTTTTAGCATGTTTTTGTTTAAAGTCTAAATTACATAACCGCACACATAACTCTATTCTTTCAAAAATATTAAAACTTTAGTGTGCTGGTGACTTGTAAACTTTAGAACTTGGCTTGTATACTATTCGAGACCACCATAATGAGTATTATCTATATAATTGGAGTGACTTGTCTAAATTGGTAAATTTCTAGGATTACACCCAAATAGCCTTTATATGTTATGTGATATTAACTAACTACACTGGTTAGTTAACCCCCGTATAAACCCTTTGTTTACTCTCACTTTTAGAGTAAGATACCCCTAGAAAAACCCTCAGAGCCATTCCTTTTGTTTCTTACACCTTTGTTATAATGTTTTGATACACCCTTACACCTTAGCCTACCCTGTAGATTAAAATCCGTGGTTAATTGCTTTAGGCAAAGTGTGTTTCCTTACATTACATGTGTTCGCGTGCGTAATTCATTATCTTTGGTTAGGTCGGGAAATTGCACAATGCAATTGGTATGAAAGTAAATATTGTATAACTTTTAGTTTATTTTTCGTGTGTTTGCTACTTTCACTATTACAGTTATTTCTGAAAGTATGAAGAGTATGGAAAAATTATCCGGAAAAATAGTGATAGAAAAGTTGTGAAATTTTACACATATAAAGTTATTCAAAAAAAAAAAAAAAAAAAAAAAAAAAATCGAAAAAAATATAGAAAAGAAAAAGAAAAAGGAAAAGTTGGAAGTTTGTTTTAACCAACTTATGTAAAGTTTTGTATTAAGTGGAGATATCACCACTATTTATTGTTGTATATTATATTTATGGATTGAATGGGAGTTGGCCGTTATGGGAACGCCAACTAAGGTTATTCTTTGATTGAGATTTTGTTGAGTATAATTCGTGTCTACCTAAAGCGTGTGTTTCAAGTGTTAAAGCGTGAGTTATTCAATGATATGAGTCTTATTCATGGGATGGTTGAGAAAGTGATTAACCACACTTAGGATTTTAATTTATCTGTTTTGTTTATTTTTCATTTTACACCAATTTGTATCCCAAATATTATCCATACCCTATATCATTCTTCATCCAAACCTTTGATTTATTGAGATTAGGGATTTGAGCAATCTTAAGTATCGTAGTCGTGGATTCGGCTATGTATTTATGATTTTGTCGCCCTTTTTGATATAATATTATTGGTGAAGATTACTTGGTCCTATCTTTAGCGTATTCGAGTTAAGGATTTGAGTAATTGCAAGTATCGTGGTCGTGGATTCGATCATGTATTTGTAATTTTGTCGCCTTTTATGGAATGTGAGATCGATAGAGATTAAAAAGGATGATCAACCCTTAACCAACAAACCCTTTTTACCGCTTTAGACTTGTTACTCCTTGGCTTTAGTGGGGGAGATGCGTATACTTGCCAAGCCTATGATAGAATATTCGTCACGACTAAGCAACTAAACGATTTAGAATTGTTTTACATTAAAAATTATTTTGGTTTCTACTTCGTTAAGTGTTTGGTTGTGTGATTATGACAAAACGAATACGTGCTTAAATATAAAATTAAATCCTAATATCTTTTAGGATACATTTTCATATGATTAATTCTAAGGTTTACTTGGGGACAAGTAAAGTTCAAGTGGGGGGATATTTGATAAACTCAAATAAGTACATTTTATTATCATCATTTATCCTATTTATTTGACTTGTTTTATTATATTATACATGAGAATCGAT
This sequence comes from Artemisia tridentata subsp. tridentata, assembly GCA_021014915.2. Lineage (NCBI taxonomy): Eukaryota > Viridiplantae > Streptophyta > Magnoliopsida > Asterales > Asteraceae > Artemisia > Artemisia tridentata. The sequence goes on along the minus strand of CP139503.1, from coordinate 359,596,827 downwards.
ACATTAATATTTACTTTAGTAATTCTCAGGTAAAAACAAGCATTATGTGAAACTTGGCGATTTTGGACTAATTATGGAGCAAAACAAGAGAGATGTTAAAATTCTACTGAAATCCAGAAGATGCGCCGTATCTCACTCAACAGATACGACGCAATATTATACTTAGATGAATTCGAAGACCATTGCCTGACTTTGAAGAATGCGCCGCATGCAATTATGTCATGCGCCGCATATGAAACTTTGGTCAAAGAAGAAGATCAAGCTCGTTCTTCTCCAGATACGCCGCAACTTACTTCTAACATACGGCGTATCACTATCAAGATTTCACAAGTTACAATCCAAGTACATGCGCCGCATACAAAGATCAAGTTACGCCGCATCTGAAGACGGTGTACGAATATTCATGAATATATTAATCTTGGACCCCACGCGAAGTTAAGTCAATGCGCCGCATCTATCAACTCAATGCGCCGCATCTATCCCTCAGACAGAAACTATAAATACCCCAAGGACAGACGAATTTGAGAGCTCTCTTAGAATTTAGACCTAGACATAACCCTAGAGCCGAATTCAGATGACCAAGCAGCACAAGACACACCTCAAACAAAGATACAAGAGCTGTAAGAAGGTCCTGCATGTATTCAATTCATTAAGTAGTTTTGTTTTATTGTTTTAGTACACTTTAATTCATCAGGATTGATGGGCTTGTGTCATGTGACTACGGAAGATCATGCACTCCCCTTAATATTGCTTTCCCATTAATTAAAGTTTATATGTTGATGTCTTTGGTGACTTTTATTAGTGCATTGATAACCTCTGTGTCTAGCTGAGTCTTGCTTGGGTCGCCATGCCCCTTCCTCGCCTATTTATTAGAGACGCTTAAATAAATAGGATAGACATAAGTAATCATTAAGGGTTTACTCGCCGATAAGATTAGAGCCAACGAGAAAGGTTTAATTATATACACTTCATATAAAACTAGCAATAAAACAAGTGACAAGCTATTTAATTATCAGGACAGGTCTTCTTATTGTCTCGAGTATCTATCTGTGTACGTGTGTGCTAATTGCTGATTCGTGCTCATTAGTTTAGTTTTCTATTTAATCATAACCAAACTGTGTCAGTCTCTCAGGCTGAACCCCCCTTGCGTTAGATTAGGTTGTATAGCTAACTTAGGATATTAAAATACTGATTAGAATAACTAGATAATACGTTCCACTCTTAGTGATCGACACTCTACTTACCATTATATCCATACTGACCGAGTACACTTCAGGGGATTCCCAATCCTATTTACCGAAGTATTGATGCTCAAAAGACTGCCAAAGACATGTGGGAACATGTGCATCTTCTAATGGAAGGGACAGAGTTAAATCAAGAAGATCTTGAGTCAAAGCTTTACATGGAATACAATAATTTCATCATGGAACCAGGGGAGACAATTGAATCATACTACCACCGTTTCATAAATGTTGTAAATGACCTCGATCGTCATGACATCAAGTTACCTAAGATTGCTATCAATTCAAAATTTCTGGGTTGCCTTGGACCAGAATGGCAGAAATATGCAACATTTGTCAGGCAAACTAAGAAGATTGGTGAAGTCAAGTATGGACTAATGTATGACTTTCTGAAACAACATCAATCTGAGGTAGATAAAGAAGTTGCAGCACGAGGCGGGTTCATACCAGCTCCAACACCTAACTCGCTTGCTCTTGTTGCTCAATCCAATTTTCCACTACCAAACCAGGAATTTGGTCAATCATCTTTCCAACCAAGTTTTCAACTACAACCTTCTAACCAAATCATCCCATATGAAGCACCATCACAATACTCTGACAACCAAATGGTTTCATATAACAACTCAGATTCCATGTTGTACTCAAACGCTGATTATGATGAAGAAGAGGATGCATTCAACTCTCTTAATGAAGCATTTGGATTAATTGCTAAGGCATTTGGCAAGTTCACCAAATCCAACAATCGTCTTCGTTCATATTTCAATACCAGGAATCAAGCTGTTATTAACGATGGCAGAGTGAAAATTCAGAATCGGTCTTCGGGAAAATATAGTTCAGGAAACAGTGGAAACTATGGGTCTCAGAGGTTTCAGTCAGGAGGGAACAGGTTCAATTCTGTAGGGGGTAACAGGAACAGTATGGGAACTACTCAGAGTAGAAATCAGATGGCTGGGAATGCACAGAAAGGCATTGCAAATACTTTAATCACGTGCTACAACTGTGGTGGGAATGGTCATATGGCAAATGCGTGTCCAAAGCCTCGTACTATGGGCAGTGCATATCACAAGGAAGCTCTTCTGATGGCTCTCAAAGATGAAAAGGCAGCAGGAATGGTGACTCAGAATGAGCAAAGCTTCATGGCCAATGCTGCATCTAATGATGAGATGGAAGATCTTGAAGTAAATGCTGCAGTAATGCTCATGGCAAACATGCAAGAGATGAACATGTCCGAGACAGGCCCGGTTTATGATACCGATGGTCTATCTCAGGTACCTGATCCACAATGTCTTATACATGAAATTGTTTCACCATCTGCATCTTCATCTACAAATGACAATTCTGTTCAACATGATTCACCATTCTCATCTCCATCAGATTATCAAATAAACACTGTTGTATCATTTGATGATGATAAAACCGTCGTTTCATTTGATGATCCTATTGAAGATGAAAATTTGGATCATCTTGAACAAAATGATCCTTTGCCTGATCAAGATTCAGAGCTTCAGGCCTTATTAATGACCACCCAATCACAAATTGAAAAATGCAATGAAATCAATAAAAATCTGAAAGAAAAAATTGCATTGTTAACAAAGGACAATGAGTGCTATAAACTACAACTTTCAGGATATCAAAAACAAGAAAAACGTGAAAAAGGTTTTGAGATTGCTTTCCAAAAATAGTACGTCAAAGTTCAAAATTTAGAAAATCAAGTTCGTGAGCTAACCGTTTCTAAGGCTGAGCTCCTCTCTCAAAAAGAAAAGGATCAATTTGAATTCAAAAAACAAATTAATTCTTTAAATTCTGAGTTGTTAAAAACTCAATCTGAGCTTACAACATCTCAAAATAATCTTCTTGAAGAAAAGCAAGCCTCAAGTAAACGCGTCAACTCATATCTTGAAGAAATTGTCACTTTGGAATCCAAACTTAAAGAGTTTCAAACTATTGTATACAAAAATGGTGAATCCATAACTCAAATTCAAAGGCTGTCGGTAAAACCAGTCCCGAAAGGATGTGGATTTGCTATTGGCAGTGACCAACCACGTTTTCTTTCAAAAGCACTCAACAAAAATCCTAAGTTATACAATGCAGAATTATTACTTGATGATACCTTTCAAAGAGTTGTTGTGCTTGGTAATGATGAAGAACTTGAAATTCTTGAACGTCAAAAAGAACTTGAGAGTCGACCAAAAACTGACAAAGATTTTTCCAGAATTCATCATGATTATAATGCAAGACATCATATCAAATTTGTCCCCTCAAAGGACGAACCAGAACAAACGTTTGTTAACACAAACATACATGCTTCTCCTACAATACTTCCTGTTTCCAAAAATGTTGCACAAATCAAGGATTCTTTGACTAAGGATGATGTTGATCCAAAATTACCAGAAAGTAAATTATTTCGATATTTTGATACAATTATGGAAGACATATTTTTTTTAGAAAATGAAATTGAGTTTAATTCTCAAATCGAAGTCTCTACTTTTCTTTCCCCAGTCGCGAAAGAAAAGCGAGATATTCTTCAAAAGAAAATTCTGCCTCATGTCAAACATCTAAAGAAATGTGCAACACAATGGGAACAAGAATTATTCACGGAAGTTGCATCTATGAAAGGCATTTTCAAAGAACAGGATGACAAACTTCAAAGACAAAAACATCAAAAGAAAACTTTGAAAAACGAGAATGATCGACTCTTAGAAAAAGTTCTGTGTTATGAAGTTGTTTCTGTGATTATGAATTCGCTTTATGAGTCATGCAATGAGTTACTTGTGAATGATCATGCTATAAATGTTGAGATGTTGCAAATGGAGATAGAAAATTTGGTCAAAGAGAATGAGGATCTTCGACAAATTAACAATGATGTGGAAAACAAAGTTTTTACTCTTCAAAAAAGGCTTGATTGGTGTCAAAATCAAAGTGCTGAATTTGAACTAAAATTTCAAAATCTCATAGGATCTTTATCATTTCAAAACAATCATGTTCCTGAAAATAATAAGGAAACAAAGGCTTTCTTAAGACTTAAACTGTTTGAAAATGAAAAGGAACTGGATGAAATTCTTCAAAACAGAAATGACACAATCCACCTCAACAGAAAATTAGATTCACAAAATCAAGAATTCCAACACATCATTGTTGATCTGAAGAAGAAAATCAGAGTTTTAGACAAAGGCAACGCAAAAATTCATAAGATTGCCCCAGGGATGTATGTAGTAGACAAAGCAATTACCCAAGCATCAGACTCAACCACTAATGCAAACACTTCTACTTCCACAGGACTAGACACTATATCTAAGGCTAGCAATTCCAAGACTCCCAAGAAACAACAGAAGCGTAGAGTCAGGAAGTCTAGGAATGGATCATCTAAGTCTTCAGAAGTTAAAGCAAGTAGTTTGAATAACACACATGTAATGTCAGGAATAGAATCGACCTTATCTAAGTCCAATTCTAGGAATGATGTAACAGATGTTGAATCTATGAATGTTAATGTTGATGTTATGGTTGATGCTAGTTGTATTGTTTGTCGTGCTAGTATATTATCTGGTGATCATCAAAACTGCATTGCTAAAACTCTGTTAAAACGAAAAAAGAAACAAACTAGTGGCTCTTCCTCTAGGCTCAAAACTGTTGACAAGTCCATTTTAGGGAAACCACCACTAGTAGTTTCTGAGCAAACCATTGAAACACCCATAGCCAAACCTAAGACAACCAAATCACCTAGTGCATTCATTAGGAAAAAGGCTGAGACTAGTTGGACATGGAAACATTGGTTACAAAACACAGCAAGCTTTAAATGGGTCCCAAAAATAATTAAATCTTGTGTTTCTAACCCAACGGGTCCAACCGTTATCAATTCTCCACCTGTTTCCAATATTTGTGATGCAGGTGATTCAAATTTTCCTCTGGATTGTTGATAGCGGGTGTTCCCGACACATGACCGGCAACCTCAAACTTCTCACAAACTTTATCGCAAAGTTCATCGGAATGGTCAGGTTCGGGAATGATCACTTCGCAGCAATAATGGGCTATGGAGATTATGTTAATGGTAACATCGAGATCAGTCGTGTATACTATGTTGAAGGCCTTGGTCACAATTTATTCTCAGTGGGACAATTCTGTGATGGAGACTTAGAAGTAGCATTTAGGGAGAAGACTTGCTTCATTCGTGATCTTCAAGGACATGATTTGATGAAAGGAAAACGGGGAACCAGTCTATACACCATATCCTTTGAAGGCATGACAGCTTCATCTCCTATCTGTTTACTCTCCAAGGCTAATCCCACAAAGGCTTGGTTATGGCATAAAAGATTGTCTCATCTTAATTTCAAAACCATGACTGACCTTGCAAGGAATAAATTGGTTGATGGATTACCCAAATTCAGATATGCCAAAGATCATTTGTGCTCTGCATGTGAACAAGGGAAAAGTCACCGTGCTCACTTTCCTCCCAAAACAGAACACAGCACAGATCATGTCCTACAGCTGCTACATATGGATTTGTGTGGTCCAATGCGGGTTCAAACTATAAACGGGAAAAGGTACATTTTGGTAATAGTTGATGACTACTCACGATGGACATGGGTCTACTTTCTTCGGACAAAAGATCAAGTTCCTTCAATGGTCATCACGTTTCTTACAAAGATTCAAGTTCAAGTCCGTAACACCGTCAGGATTATTCGAACAGACAACGGCACTGAATTTAAGAATCAAACCCTTCGGGAATACACTGAGAAGCATGGGATTGTTCATCAATATTCAATTGCTCGCACTCCCGAACAGAATGGTGTAGTTGAAAGACGAAACCGTACGCTTGTGGAAGCAGCTAGAATAATGTTGATCAATGCTCAATTACCAGACTACCTTTGGGCCGAAGCTGTTAATACTGCATGTTATACTCAGAACCGCGGCATGATCAACAGACGACACAACAAAACTCCATATGAGCTTATTCAAGGCAGAAAACCAAACATCAACTACTTTCATGTTTTTGGAGCACTGTGTTACCCAAAGAATGATAGAGATGATCTTGGTAAACTTAAGGCTAAAGCAGACATTGGGATATTCGTTGGCTACTGTGAGAATTCTAAGGGATATAGAATTTGGAACCGTCAGACCGGGGAAATTCAAGAAACTATACACGCCAATTTTGATGAACTCACGGAAATGGCTTCTGAGCAATACCGCTTAGAACCCGAACATAACCGTCTAAACTTCCCTAAATCTTTGGCTGCACCTTTACCTTTTAACAGGAAAGATCTGGAAGATTTGTTTGCACCAATGTTTGATGAAGTTTGTGTTAGTAGTGCATTAGATGCCTCCACCAGTTCCGCTGCTCAACATGTACAAAATCAAGCACCTGATCAATCTGCAACTACTTCTACAGCAGTTGATAACGATGCACCTCAACCTGAACCCTCATCACCCATGGAACAAACATCTCCACCTGCAGTTAAAGATTCTTCCCCCACTTCTAACCAAGTTCCCACACCTTCAGATTATGACGGGAATGCATTTTTCAATCCATTTGCTCCACCACCAACCATTCCAGAAACTGGGGAATCCTCCTCGAGAAATATGGACCCGTCATATCACCAAAACAACATTCAACATTTCCCATCCACCCACAAATGGACAAGAGATCATCCCTTGGTAAATATAATTGGAAATCCTGACAATCCAGTCATGACACGACAAAAACTTCACTAAGATAGTGAACACTGCATGTATGCACTCATTGTCTGTCAATCTGAACCTAAAAACATCAAAGAAGCCCTTACATATGACAACTGGATTGAATCCATGCAAGAAGAGCAGGAACAATTCAAACGTTTGGAAGTTTGGGAATTAGTGGAAAGACCAGATGGAGTTTATGTTGTTGAATTGAAATGGATTTGGAAGAACAAGCTGGATGCAGATGGTACAGTGATTCGTAACAAGTCCCGACTGGTAGCAAAAGGGTATAGCCAAGAAGAGGGTATTGACTTTGAGGAATCATTTGCTCCAGTGGCTCGGATAGAGGCAGTTCGAATGTTTCTGGCATATGCAGCCCACAAGAACATCACAGTCTATCAGATGGATGTGAAGACGGCATTTCTCAATGGACAACTCCGAGAAGAGGTGTACGTGTCACAACCAGAAGGCTTCGTGGACCCAGATCATCCTAACCATGTATATCGGCTTAAGAAAGCCCTATACGGCCTTAAACAAGCCCCGAGGGCATGGTATGATAAACTGTCTGCATTTCTACTTGCTAATCATTTTACCATAGGAACTGTTGACCCGACTTTATTTATACAGACACACGGGGAAGACATTCTCATTGTTCAAATTTATGTGGATGATATTATTTTTGGTTCAACCAATAAAAAATATTCAAACGCTTTTTCTAAACTGATGAAATAAAACTTTGAGATGTCTATGATGGGTGAACTTAAATTCTTTCTAGGATTGCAAGTTCATCAGTCGCCCCGTGGTATATTTCTAAGTCAGTCAAAGTATGCTCAGGAAATCCTAAAAAAGCATGGTATGACCAGCTGTGACACCTATAACACCCCAATGTCCTCCTCATCCCCGAAGCTAGATGCTGACATACATGGGACACCCATTGATCCTACAAAGTATCGTAGTATGATTGGTTCGATCATGTATCTCACGGCTAGCAGACCGGATGTTGTATTTGCCACATATCTTTGCTCCCGTTATCAGTCTAGACCGACTGAACGGCATTTGTCAGCCGTTAAAAGAATCCTTAGGTACATAAAGGGAACCATTAATTTGGGGATCTAGTATCCAAAGGATTTTGGGTTTGAACTTGTTGCATTTTCAGACGCTGACCATGCAGGTTGCTTAGACACACGCAAAAGTACATCAGGGGGAGTACAATTCTTGGGTGACAAGCTCGTCTCTTGGCAATCAAAGAAAAAAGACTGCACTTCAATGTCGTCAACAGAATCTGAATATGTGGCCATGTCTGCCTGCTGTGCTCAAGTCATCTGGATGCGATCACAACTGATGGACTACGGATACGTATTCAACAAGATTCCTATGTACTGTGATTCCAAGAGTGCCATCGCTATTTCATGCAACACCGTGCAGCATTCTAAGTCAAAGCATATTGATCTCCGGTACCATTTCATCAAGGAACACGTGGAAAAGGGTACTGTTGAATTATATTTTGTGGGAACGGAACACCAATTGGCGGATCTGTTCACAAAAGCCTTGCCCCATGCAAGATTTGTGGATCTGGTTCACCGGATTGGTATGAGATGTTTGACGCCAAATGATTTGGAAAAATTTCTTAAACACAATTAACCAAGTCAAACATCTAAACTATCTTTGTAAATATATATTCAAAAAAAAAATGTAAGTACAAACCCTTATCCAACACGTTGTTTATTTTAAAATGTCACAAATTATTTTTGAACACGTGTTGAGGGGGAGACATAATCTTTTCCACAATTTTTTAAACTTGTACTTGCATGCTTTCAGAAATTTGTTGCTTCACAAAGTTTTTGGTGATAAGATCAAAAGATGGATAAGTTATGTGCCAAAAATAAAAAAAGTTGAGACTTAGAGTTAGTCACATGGTGGGTTTAGGACTTAGAATTCAAAGTTATTAAGGTTAGAGGACTAAAGTTGTCATGATTACAAAGTTAATTAATAAATATTAAAGTCAAGAAAATTAACCGCAGTTATTACAACTGACATATTCACCTACCGAATTAAATATCATCACCCACCATCATCTACGGCTGTCCTTCGATCTGTAAATCCACTCACGATCATCAAATTTTGTGAGTAATTTTGTGCTTAACATGTCAATATAAAAAATGGTTTTAAATCTTATCATGATCCAACGGCTAAAATTATCGCAATTGAGGATTTTTGTTTTAGGGTTTGCGTAAAATTGGGGATCTTCGAATGTTTGTGTTTTAGTTGAGAAAAATTGTACAATAATGCTTAGATATAGACAATAAACCTAGATTGTATGCTTAATCACTCCCTGAAACTTCAAATCGTTAGAATTAAGTTTTAGGGTTTAAGCGACACATTTGGGGAAATCCGTATATGAGTATTATAGTATAATTTGTATGTTGGGATGTTGTTGTTATGTGTTTAATTGAATGTTTGCATGTTTAGATTGTGCCTAGAAACACATTAAATGGATTAATTGAGTTTAAGGGTTTATCAAGAAAAACGAACACTAGCAGTTTGATCATTAAGTTTTTATGGATGAAAGTTGTTATAACTTGGATAGATTGTTTACTTTAGTCATAAAAACTATTTAAGATAATTTGTGGTTATAAAATCTAAGTTATAATGAATTTCGATAAAAATCCACATGGTTGTTCATCTTCAAAGTTATTGAAAACTCTTGTATGAGAGTTTATCGAGATTGGCAAAATTATCGCAATTGCATAATTATCGCTATTGCCTAATTATCGCTATTGCATAATTATCGCTATTGCCTAATTATCGCTATTGCCTAATTATCGCTAATGGATAATTATCGCAATTGCATAATTATCGCAATTGCCATATTTATCGCAATTGTGATATTTTATAGAATTTGATCTATTTCCTTAGGTATATCTTTTATACTTATCGAAATGAATCAAATTTTATAGAATTTGGTAATATCTTGATAAATTCTTTGATCAAGCATATAAAAAACAATGATAAATGCAAATGGATGCCATGTGTTTTATATAGTTTTAACTTATGCAAACAGTCATGCATATTGCATATTGGTACTTGATTGTTGCTTCAGATAACATCAATGGCTGCACCACAACAACAACCTCTTCCACCACTCACTAAAGATGAAGTGTTTCCTCATGGGTATTCTTTGGAAATTGGGAAAAACAACGCACGAGTAGAGCTTGATAAGATAAAGTGTTCTGACCCAAGCTGCCAGATTGCTGTGGAGATTCTCAAAGCTCATAAGTGCAGAAACCTTCTTGACAGCTCTGACACCATTCCAGAACTGTACATACATCAATTCTGGGATACTTTCACACTAAGCAGTGATGATAAGTACTTCACAATCCAACTGGATCGTAAAAGGATCAGAGTCACACCTTATCATCTCCGCAAAGCCTTAGACCTTCCAGATGCACCTGAAACTTCCAACCAATTCTACCCGACACCTTCAAAATCTGAAATCATGCAATTCCTTGTAAACATTGGTTATGATGTTCAACCTGACACACCATTAACCAAGATCTCAAAAGTCAATGCTAAATACATACCTCAGCCCTGGAGAACTATCTTCTACATAATAACCCGTTCAATATCCGATAGAGATAGCGGCTTTGAGCACCCAAGACTAAGTCATCTTCAAGTCTTCTGGGGGTTCGTGAACCAGGAAAAGATTGACTTTGCAACTCTTATCTGGGAAGATATACTATTTCAGATGCGGAAAGCTTTCAAACAAATCCCTTTTGTCCGTTACACCAAAGTTCTTATAAGCTATCTGCTTGACTTACATAAGGACATTGATCGACGACCTACCGATCGAGAGGTTCATCCATAGATGATGGATAGAACTTTCCGCAAATTCTACTTTCCCAAAGGGAGCACGCACAAATAAGGGACAAGACTGCCAGAGTTTCTAATGACCGATAAACTAAAAGAAACTCCAGCATATCTTGCATATGATAAGGCATTCCATGAACGTCGAGTGGGACTTTCTAACTTGGTTGAAGGGTCAGGATCTACAAAGACTCGGTCTCGAAGCAGGTCTAAGACTGGCAGTGCATCAAGTACCTCACTTCCAAAGAAACAGCATCCAAGATCTCTCAAGAGAACTGTACCTAGTAAACCCCAACCAAAATCTGAACCATCTGGGATTATTGATGAAGAGTCTGACTCTGAATCATCTGAATCAGAAGAGGAGACTCCTGTTGTTATGACTGTTGAAGAAGCTGAACTTCAAAATCAGATCAACTTTGAAAATGCATAAAAGATGAGTTTAAGGTCAACTAAGGAGGATGAAGAAAGAAGGGCAAGATTGGCTGTTGAGCAACAAAGAGAGTATGAAATGAAACAAGGAGCAGGAGGATCAGGAGGGCAAGATTGGTTGTTGAGCAACAAAGAGAGTATGAAATGAAACAAGGAGCAGGAGGATCAGGCACCGGTCAAGAAGCAGCTTCGATCCACACTAATCCGGTTAATCAACCCGGAGGATCTGGAGTTGCTACATCCAAGATTCAGCCTGATACGGTTATTCAACCCGATAAGGCTGAATCTGTCATTCCTCAGCAACCAAGTTCGGTTAATCAACCCGACTTGGAAGCACAAGCTCAGGGTGAGAAGGAGAATGATCAGGAGAGCAATATAGTCTTAACTGAAAAGGAAATCTCAGACTCCATGTTTGATGATGATCAAGGGGGGGAACAACTCCATCAGGACAATATGGACTGGAATCCTGAAGATGAAAAGGAAATTCTTGGCAATAAGACAACTGAAGCTGCTAAGGAACTTGAGGAAGCAATGGCAAGACAAGAGGAATTAGAGAGGAAACGTAAGGAAGATGCTCAAGCTGACTTGGAAGCCGATAGCTACATCCGTTCTCCATCAGTTCCTCCAACTGAACTTGCTATGGTTGTCAGTAACCCTCAACAGGAATCACCACCAGTTCAACCCTCACCTGTTTCATCACCTAAAACATCTCCTGGGTCACCTCCAGAGAATCCTACACCTCCACCTTCATCTCCTAAGGACTCAACAACTAAATCTGATGAACCAATTCCCTCCCTTACTCCATCACCGAAGAAATCACCATCACCAAAAGAAAAAGCAACAGTTTCTGATCGTATCAAACAGGCCTTGAAAGGTAAGCATGTGAAAAGAATTGCCCAGGTTACAAAAGTGGAAGTTATATCTCCTGCTGCAAGAAAACTTAAGGAAGCAGTGAAGCGTGCACAAGTCAAGAAGGATAAACAAACAAGTGTAAAAATGGCTGAGATGGAAAACTTAGTCAAGAACTTGTCTCAACAAGTGGAAGAGATGCAGCAAACCAAGCTAAAGATGGATGAATTTCTAGAATATGATGTTGATGCTAAAATGAAATCAAATACAAAGCATTACATCAAGAAATACATTCCTGATCTTCAAAAAATCATTAAAGAGTATGTTGATACTACATTTGAAGAAAAGATCAAAATTTTGAAGATTCAGCAACAACATCTTCTGGAATATTCTGTTGAAGATCTTCAAGATGCTCTCCACACCAAGTTGCTTACAAAATATTCTCTCAATTACACTGAACTGTCCATCTTGAATGCTATTCGAGAAAATATGGAATCTTGCAAGGCTTCAGCAGATAAGGGCAAGAGGAAACATGATGATAATGATGATGAACAAGATCCAGACCCTACTACTAAGAAACAAAAGAATGGTAGCGGATCTGGAATTCACATTGCTGAGCCTACAGGAACCATAACTTCTTCTCCACCTCAACCAAATCCGGAATCTGATCCTACAGCAACTGAACATCATTTTGAGCATATTCCTGAAGAAAATGTGGAATTTCAAACGCAAGAAGATCAACCACAATCACCACACACATCTCCACCAAAGTCTCAACCTTCCAAATCATAGCCATCTAGCAGCAAGAAATCTTCTCAAAAACCAGCTGTTGTCACATGGCTTGATGATGATGAAGATGTGAACGGCAATTTATGGTTTGATCAACTTGCCAGTGCTCAGATCCAAGACGATGAAGCTTCTAAAGTTGAAGACACTACGTTTGAATTTACTCAAAAAATCAAACATACTCTGAATGTGAAGAAAATGACAAAGAGAGAACTTCGTAGGATCAAAAATGATGCCTTCAATCTTCTTAAAGATAAATCTGCAAATGCGGCTGAGCTGGAGTACCACCTTGAAAACATTGCTCGTGCAATGTCAAGTGAGTTTGACTGGACGAATCCAGACATACTCAGGGTGGGTGGCCGTGACAACAAAAACCGTTCATACATCACAGACTGGACTAAGCCACTACCCGTGATCAGAAAACCACATGGAACTTCAGAAATCCCCTTCCAGTTCTTTTTCAACAAAGATCTTGAAATACTCATGCATGGAGCATCAAGCAAAACGAAGTATGCAACTTCAATTACCTTCACTCCTGCAGCAAGTTGCCAAAATCCTGCCATTGAGGAATTTGCAATTCACCAGAAGATCTTCCTCAAACAGCAAGTGATCTATGATCGTGATGCTGAATTAGGAATCCATCACTGGTATGATAAAAGGAAGACTTGGTACAAGTATAAACTCAGCCAAAAGTCTCGAGAACAAGTCTACAGTGACCTCAGGATCACGGCAGTGATTAGTGTTTCAGGATCGAAGAAGTATGATTACACATTCCTATCTGCAATCACCGTCAGACGACATGACAACCAGATCTACTCATTCTCAGAAGCAGATTTTCCTGACTTGAGTCTCAATGATATTGAAGACTTATATCTCATCAAAATACAAGGAAAACTGCAACATCTCTCTACCGATCTTCAGTATGCTTTTAGTGCAGCCATCTGCCATTTCATCCGAAGAACGATTATCAAAGAACGAGTAGAAGATCTTCAGTTAGGAGTGGAAAGTTATCAGCAGAAGTTGAATCTCGTTGAGCCCATAATGTTCTTGGAAAACAACCGCGATGCTCAATATACCATGAAGAAATACCCAGTCTTCGGGTTCGTCTACAGAAGTGCAACACATACAAACCATTTCATGTCATTCCACGAGATTCATAAATTCTGTGATGATACACTGAAGAACGTTAGAGATGGGTTAGTTCTTCGAGTTAGAGACCATGAGTTGAAGAAGTCAACAAGGTGGACACATAATGAGCTCAAACAAGTGATGCAGTTCATCTTGAAGATTGAAAGAAGGTTGTACCGGAGGGATCAGATTCGGAGACTTGAGAGTTATGTGGGCGGTCGTCCTCCATTTCCTATCAGACTATATCAAAGGACGGATCCAGAATTCACCAAGTTTAACAAAGGAGGTTGATGTGAGCATTTGAATTCATTATTCATAATTCTTTTCCATTATTCTTACCATATGGCCTGTGACATTACGGCTTGTGCACACATAACAGTGTACAACCCGGACCCCAAAGAAAGGACCCTGAGGTACGCTTCAGTGCCTCAATCCTGAAAAAGGAGCGAAAGCTTCTTACTTATGAGCAGAATTAAAACCAGAATGTTTTCTAAAGTTTTTCAAACATTCTGCTCATAAGGACAAGTATTCCCTTGTCAATGGGGAGTATTTGAAAAATAATCTTTGTTCATAAATACAAATGTTCTTGAAATTCTTCCCTAAAACTCAAAAACAGCATATTTTAATCATAAAGTTTTTCAAAAACATCATGAGTATGCTATTTTTGAGGGGGAGAAGTAAAAGATGATTAAAATATGGTGTCTCATTGCTGGAATCTCACTAGTGCTCAAACTCAGAATTGACCCTCGAATTGACGATAGGAAAAGTCAGTAGTCGAAAGGACATGTCCCGGACGGGTAATAATTTCAAGCCAGTTTATCTGGTGATGTAAGCGTGTCTCGCAAAGGACGTGTCTGAGTAGAATGTACCGATTTCGAGCGATTTTCCTTGAATGTGATCTGGACGGGTAATAATTTCAAGCTATTTTACTAGTGATGTAAGCGTGTCTCGCAACGATCAGGTTCATTGAAAGTCATTCAATTCAAAAGTGCCAACTCTTTCCGGCATGTGCAAATTTCAATTAATTACTTATGAGCACATGTTAAGGGGGAGTATTTCTGAAAATCATCAAACTCTCAAGGTGTCAACAAAATGTCTTTACAATTATCGACACTTTGAGAGATTTTCAATGGTTTGGTTTATGGCATCATTAGGATAGTCATTGAGTTATAAGGTGACTAAGGTTAGGGAAAACCGTCCTATGATCCGCCAGAGCCGGAGGGATCTACCCAAGGACAATACCAATAGTTTAGAACTAGAAAGTCCTAGGTATGATATTAAAAGGAGAAAATGAATGAAAGGAGAAAGAAGGGGTTGAAGAATGAAAAAGAAAAGCAAAGAAAAGGGTGAAAAGAAATAGCCCTCCATTTGTTCAACCTTAGGGCAGACACCGGGTTCAATTCATAATCTACTGGTTGATGAGCATCACCGATATTGAAGAATAAAGACGTCATGGACCCAGTGACGCACTGCACTAAACCTTCTAAGCCACTCAAGTGTCTCTCAAAAGACATTTTTTTCATTCACACGGAGAACCTTTCATAATCTATCGACCTCTCATTACGAGAGTGTTGATATTGAAAAAGGAGGCAATCTGCTCCACGCCTCCGACGACCAAACAAATGTGCACTAATTGAGTCTAGAGCCATGAGATTCATCAAAGATCTCTTAGGTACACTTAGAATTACTCTGGTGTTCTACATCATGGGCATCAGTTGTAAATTAGGAAAGTGTCCTTCGCAGATCTTAGCAATCTGCCAAGAACATTCATGAGAGAAGTCACAATTGTGATTATCAATGATTGAATGGAAATCCTGCCAGAGCAACATCAAACAACTCTGACAGCAGGTCACTTCGGTAACTCCTTGTGGGTTACGCTTAGTGTTTGCTCCAAACGGTCTACAGTCGTGGGGTGATCTCCAGCGACTCACTGAATCGTGGGTGCACTTCGGTGTGTCCGTGTTATCCCTTTCGGGGGAATCCGGTTCAGAACGGCCTGGGTTAGGATTTGAGAAAGTCTTCACACTATGCTGTTGACAATCTCAAGTCTAAGCCTGTAAGTACCGGTTGGTTCGTGCTGATGCTGCTTCTGATGCTGCTGAGGATCTGGAGTTCAACCATCAAGACTCCATCATGTTCATATCTTGAAGAAATGTTCTCTCAAAGACTCAGTAACAACAAAAGTTCAACATATGATATAGTAAAGTCAAAAGTTCAAGCACTTCAACCTTTCTCAAGTTTAAGATTGAAAAGTGAGAACATGTTGCAGAAAACAAGTCAAAGACATATGAGCATGATGGAGAAGACAAGAAGACGTTGGAGATTGGCAGATCGAGACAACATCATATCATCTTAGAACAAGAACAAAGAAACAAAGATTATAAAGACGTCGGAAGCCAAAGAAGCAAAGAAGACGTCAAGCAACATTGATGATCAAGACTTAGGGGGAGATTGTTAGGAACAATTTTTTTTATATTTCAAGTCTTGATCAATAGCGATAACATGTTGCTTAATAGGGCTTTGTATTAGTGATTAAGGTGCGGTCCATTAGAAGCCCATGAACCGCCCATTTATATGTTATTCCTTCTAGAAGAAATCATGTAAGAGTTGCCCTAGCTTGTTGCCTATAAATAGAAGGATAGGGAGCTCATTTCTAGTGTTGGTTATTCATGTATGGTGCGTAAGCTATGGTCCTTAATCATATGAATTGAATTACCATTCCAAATCTCTCTTCTCTTTTTCTTATCTTATTCTCTTCTTCTCTTATTTGCTTATTTCCTTATTTCGTAGCTTATTAGTTAAGTAGTAGTACGTATTGTAGCTTTATTATACGTGTGTGTGTTTGAGATATACTCGACCTACAGTTCATGTAACCGAGAAGAAGATTCAGCAGATTCCGTAGCAAATGGGTTTTTAAATGGTTCTTCTTCTTCTAACACAGCATCGTTTTGGTATGGTTCTTCTTGATTTGTTGTTGTTTGGGTTTGCTCATCAACTCTTGGTAAAACAATCCCAATTACTGGAGTAGTAGGAGTAGATGTAGATGATGTTGACGTGGAGGGAGTTGGTGCTTCAGCTTCATTTGTAGTAGATGCATCTTGTGGTGGTGGTGGTGGTGGTTGTTGTTGAGTAGGTACAGCAGAATGTTGTTGTGATGCATTTGTCGAAGCTCCACCATAGTATTCATCATACATAAACTCGAAGAAATTATCCAGTTCTTGATTTGTAGGTTTATCAGTGTTAGTTGACTGAGCTCCTTGGGGTGTGAGTCCTGAACTGATGTGTCCAGAAGTTTGACTTTGTGGTGCGGGTCCTAATCCGATACGATTAGAAGCCATCGGGTTAAGTGCGGGTTCTAGAGCGAGTCTCTCAGAAGCCATTTGTGAAATTTCATCAAATTTTACATTCATCGTCTCCATTACTCTTTTCGTTCTTCTATTATACACCCTGAATGCCCTCGAGTTATCTGAATAACCAATGAAGATACCAATATCACCCTTAGCCTTTAGCTTCCCCAGATCCTCTCTGTCATTTGTAGGATAGCACAAAGCGCCAAATACATGAAGATAAGAGATATCGGGTTTTCTGTTGTTCACTAGTTCGTATGGGGTTTTATTGAATCTTGGATGGATTAGGGATCGGTTTTGAGTAAAACAGGCAGTGGAAACAGCATCAGCCCATAAAAACAACGATGCACTGGAATAAATCAGCATAGTGCGAGCAGCTTCCACAAGTGTTCTATTTCTTCTTTCAACTACTCCATTCTGCTGTGGAGTTCTGACTGCTGATGTCTGGTGAGTAATTCCAGTTTCTTCAAAATATGTTCGTAACTCCTGATTAGTAAATTCCGTGCCATTGTCAGTTCTTACAATCCTAACTGGAGCTTGAAGTAGAACTTGAATTCGCTTCAGAAAGGTGATGATGATTCCTGGTGCTTCGTCTTTTGATCTCAAAAACCTTACCCATGTATATCTTGAGTAATCATCGACAATCACAAGAATATACTTCTTCCCATTGATACTCTCAACTCTCATTGGGCCACATAAGTCCATGTGCAATAGATGTAACTTATCAACCGAACTGGGAACGGTTTTAGGTTTATAAGTTGCCCTTTTGCTCTTGCCTTGCTCACAGGATGGACATAAGTGTTCTTTGGTGTATTTGAATTTAGGGAGACCGGTGACGATGTTGTCTTTGGCAAGTTTAGTTATCGTGTCAAAGTTGAGATGGGAAAGGCGTCTATGCCATAACCAGGACTTAGTATCGTCAGCTCTAGTCATAAGAAAAATTGGTGATGATGAGGCCATTTGGTTTATGTCGATAGCATAGAGATTGGTGCCACGATTTCCGGTTAAGAGATCATCACCAACCAAGTTCCTAACGAAACATGTATTTCTTCTGAATGCAACCTCTAAATCTGCATCACAAAACTGTCCGATTGAAAACAGGTTGTGTCCCAATCCTTTGACATAGTAAACTCGAGTGATTAAAAAATTCCCAAACTATAGATCTCCATAACCCAGAATAGCTGCTACATGATCATTTCCAAACCGAACTGTTCCCATTAACTTCCATAAAAAGTTGATCAGCAGCTTCAGATTCCCGGTCATGTGCTTGGAGCAACCCGAGTCGATGATCCAAAGACATATTTTGATAACCTGCCAATAACAGATGATTGTGCATTTGGAAACCATTTATCATTTGGTTCCATGGGGTTAGGGATAACAGGCGAAATACAATCATAGATGGTTTTTACTGGTTCTTCCTTAGCCATTTTTATTCTACCATTTTCTAGACTGAATTCTCTACCTGTTGGAATCCATACGCACATCTTAAGATAGTTCCTAGGCAGCAGACTACTAGTTGTTTTCCTAGACTTTGCAATAAGTCTTTGAATGTATCTAGTCTTAGCAGTAGTTCATGAAGGAGCATCTTTCTTAGCAGGCTTATCATTCATATGCACAACATTAGAAACAATATCATCACACACATTTTCAGACAAAGATTTCTTGTTCATTAAACAAACAGGTTCATTACATGCACTAGAAATATTGTCTTTAACATTACATTCAGATGACAAATGTTTCTTCTTGGAAAGCGATAAAATCCTAGGGTGTTCTTCTACTTCTTTCATTTTATTCTTGGTTTCACTCTTAGAAGCAGGCGCGACTCTATTCCTTGTATTGCTCCTAGGCTTTGGTCTGCTGCTCTTAGAGGTACTTTCTACTCCTGTAGAAGGTAAGGCACACTCATTAGTATTTATCTTATTGTCCTTTGAATCAGTATTAGCTTTCCTAGTCTCTTTTGGATTTTCCTTAACACTTTTGTCTATCGCCCTATATGTTTTAGATGTAGAGGTAGATGCAATAGTGGTACTAATCCTATAAAGTCCAGGTGCTATCACATTTGGTGTTTCGACAACTACTTTCTCTTTTTCTTTTACTTTGGGCAAGGGTGAAGGAGCACATTGTGAAATTGACATTTTTGGTTTTGCATTAATTTCTTCACCCTTCCCTTTTTGACATTCAAGCTGAGACTTCAAAAGATCAATTTGTTTTTGCATTTCTTTGTAAGAACGTTCATACGACAGTTTGTCAAACTTGCATTCTTTCTTTTTTCGATCCAGTTGTTTAAAATATGTAACATTTTCTTTTTCAAGCTTTGCAAATGCATTTTCATATTTTGAAACAATTTCGGAAGTCACGGCTCGAATTCTTTCATCATTTTCAACAGAATACATTTGATAAATAATGGACATAATATCAGTTGAAAGAGCTTCTTCAGAGAGTGCGTCATTTTGTTTTTCCAAAACTTTGATTTTTTCAATGTTTTCATTAGCTTCAAGTACCAAGGATGTGTGGTCCTTGACAAATTCAGTTACTTCTTTGATAATTGCGTTCTCAACATGAATTGCTCTCGCATGTATGTCAGATACAATGGGAGTAATCTCTGTTTCGAACATGTTTTTCTGTTCAGTTTGAAAACTTGAAAATCAATCGTTTATTTTAGCATCAGTTTTAGTTGCCACAACAGTTTGAAGCATTTCAACTCTTCTTTTAAGATCAGCCAAAAGTATTCTAGCTTCACTTGTGTTGCAAGTGTTGTTAGAGTACATTTTTTCGATGTTAGAAAGATGTTTTGAAACAACTTTGAACTTTGAGACAACCACTGGTTTTTTGAAAAACATTGGTGACTCTTTTTTTACAAGATGAACTCCAGCAAGTTTGTTAGCTTCATTATAATCAATTGGTTGGATTTCTTTGTTCAATTGTCTCATTTTGTTTCGACTCTCTTTCGTAAGCTCAATCGTTTCATGCGAATCATAACAAGCAGGTGGATCATGCACATCATTTATAATATTACCATTATATAGCACATTCTGTTCTTTCTGAGCTTTCTTGAGATAACAAGGGTTTTCACAACCGATAGCCATTTTCTTTCTTGTATGTAAAATCGGGTTTGGATCGTTAATTATCAAATTGACTGTTTGTGCAGAATGACCCGTTTTTACAAGCAATTCTTCCAACTTTTTAATAGTTTCCTGTTTGTCAAGTACTTCATCAAGAAGTTCATCTTCTCGTTTTGAAAACTTTGTATGCAACTCTTTCTTTTCTTTTTCAAGATCAGAACAAGTTGATTTTTGTTTAGAAAGTTGGTTGGTTAGTTCAGAAATTTCTGCTTTTAAGGATTTAATTTGCATGTTCAATTTAACATCAAGAGTGTCGTATTTGATTTGCAAATGTTTCTCCCTTGAAACAGAATCACTGTAACCAGTTTCAAGTTCTGACAGTCGTTTGTGGTGAAATTTAAAAGCTTTTTCGTTCACCTTGTATCTCTCAAGCTCAGTGGTCAATTTTTCATTAGCGGCCTTAACATCGCTATTGATCTTTTTGACCTTTTCAATTTCAATACCACAATTTTGCAATAATGATTCAAATAAAGCACGTGTTTCCTCTTCAGTCTTAGTATGATGTGACTCAAAGTCACTATTAGGATTCATATCTGGAGTAGCCAAATTAGTATTACTACAACTTGGGGAGTCCATATATGTATCATAAGTGAGAGTAGGAGTCGCAGGATGTTGTTCTTGTTGAGGTGACATATCAAACATTTCATTATTGTGACATGTAGCTGATGCGTGGTTTTGCGACCTTACAACAGGTTTTACCTCTCGAGGGATCTCAAGAGGCTTGCAATCCCCACCAGGCAGTGTACCTGACCGATGTAGTATAGTGAAGTGGCAAGTACCGGGGGATTGATCGTTCTCTAGGGGAATAGTGTCGTTAGGATTGAAAAACTACTCTAATAGGTCTAAGGGTGAGGGAAGATTCATTTTGTATTTTTTATATTTTTATAAAAGCAAGTAAAATCTCGGGTTTGAAGGAGTGGGCGGAATTAGTTGCTAGTCAACTAACCCAAATAACTACAATTGCAAATAAAATAAAATAACTGAAAATAAAAAGGTTGTGGAACTTATATGGAGAGAAATGTGTTTACTTAGATTTCCTTACTCCCTAACTATCTTTTACCGGTTGATTAGTGTGTATTAATTGCGTGGATGACGGGTGTATTCCTTAATACCAATCGTGGGGTGGCGTACGTACTTCCCCAACTCTATAAGCTCCTACTTCACTCCTATGTCGAGCCGGCTAAGAAGCTCCTAACATGGGATCACTAGAATTCGCTCATGCATTAAATACAACCATAAAAACCTTAGTACGCATTGGTTCATGTTTCTTAAGATGTTCAAGCAAGTTACCGTATAGGAGGTTAGCCAGTTTTCTTAAGCCTAACATCGATAAACAATCATCCAATACAATTAATAACACACCAACAACCAATAATCAATAGTTAGGTTTCATTAGATCTAAGCAAACACAAGATAAATCTAGCCTAGCATGTTAAATAAAAGAAAAGAACAAGATATAATCAAACAACACATAGACATATTGAATGATTAATTGATTACTTATCTTCAATTAAACATGGGAGATCCAAGGGTATAAAACCCTTAAAAATGGCAGAAAAATCGTCTTAGGGTTTCTCCTCACAAAGTTGCACACTAATGACTAAAAATTATGAGAATATATATAGAAAATCAGATCTGACGGCGTCACATTATAGAGCTGACGCCGTCACCTCGCCGCAGTTAGGGTTTCTTGATGGCCTTCTTGACGTCGTCCCCTTTTAATCATCCAAAATCCTCTCTGGCGCGTCAAGGGTTGACGGCGTCACAATGGTGCTTGACGCCGTCACAGGTACTTTTCCAGCAGATTTTGAGACTTTGTCGTTTTCTTCACTTTTATGCTCCAAAAACGTCCAAAATGCTTCCTTTTCCAGATTTCTTCGCCAAAGTACCTAAAATGACAAAAGGAACGATTTAGGGCAATATTTGATCAAATAAATACGATTTAGGGCTTAAATGACCCCCTAAAAGCGGTACACTTTTCGCTTCATCAAATACCCTTACACTTGAGATTTGCTTGTCCTCAAGCAAATGCGCTTTTATTCTAATCAAAATACAAGTTAGGGGTCATTTAACGCTAATATAAAAGTAATTACAACAAATAGTCGTTCCACTTTAATCATAATAAGCACGGAGATTACAAACTAGCACCTCACATGTAGTGTTTAGATACTCACATCTCTCAGGTGTCATAAAAGTATATCTCATAAATGAAAATGAATAATATCTCTCACTACCTGTCATAGCAAATAGATTACCATAGGCTTGGGAAAGGATAAAAAACCTCCTCCACTAGGCGTAAGCACCTAAGATAAACTAACAAAGAGGGCTTTTAAACGGGTTATAACGTTAGGTGTAGGGATATGATAAACACGGTTTTGTTGGATAAAGGATATTTTACTGGTGGCGAGTTAAAGATCTTGATTAATTACATGTACAATATAGCGTTGCTAAGTCAAGATTAGACTCAACTTAAGCTAATGAAAAAAATAACAAAAAGATAAAATAAACATAAAATGAAACGGGATGGTAGTCCGTATGTTTATTTTCTACTTTTTTTTTTTTTTTTTTTTTTTTTTTTTTTTTTTTGCATACACTCTTGCCCTACCTTCCAAAATAATACATCGCAGGGGGGTTGTATCCCCCTTACACTTGAACTTTTACATAACTTTACAATTAACTATTCTAATGACTCGAATTAAGATAATCGAAACACTTGGAGTACTTTTTAAAATATTTAGCACATATGGGGGTAATAATGTTGTTCTTCCCCATTACTCCATTACACTAGTACTTTACCCATGAGTCCCAATCGTCCCAAAACAATATGTACAAGGATATGACTCGACTTAGCAACCATTTAATCAATTAGATAATTAACTTGGGGTTTAAACAAATGTTGTCACAATAATGCACTAAAAATGAGTGCATACAAGGTAGGCTAAGGCGATTTGGGTGTACATTTAAGTTGGGTGTAAACAAATTCTTACTTTAAGTAAAATGCTTAAAGTTAGAAAGGAAAAGATAGGCTCTGAGGGGTGTACTAGGGTATCGTGTACTAAAAATGAGTACAACGCAAAGGGTGTGGGAGAATTACTTGACCAATGTAGCCAATGTAATTATAACAAAAACACAGGTGTAAAACAATGGGTTAATCCTAATGCCTCTTATCATGTAGTAAATCTAACTACACGAATGTAGTCTCACTTGTGGCCTCGGAGTGGTCCTAACGCAAGTTCTAGAATCTAAGTGCTACCGGTACACACATCATAGCATAAATGCTTTTCCTACCAATTCTAGGGGCGAACCTCACATATTTGGGGGTGGAAAATATTTTTAGTGGTACGGTTTTGTGCTAGTCATATAACTCCTATCCGTGAGACGCTCATTAAGACCAAAGTTTCACTCCTATATGTTGTTAAAAATTTTAAATTTGGCACTAAAATTGCCTTAACATGTATTTCTCTCAGTTTTATTACACATCTACCATTAAACAAACGAAAAATCAAGCGTAATAGCATTCTCTAAGGTATCGTACTTTACCCCCCCCCCCCCCTTACACTTAAGATGAACATTGTCCCCAATGTTCAAATAACAAGATGTAAAAGTAAATAAGGTAAAAGAATGAAATCAAATACTCCCCTGATTCGCTCGGTGGATAAAGAGGTAACATGGTTAGATCTTCTTCCAAGGTAATGTTGAAGCTTCAAGATTAAAGCAGCGCCAAAAGCTAGATTCCACATACATCTCCTTGTCCAAAATAACCTGTTAAACCTGAGAAAACAAACACGAAAACCTGCATAACATCGCCGGGATAAATCTGTATAAGGATATAATGCTTGTGGAATGATTATTTTGCAGATTCCTGGAGTTTATAAGTTAGAGATTTAATAAAGCATTTTATGATTCCGGAAGAAAAACAAAACTTTAAAAAAAAATTCCAGAAAACTGTTCCTGACGCTGTCAGAAGTGATTTGACAGATTTTTCATGTTAAGTTTTCGGAAAATTTCTGGAAAAAACTCAATCCTTATTTCCTGGAAATCCTGCAAAATATCATTATGACTCGATACAAGCATTTGACTCAAACAATTACTAATATGTATGTTAATTTAATATTGTTATGATTCATGTTCATTTGTTCTAATAAACCAATTTGGATTTCCCTTACACTTATCTTTTTGCAAAATACCTTTATATGTAATTAAGACGAAGTTAAAAACAAGATAAAGCATTTTCACAATTTAGTTTCGAACATGAATCAATAATAATAAAAATTAAACATACATACGGAAGCAAATAAAATCAAATAAACAAATAAATAAACACACAAAGCAAATAAAGCTTGGGTTGCCTCCCAAGAAGCGCTTTTCTTTATTAACGAGTCTTGTAGCTAGACTCAAAGTCCTTTTAACCTATGTAAGTGAGATCGTCATCGAGGACATCTTTAGGGTTAAGCTTGGATTGAAGTTTTCTATTGGTCCGCATAGTACGATATATCTTTTCAAACCTCTCTCCATCCGGGTCATACAATGTCATCTTAATATGCCATGACCCATCTCAATCTTTGGGTGGTTTGTCCCAATCCCACTTATGATCATTGTCTTCACATGTCCACCTATTCATCCCTAGGTTAATTGGCAAAACTCCTAGGAAATCAATCATCTTCCTAAAAACTAGAGGGTCTTCAAATGGATCCAATTCGATGTCCCTAGCCAAGAGTTGTTCTACCATATGTGTTCGGCTCACAAAGTCCTCTTCTAGGTAAAATGGGCGTTGGGGTCCTATGAAGTCTCCATCGATCCAGGGTCCATATCTAGATGGTCTCCTATTTAATTCTAACCAATGGGGTGTTGGTTCCTCACTAGTATCATAGGCATGTTTCTTCACATCATAGACTGACCAAGTATCACCTTCTCCTACCGCTATCTTAGATTCCTTACAATCAATCATAGCACTAGCGGTCGCCAAAAATCCTCTACCTATCAACAAGGGGCATGTAGGGTCGCTAACCATATCAAGGACGTGGAAATCGGCTAAAATGGTTAGTTTTCCTATGTGTACTAACATGTCCTTGACTACTCCAACCGGGTAAGCAACACTTCCATCCGCTAAGCCTATTATTACCTCGGTTTCTTCAAGTTTCCCTAGTTTTAGAGAGGTGTAGAGAGGTAACGGAAGTAGGTTAAGGCTTGATCCAAGATCGGCTAATGTGTCATAAGCCTCCGAATTACCAATCTTGCAAGGTAGAATAAATAAGCCCGGATCATCTAACTTCTTAGGTAGTTTGTTTTGAACGAAGGCGGTCCCTTTGTCACCTAACTCGAGCTTCTTCTCATATTTTTCTAAGAGGGCATTATAATAGGGGGCTCGTGCTAATACATCAATAACCGGACGTTCAAGGTGGAGCTCCTTGAATTCTTCGTCAAGGTTTTGAGTGGGAGGTGTTTCAACTATGTTGTTGACCAATTTAGTGTTGGATATCATAACTTCTTGGTCATTTTGAACGACTTGGGTTTGTTTGAAACACGAGCTCATGGAATTGACCGAATAATATTGTGGACAAGAACTAGGAGACGAAACTGATGAAATTGCGTTGACGTTTAGTTTCGGGTTCTTGACTGTGTTGCTAGGGAGTGCTCCCATTTCTCGGTCATTGAGGGCTTTCAACAAAGTGTCAATCTTATTGGTCATCTCGCTTTGTTTTTGTTTGAAATCGGCTTCAAACTTTGCTAAACGAGCTTCTTGAGATGTCACGAAGTTGGACATCAACCCTTCAAGATTATTGGTACTACCATAGTTGGAAGGATTGTTGTTGAAAGTACGGTTCGAAGATGAACCGCTTGATTGAAAATGATTAGGTGGGTTGGGAGAATTGGTTTGTTGTGCGTTTTCGTTTTGTTTCCACCTAAGGTTTGGGTGATTTTTCCATAAGGGGTTGTATGAACCACCGTAGGGGTTTGGCTCGGGTTTGAAAGTGTACCACTTGTCTCCCGCTCCGTCGGTACGCGAGGATGCGTAGTCCGCAAAAGCTTGTTCGGGGAGTTCCACGCAATCACGAGTGTCGTGGGGACCACTACATAATTCACACGAAGAAGTGATTTTGTTCACTTGGCTTGAAGGTTTAGGAGCCTCGTAGGATTTCATAAGAAACTTGACTTGGTCTTCAAGTTCTATGATCCTACGGTCGGAAGTGCTTGAATTGTTCGAAGGAAAAGATATTGCCTTGACCGTTTTATTCAAATCACGGGGATCATTCCAACTTTCGTTGTCATAAAGAGCAAGATCTTCCAGGAGAGCCCATGATTGTTCCGCACTTAGATCACGTAGCTTACCACCTGCCGATTGGTCAATGGTTTACCTCGTGGAGAGATTGATGTGGTCATAGAAGATTTGGACTTGGAGCCAAAGTTCTATGCCATGGTGAGGGACTTTTTGGAGTAAGTCCTTGAATCAAGTCCATGCCTCGTAGAGGGTTTCGCCTTGACGTTGTTGGAACATCAAGATATTATTCCTTAGCTTGGTAGTTCTTCCTGGTGGGAAAACTGAGCAAGGAAACGAGTGGTGAGATCATCCCAAGAGGTGATGGATCCTGCGGGTAGACGCTCTAGCCATTGACTAGCTTGGTCCCGCAGAGAGAATTGAAAGAGACGCAGTCGGGTCGTCTCTCGAGTGGCAACATCAAGGTCTATAGAATCAACGATTTTGAGAAAGTCCTTGAGATGTTGATTAGGATCTTTGGAATGAAGTCCATGGAATGCGCATCCGCTTTGCACCAACCGGATGGTTTCGGATCGCAAGGGAGTGACATTGGCTCCTTGAGTGAGCTCAATGGTGTTTCGATAGCCATGGTGGCTAGGACGAGAGTAGTCTCCTAAGGTACGGGCTCTAGGAGGTGGGTGTTGTTTTGGTGGTAGGTTGTTGGGATCGAGGATATTACCACCTTCCATGATGTCGGATGGTAATGGTTACGAACAAAGAAACGAAGAAAAAAGATAGACTAAAGAAAACCTAGAAAAATAAAATAAAAATCTCACTAGAAAGGAATCTAGTGAGTAGACCTAATAAAATAAAAATTCAACCTAAACAATAACTATTCCCCGGCAGCGGCGCCAAAAACTTGATGCGTGGTTTTGCGACCTTACAACAGGTTTTACCTCTCGAGGGATCTCAAGAGGCTTGCAATCCCCACCAGGCAGTGTACCTGACCGATGTAGTATAGTGAAGTGGCAAGTACCGGGGGATTGATCGTTCTCTAGGGGAATAGTGTCATTAGGATTGAAAAACTACTCTAATAGGTCTAAGGGTGAGGGAAGATTCATTTTGTATTTTTTATATTTTTATAAAAGCAAGTAAAATCTCGGGTTTGAAGGAGTGGGCGGAATTAGTTGCTAGTCAACTAACCCAAATAACTACAATTGCAAATAAAATAAAATAACTGAAAATAAAAAGGTTGTGGAACTTATATGGAGAGAAATGTGTTTACTTAGATTTCCTTACTCCCTAACTATCTTTTACCGGTTGATTAGTGTGTATTAATTGCGTGGATGACGGGTGTATTCCTTAATACCAATCGTGGGGTGGCGTACGTACTTCCCCAACTCTATAAGCTCCTACTTCACTCCTATGTCGAGCCGGCTAAGAAGCTCCTAACATGGGATCACTAGAATTCGCTCATGCATTAAATACAACCATAAAAACCTTAGTACGCATTAGTTCATGTTTCTTAAGACGTTCAAGCAAGTTACCGTATAGGAGGTTAGCCAGTTTTCTTAAGCCTAACATCGATAAACAATCATCCAATACAATTAATAACACACCAACAACCAATAATCAATAGTTAGGTTTCATTAGATCTAAGCAAACACAAGATAAATCTAGCCTAGCATGTTAAATAAAAGACAAGAACAAGATATAATCAAACAACACATAGACATATTGAATGATTAATTGATTACTTATCTTCAATTGAACATGGGAGATCCAAGGGTATAAAACCCTTAAAAGTAGCAGAAAAATCGTCTTAGGGTTTCTCCTCACAAAGTTGCACACTAATGACTAAAAATTATGAGAATATATATAGAAAATCAGATCTGATGGCGTCACGTTATAGAGCTGACGCCGTCACCTCGCCGCAGTTAGGGTTTCTTGATGGCCTTCTTGACGCCGTCCCCTTTTAATCATCCAAAATCCTCTCTGGCGCGTCAAGGGTTGACGGCGTCACAATGGTGCTTGACGCCGTCACAGGTACTTTTCCAGCAGATTTTGAGACTTTGTCGTTTTCATCACTTTTATGCTCCAAAAACGTCCAAAATGCTTCCTTTTCCAGATTTCTTCTCCAAAGTACCTAAAATGACAAAAGGAACGATTTAGGGCAATATTTGATCAAATAAATACGATTTAGGGCTTAAATGACCCCCTAAAAGCAGTACACTTTTCGCTTCATCAGTAGCATATGTAGGTACCTCAGATATCACATTAGCATCATAAGCAGAAGGTGCTTCAGAATCCGTGTCATATTTAACCTCCTGAAGATTTGCCATGAAGATGCAGTTGGCATCGATATCCTCCAAATCCTCTGTGTCATTCATCAATGCCATGAAATCATGTTCCTCAGCACTCAACTGAAACCCTGCTTTGTCCTTCTGAGCTAAGAGCAAAGCTTTCTGATGGTACTCGGGATCTTTCTTTTTTGGCTTGGAGGGACAGTTTCTTGCCATATGACCAGTACCCTGACAGTTAAAACATTTCAACACATTTCCTTGATTCATATTCCCAACATTCCCAACAACAGGAGCAGCAACATTCCCAACCTGATTTCCCATATTTTGACCTCTTCTGTTTCCAACAACTTGACCCATCTGATTCTGATTACCCATAAACTGACCCATCTTATTTCCCATATACTTCCCTGTATTTTGATTACCCATCTGAGGAGCATATCCTTGTTGATTCCCATATCCTCCAATCATTTGTCCTTGTTGACCCATGTTGAAACCCGGTTGAGCAAACTGCCTGTAGCGAGTATTCGACGAAGTCCTTTGATTGTTGTTGGTAGGTGTGGAATAGCGTCCTTGAACAACTTTTGATAGAAGGGTGAATGCTTGAGACAGTACAGACATGTCATCATTAGGATTGTATGGTGATTCTGGGTATAGTTGTTCTGGAATGACTTGTTGTTCTTGAGGATAGAATTATTGTTGTGGGAAGATAGCAGTTTGTGGAGTGTATTCATGTGGCATGTAGTTATGAGTGGGAGTTGATGATGATGGTGTGTTCACTGTTGAAGGTGATGGTGACTGAGCAATCAATGCTAAAGGATCATGTTTTTTGGCAAGCATTTCTTTCCTAACCTCATCTGCCTCTTTTTGGTTTTGTTTCAAGAAATCATACAGTTGATCATAGTTCACTTCATGAAGATTCTTTATTTGATTAACAATGGTAACATATCGTCCCCATTCCTCTGGAAGGTTGTTAAGAAATTTGATGTTCTGGACAATCTGTTTTGGTGTTAAATTAGTCCTGATGAGCTCATTCATGAGAGTGCAAAACCTTGTGTAGTAGATTTCAATTGGTTCAGCTGGAGTGGATGAAAACTTCTCCCATTTAGTTAGAAGCTTGTTTTCAATGTCTTGTTGACCAATTTCAGTTCCATGACATAGCCTCCTAACTCGTTCCCACATGTCGTAAGCAGTTTCACAGCTGTCAACAGCACAAAAGATCTCTTGTGGTAAACCAAGTTGAATTAGGTGCATGGCTAAGTCATCTGCTTCAATCTGTTTCCAATCCTCTTCTGTGTACTCTTCTTCTTTCTGAGTACGAAAGGATGGTGGAAGGGGAGGGTTTTGATTCGGATCACCAGCTTCCTGAATCTGACGAGGTTTGAATGGACCATTCTTGATGGAGCTGATCAGGAGTTTGCCTTGTCCATTAGGTTTTGTTTTCAAGTAACGAAGCATACGGCTTGTCCATGGAAGATAACTGCCTTTCTCTAGCATGGGAGGACGGTTTTCAGCACCAGCTGCATGGATGTCTTGTTGAGTAGTCATTGTTGTTGTTGTTGTATGATAAGGTTGATTGATTCAGGATCGTTGCAAAGAAATAGGTGTTGTGATTGTTGAAGGTTAAACTTTGATGTTGATGTGAATCCTTGATTTGTTGATGTTGATCGGTTTGAGTTACAATTTAGATAAACTAACCAAGTTAAATAAAGTTTCTAAATTAGACTAGACTATAATTTAGACAAAATCGAAAGATTACAAATTCGACAAAAGTTTATGTAAATTATAATTTAGATAAAATTTCAATTTTTATAGAAATTTCGATTTGACCAAGATTTATACAAATTATGGTAAAATTTCAATTTAGATAGAAATATCTAATTTATATAAATTGATAATTTATATAAAGTGATCTAACAATCTTATACAAGAAAGTAGATATCCAAGTGTCGAAGTAGTTTCACACTTATACAAGTTAGAAACTACCGAGTCCGTAATCCTTGACGTTGTAGAAATTACAAGATTAATCGAATTTATAAAAGTTATTTAAATTGTAAAAGTTTAGTTCAATTGTGAGGGGTAATTTCTGCCAATTTCGAAAGTTTACTTAAGTCTGCTGGAATTAAGGGATTCTGTCTTAATTGCGAAACTATGGCAAATGCAAGACTTTGTCAATTCCAAAACCAATAGCGAGAGAATCACTGAATTGCGAGAGAGGTATCAATTGCGAAACGTGTTCCAATTCCGAAAGATGGTAGCAATTGCGAGATGAAGCAGCAATTCCGAAGGAATATCCAATTTCAAAAGTGAGCAGCAAATGCGAGAAACCCTCGGCTTTCTGAAATGAATTCCGAGAAACCCTCTTTTCTTATCGAAAATCTTTACAAGAAATTCGATTTTTCCGATGAAGAAGCACCTTTTTATCAACTTCTTGTACAAGAAATGATAAAGATCAAACCGTAGCAGTGAGAATCGAACGAGGGATCTTTTTGCGTTTTTCTCTCGAACACACACCACAAAAACCACGTAAAACCAAAAGATTCACCAACTTAATCCTTTAAAACTCACGTTAAACACAAAAAGGTAGCAACTTTATGTCTAAAACTCACGATTTAACCAAAAAGATAGAACCTTTTTATGAGAAACTCACGTTAAACTAATCAAACAAACACAACTAGAACCTAGATCCTTGTGAGGCGAATGATACCACTTGTAATACTAGAAGAATCGTACCAACCTTACACAAACTAAAACTATATTAAGCTACTACTACTCAACGTGACACACAAAGTAAATAAGAAGTAAAGATGAAGAAGAAATGAGATGCGTATGAAATATCTAAGTCGTATGATTCATAGCCATAAGAGAATAACAAAAGATAAAACACATACACACACTCTCTCACCTTTACAAGACTTTGAGGCACACCAAAATGGGTGGAGAGTGTGTGTATTTATAGTGAAGGGTAAGGCCTTGGATGCCCTAAAGGCCTTGGGATGGGCTTTGTGTTGGACTTGGGCTTTTGATGATTTATCTTTGTCTTTACTAAACTAAGTCCAACACAAGCTTTACATGGTTGTTTATTCTACACGACGTACATAAATAAACTTCTACAAATGACCATCACTTTTATAAAAATCTAATTGCTAACACAAATGAAGTCAGAAAAGAGAAGTTCGCAAAGCAACATGATCCTCTTGCACTCATGGTCCAAACACCTACACATGCAACAGTAAATACACAACCCTCTTCATCTTCCACTCA
This sequence comes from Artemisia tridentata subsp. tridentata, assembly GCA_021014915.2. Lineage (NCBI taxonomy): Eukaryota > Viridiplantae > Streptophyta > Magnoliopsida > Asterales > Asteraceae > Artemisia > Artemisia tridentata. The sequence goes on along the minus strand of CP139503.1, from coordinate 359,564,631 downwards.
ACAATTCATGCAACAACAGTATATTCCACAAACACCGTTCTACCCACAACAACAATACCCGCAACACCAAGAACCAAAAGTTAATGACAATGATGAGTCCACTGCTGCTTTGACTCAAGCATTTGCTTACCTAACAAAAGCATTCCAAGGATGCTACTCCACACCTACCAACAACAACCAAAGAATCTCATCGAACACTCGCAATAAGCACATTGCACAGCCGAGTTTCAACATGGGACAACAAGGACAGACGGTTGGGGGATATGGGAATCAGCAGGGATATGCTCCTCGATATCAAATGGGTAATCAGAATGTAGGGCAGTATGTTGGTAATCAGATGGGTCGGTATGCAGGGAATCAGATGGGTACAGCTGTTGGAAATTAGAGGGGTCAGAATGCTGGGAATCAGTATGGGAATGTTGCTGCTCAAGGTGCTGGGAATTTGAATCAGGGTAATCTGTTAAAGTGTTTCAACTGTCAGGGTGTCGGTCATATGGCAAGGAACTGTCCCGACAAGCCGAATAAGAGAGATCCAGCTTATCTACAGAAAGCATTAATGTTGGCAAACAAGGAAACGGCTGGGTTACAGTTGAGTGCAGAAGAGAATGACTTCATGGCTCTTATGGATGATACGGAAGATCTTGAGGACATCGATGCGAACTGCATTTTCATGGCAAATCTCCAGGAGGCTAAGTATGACACAGATTCTGAAATACCTCCTGTGTATGACACCAATGCAGTCTCTGAGGTACCCCCATACGCAACATGTCACAATAATGAAATATTTGATATGTCAACTCATGATGAACGACATCCTGCGACTCAATAATCCACTTATGACACATATATGGACACGCCAAGTTGTAGTAATACAAATATGGTAACTCCATATATGGATCTTAATGGAGACCTCGAGTCCCAGCATGTTGAGAATGATGAGGAAACACGTGTGTTTTTTGAATCATTATTGCATAATTGTAGTGTTGAAATTGAGAACGTTAAAAAGGTCAATCGCGATGTTAAGGCCGCGAATGAAAAATTGACCGTTGAGCTTGAGAGATATAAGGTCAATGAAAGAGCTTTTGATTTTCATAACAAACGACAGTCAGAACTTGAAATTGGTTTAAGAGATTCTGTTTTAAGAGAAGAACATTTGCAAATCAAATTTGACACACTTGATGTTAATTTGAACATGAAAATAAAATCCTTAAACACGGAAATTTCTGAATTAACCAACCAACTTTCTAAACAAAAATCAACTTGTTCTGATCTTGAAAAAGAAAAGAAAGAGTTGCATGCAAGGTTTTCAAAACGTGAAAATGATCTTCTTGATGAAATCATTGACCAACAAGAAACCATCAAAAAGTTGGAAGAGTTGCTTGTAAAAACGGGTCAGTCTGCACAAACAATTAATTTGCTCATTAACGATCCAAACCCGATTTTACATACAATGAAGAAAATAGCTATCGGTTGTGAAAACCCCTATATTCTCAAGAAAGCTCAGCAACATCAGAATGTGTTATATAATGGTAGTGTGATAAATGATAAACATGATCCTCCCGAGGTTCGTGATTCTTATGAAACGATTGAGCTTTCCAAAGAGAGTCGTGTTAAAATGAGACAAAAGAACCCAGAAATTAAACCAATTGATTATAACAAGCTTAATACAGATTCTAGCGTTCATCTTGTTCAAAAAGAGTCACCAATGTTTTTCAAAAGACCAGTGGCTGTCGCGAAACGAAAAGTTGTTTCAAAACACCTTTCTAACATCGAACAAATGGCCTCTAAGACCACTTGCAACATAAGTGAAGCTAGACTATATTTGGTCGGTCTTAAACAGGGGATTGAAACACTTCAAAGTTTTGTGGCATCCAAAATAAACGGTAACTACAATGTCTAGTCATCAAGTTTTCATACCGAACATATAAAGATGTTTGAAACAGAAATCAATCCTCATATCGCTTCAATTTATGCGATAGTTCAAAATGTGGAAAACAATCTTTTGAAAGAATCAGCTGAATTTATCAAGGACCACAAATCCCTGGTAAAGGAAGCGAATAAAAACATTGAACACATCAAAGTTTTGGAAAAACATAATGACATTCTCTCTGAAGTAGCTCTATCGACCGAAATTATGTCCATTATTTATCAAACATATTCTGTGGAAGATGATGAAAGACTCCGAGCTGAGACTTCTGAACTTGTTATAAAATATGAAAAGGCACTTGCCAAGATTGAAAAACAAAATGTCATATATTTTAAACAACTGGATCGGAAAAAGGAAGAATGCAAGTATGACAAATTGTCGTATGAGCGTTCCTACCACAACATGCAAAAACAAATTGATCTTTTGAAGTCTCAGCTTGAAAGTCAAAAAGGGAAGGGTGAGGAAACTAAGAGTATAACACCATCAACCCCCTTGCCTAATAAGAACGGTAATGAGAAAGCTGTTGTCCAAACATCGAATGTAATAGCACCTGGCCTTTATAGGATTAGTCCCACTACTGCATCTGCCTCTACATCTAAAACATATAGGGCGATAGACAAAAGTAATACAGATAATCCAAACGAGATTAGGAATGCTACAACAACATCTCAGGACAACAACATAAATTCTAATGAGTGTGCCTTACCTTCTACAGGAATAGAAAGCAACTCTAGGAGCAGACGAAAGCCTAGGAGCAATACCAGGAAAACTAGAGTCTCGCCTGTCTCTGAGAATGAATGCATGGAAGTAGAAGAACACCCTAGGAATTTATTGCTTTTGAATAAGAAACATATGTCATCAGACTATAATGTTAAGAACACTGTTTCAAGTGCATGTAATGAATCTGTTTGTTTAATGCGCCAGAAATCGTTATCTGAAAATGTTTGTGATGATATTGTTTCTGAAAATGTGAATGTGAATGCTATGCCTGAACAGAAAGATGTTCCTCCACAAACTAGTGCTAAGACTAGATTTGTTAACAGTCTTATTGCAGTATCTAGGACCATCTCTAGTACTCTATTGCCTAGGGACTATCTAAAACACTGTGCATGGAAACCAACGGGTAGAAAGTTTACACGTAAGAATGGCAAATTAAAAGTTGTTCCAATAGAACAAAATTAAACCTTCTTTGTGTGTGCTTCATTTGTTACCCCTAACCCCATGGAACCAAATGAAATACGGTTTCCAAATGCAAGTTTTTTCTGTTCTTGGCAGGTAATCGAAATCTGTCTTTGGATCGTAGACTCGGGTTGTTCCAAGCACATGACTGGGAATTTGAAGCTGCTAATCAACTTTGTGTGGCAGTTCATGGGAACTGTACGGTTTGGGAATGATCATGTTGCAGCTATTCTGGGTTATGGTGATCTTCGGTTTGGAAATTACTTGATCACACGGGTTTACTATGTCGAAGGGTTGGGACACAACTTGTTTTCAGTTGGGCAGTTTTGTGATGCGGATTTAGAGGTTGCATTTAGGAGAAATACTTGTTTTGTCAGGAATTTGGTGGGGGATGATCTCTTAATTGGGGATTGTGGCACCAATCTCTATTCAATAGACATAAACCAAATGGCCTCTTCATCACCAATTTGTCTCATGACTAGGGCAAGCGAAACAAATTCCTGGTTGTGGCATAGACGTTTGTCCCATCTTAACTTTGACACCATAAACAAACTTTCCAAAGACAACATCGTCAATGGTCTCCCAAAATTCAAATACACCAAAGAACACCTATGTCCATCCTGTGAGCAAGGAAAGAGCAAAAGAGCAACATATAAACCTAAACCCGTACCCAGTTCGGTGGATAAGTTACATTTGTTGCATATGGACTTATGTGGCCCAATGAGAGTTGCAAGCATAAATGGGAAGAAGTATATTCTTGTAATCGTCGATGACTATTCAAGATATACATGGGTAAAGTTTCTGAGGTCTAAAGACGAAACACCCGGCATCATCATCACTTTTCTGAAGCGGATTCAAGTTCTACTTTAAGCTCCAGTAAGGATAGTAAGAACTGATAATGGCACGAAATTCACAAATCAGGAGTTAAGAACATAGTTTGAAGAATCTGGTCTTACTCACAAGACATCAGCTGTTAGAACTCCACCGCAAAATGGGGTAGTTGAAAGAAGAAATCGAACTCTTGTGGAGACTTCTCGCACAATGCTGATTTATTCTAGTGCACCGTTATTCTTATGGGCTCATGCTGTTGCCACTGCCTGTTTTACTCAGAACCGATCCCTAGTTCATCCAAGATTCAATAAAACCCCGTATGAACTAGTAAACAACAGAAAACCAGATATTTCTTATCTTCATGATTCAAGACACGAGAATTTCGCCATCGTGCTCAGAATAATATTTCCAATAAAAACGACTATTCATACGCCTTGTTTCTCAATAATAATAAAATAATCAAATCAAATCGTCGGTTGTGCCAGTACGCGTTGTGTACAAATTCCACGTTTCACGAGATAACTTCACATTTTTAAACCAAATGAGTTCAGAAAAGTTCGTATATGAAAAACAGAGACAACTCCGTATAAAAATATGTCTGGAAAATTACGGGTTGTCACATTTTAACCGACCTTTTAGTCTGAAATTTGTTTGAAGTCTCGTTTGAAGATGGAGATGATGACGTGGCGAGTTGTTGGTTGATGATGAACGGAATTAATACTCATCGGCCGGAATGGGGATTGGGATCGGGGTTGTACCGCCAGAAGTTATGGCGGTTTTCGATCGGTTTTTTTTTGTGAGTAGTGTGTGTTTGGTTAGAGAAGAAATGTGAGAAATATTGAAGATCCGATGTATTTTGTGTTTGTTGTAAATGTACCAAACTGCCCTTCTGCGTTTAGTTTTTTTTTTAATTAGTAATTTTCTTTTAATCTCAGCCATTGATCAGATTTAGATAGAGGGTGGGGATGTGTCCCTTGGTATGTGAGCATTGTTTGGTATGCAAAATAACTCTCCTCCAAACATAACTACACACTCTGCCTGGCTAATGGTGAGTCATCCCCCATTCCTAATTAAAAATTAGGGTTAATCTTTATGTCTGTGTTTGTTTTTGTCAAGTTTTAATTTTAGGGTTAAAGTGTGTGTATGTATCTATATGTGTTAATTTTTGGGGTTAGATTTCGGGTTAAAGTGTGTGTATGTATCTATATTCCGCAAAAAAAAAGTGGCTTTTTTTCCGTCCAAAATACCCAAAACAGGCGCTTAGAAAAAAGAAAGAAAATAAGTTCTGCCAATATTTAAAAAAAAAATAAAAATAAATAAAAAAAATCCTTTAAACCTTTTGTTAAACAGCCATGCGTAGATTGTTGCCCAGGTATGATATGATTATAAATGAAGAACGAATTATGTAATTAAATCACTCAATTATATTGAATCAGAATATATGTTTACAATCACTGTAATGAAAACTGATTTACTAAACTGAAACTAATGTTCTTATTTATACTAGATGAATAGACTCTTATGAAGGGTTTTGTTGGTTCAAATTGACAGGTTTCTATGAACCATTGTGTCCCTTCACATATAACTACCATATAACCAACTTACTAACTAACAATAACCGACACTAACTAACTTTATATACTAAAGTACCCTTAACTTTGCTTCTATAACATTATTGGTCCAACATTCACCCCCCAAATGTTATAGACGGCAAAGAGTTTTCTTCTCTTGTCTTCATGAGATGAAGTTCCAGGCTTCCTTTTCTTGCTTGATGCTTCATCCCATTTCTTCTTGTAGCTCCCTTGATCAACAGCCGTATCATTATTTCTTCAATCTTCTTGTTCCTTGCTTCTCCTTGTTCATGCTCACTTTGTCTTGAATAAGACTTTGATGAATTCACACCATCTTCATTCTTCAACTTGATCATATCACATGACCTTTCTTTACTTTTCTTGATCATTCAATCTATCACATATTATTTCTTCTTCGCGGTTGCTTCACACAACAAATTCTTTTGCACCAATTCGCATCACACGAATCAAAAACTTCCTCCACTTTAATTCTCTCACAGAATTATTTTGATCCTTCATGGATTGAAATCGTATCACACGTGTTTCCTTTTAATTCATTCACTGAATTGACTGCACCTTTCACAGGCTATTTTCCGCATCACACGGCTTTGCTTTGATCGTATCACATGACCAAGCTTTCTAACTTTCTAATTTTCGTCAATTAGGCACATTAGAAGTGCCGGTTCATCATCACTCTCTACTAAGAGTGCCGCAACTTCCTTTTTTTTTTCTTGCTTGCACATTCATAAGCATAGTGCCCAAGTTTTCCACACTTGTAACAATCTATTTGCGACTTATCACCATTCCTTCGCGGTTTGTTGTCGGTTCCTTCATACTCATCTGAGGTGTGTCCTTCACCTCTATATTTCCCTCTTCCTCGTGTCTGATTACCACCTCCTCGTCTACCATTTCGATAGTTGCGTTCATAATTTCTGTCATTCCTTTGACGTGTGAGTAACAACTTCTCACTATTATCTTCCTGACTTCCTTTTCTAAACTTAATCCTTTCTTCATAAGTCTTAAGTTTCCCGATAATCCCCTCCAACTTTACAGTCTTAAAATCAACAATCATTTCAATGGTCGCTACTACTGGCAGAAATTTTTCTGGTACTGCATTAAGTACTTTTCGTACTTTCGTTTGCTCATCAAACGTTAATCCACATGTAGCAGCCTTTGTAATAATATTCATCAACTTCCCGGCAAATGAATCTATTGATTCATCTTCTTTCATCACAAGTCTCTCAAATTCTGATTTAAGTTGTTGCGAGTGTGCCTGTTGTACATCTTCTGTCCCAATAAATCTGGATTTTAGAGAGTCCCAAATTTTTTTCGCTGTTTCACATCCCGCAACTTGCATTTGCAAATCTTCTGGTAACCCTTGAAATAGGTATGCTGACGCAGAACTATCCTTTTTTACATCAATCTCTTTTGTTGTACTTGTTCCTTCTACTAAATCCCATACTCCATTTGCCACTAGTATCTTCTTTATTCTTAATGCCCATAATGTATAGTTCGTATTGTTTAGAACTGGGCATTGATATGATGATAACAGTGTGGTGACTTCTCTATAAACAACTTTGTTGTTTTCATTTTTGTCTCCCGACATATCCTTTTGATTTGGTTTTCTTCTAAAACTAATATAAATCCTTTTTTTTATCCTTTGTAGTGCGTGTGTTATTAGGCCCAAATCACTAATCGACCCAACACAACTCCTCCTTCTTCCTCTTCCTTCTGATCTCACGTTCCTCCCTTTCTCTCTTCTCTGGGGTTAACCGCCGATTATTATTGGCTAGTGTAACCGTTTCTCAATTCTCTCCATTTTCTGGTGGTAGTTCCTCTCGAACCGTTGGAATCCCTCTGCCTTTCCTCTTGTGCAAAAATTAGGGTTTTTCGCTGATTTGGGGATTCTTCGTACCGGTTCTAATTTGGATTTCTATGCAATTTTCAAGGTATGTTTATCCTTTTACTTCTTCGAATCACTCGATTTCTGGGTTGTTATAATCGACTCACTCGATCTTTAATCCAATCTTTAACAGATTTCTGGTTGTTGTTTATCACAAACAATCAGCCCTCTCGACCTTCCTTCTTCGATTTCTCAACCTGCTCTGGTACCAATGTTACCCAGGTATGATTATAAATGAAGAACGAATTATGTAATTGAATCACTCAATTATATTGAATCAGGATATATGTTTACAATCACTGTAATGAAAACTGATTTACTAAACTGAAACTAATGTTCCTATTTATACTAGATGAATAGACACTTATGAAGGGTTGTGTTGGTTCAAACTAACAGGTTTCTATGAACCATTGTGTCCCTTCACATATAACTACCATATAACCAACTTACTAACTAACAATAACCGAGACTAACTAACTTTATATACTAAAGTACCCTTAACTTTGCTTCTATAACATTATTGGTCCAACATAGATGAGATAGCTATTTCGATGAATGTCGTCCTTATTTTACCTGCATCACCCATAATGGCGAGTGGTTGTTTTCTTACTTGTTTGCAAGTATACTTTTTTTCCCTTCTTTCTATATTAGCTAATCAACACAATATTTAATTTATTACTCTTCATGGCCAAAATACGTGTATATATGTCTAAATTCCATACCTATTATTGCTCATTACTAATCGTCTTACCGGTTACAGAGTGTAAAGACGTCAATTTCCTAAGGTGATGGAATAGATGTTCAATTAGGTCATGGCAGCAGTGAAGCCATTTTTGATACTCAACGCCCATCCAACCTTGAAAACCAGCAAGATTATACTTAAGAGATGGCTTCAAGGTTGAATCGTAGATTTTTTTTTCAATGGTCGTCTCAATGTTGTTGATATCCCTCCTTCGTTTGAACTTCGCAAGAAACGTTAAGTATGTTTTTTTTTTTTATTTGCAGGTGGTTGACGTGGTGTTTTGCCGGTTACTATTGTGGTTTAAAGCGTGTACTAGGATGGGCAAAGCCAAGACTTACTATTTATTCTTCATCTGGCTTGATACTCAACTTTAAAACTGGTTTGGGACGTCATCAACTTCATCAAACTGCATCTATTTTGGTCAGGTTATTCAAAGACGATGCATAATAATGAGACTTCACATTAATGTCAATGGTGTAATTTTCACTTCCATTTTTGTTCAAGTGGTTGTTAAGTTAGTTTGTAGAATTTTCAAATGTGCTGTTTGCAAGATTAGTTGCAAGATAAATCTCAATGTATGAACTGAAAGTAAGTTGTAATCTCAATGACTCTTCCTGATATGAATATACATTGTTCAGGTTGCCAAAAAAATTGATTGAATGGCTGCAGTAGCAGCATAACAAGATTTTTTTTAATTTTTTTTTCCGCATAGAGCCATGTTAATTTGGTGATAGAAAACAGGGCTCTATAACGAGTAATAGAGCCCGTTTTCCTAACCGGGCTCTATATGAATTTGGAATAGAGTCCCCTCCCCTTTGTGCCCGTGTGTAAAACCGGGCTCTATGACCATTTTCAACCTGGCTCTATGCCCTTTTTTGTAGTAGTGTGGTGGTATCGTTTTCCACAAATTTACCACAACGAGTTATATATTTTCATTCTTTTGAGTCGTATCATTCCTAATTATTAACAAAACTGTTTTTATAAACATCCTATGAGCTATTTTCGATAGCAAAAGGTTGTGTTAACGCAAACAACTTATCGTGCGATCAGAGGTTGATGCCATTTCTCAACGACCACGTACTGGAAATGTGACAAAAGTAAGAAAAGAAGCAAACATTCATCACAGTAAGTCTTGGAATAGCGATGAAAGTCTTATCATATGTGTTGTTTAAACTATAAAGATTAAAATGAATTATACAATGATAAGAGAAGGAAAAAAAAAAAAATTCCTTAACGATTATAAATAAATAAAACATATAATAGATTTTTTCATAACTAGTTTCCTATACTTGTTGCGAGCTTTTTCACATTTTTGTGTTTTGATATTCCAAAATCAGCATCTGCTTGTGAACTTTGTATATGAATCATATTTGAACTATCAACATCGCCTTCGACCCCTTTACGTTTTATTTTTTCACTGAATGAATCATTATTCACAGGCATATTGATATCTGCATATCAAAATAGCTAATTATTAGCACATTAATATAAAAACATAGATACGCATATCAATCAATAACAATAATCCAGCAAACGTATGAAGATTATGTCAAGGAAACTCACCTGGATTCGAAAGAAACCAAAGAACGAGAGCACATAACATGAGAACGAGAGGAATAAGATGGACAGCTTTTTCAGAGAAACGAACACGTCCTAATTTATCTTTCTTAGGTGTGCTAGGAAACGATGAGGTTTCATATTGTGGCAATTCATTGGCTTCCAAAGCCAATGCTCTAAGCGCAGGTGATACTGCCTTAGACGTTGGCGAATGAGTGTAGTAACTATCATCCAAGACTTTGCTTGTGCTGACCGATCTAAACATGTTTTTATTTTTTGTTTTGTGAATTTTTTTGGTTCGTTTAATGTGATGGACAATGAAAAAGAACCCAATTTATGGATAAATTGTGGTAAAGGAAAAATGGGAAGATCAAAAAGTGCGGCTTGAGTTATGGGGAGTTTGTTATGATATAGACATGTTTTAAGGTTTGACTTTTGCATGGATCTTGCACTAAGGTTTTTTTGGACATTGATTTTGTTGTGTCTTTTTCTCTATTTTTCCACAAAACATGTAACAGTTGTGAATTTGATGCATAACTAAATATGGCAAAAAATAATTAATTGTGATAGATATCAAAACAATGTTATTTACTTATTCTTATATCTTTGGACAATATATGTTTATGATGTTGTCTTTATAAACCTTAATGATATGTGCGTGCTGTAGCTTTGGTATACATTTTTTGGATTATATTTTAACGCCAATATTTTCATTTTGTGTTTATACAATTTTACACCAGTTTTTTCACAAGATGTTGTCTAACTAATTAGCACCAAGTATGAATAAACAATGAAGTCTGTATCTTAATGGGTTTTTACCAAATGATTTCTATGGGATTCAACCTATCATATTAGTCAAATGATGCGAAGTCAAATATCTTTTTATATAAATTACACTTTTTTATGTAGTTTTCATCATCAACTTTTAGGAGGCGTTTGGTGTGTTTATGAGAATGACTATGGATATAGGTATGGGAATGGGTTTGTAAAACCCACCATCATAGGTGGGTATAAAAAATGCCTAATTTTTATAGGTTTCATACCCATTTTCAAAAGCCAAAACCATAACCAAACACCCCTTAAGTGTTATTATACCATGTTGTGACCAATTTGTCATTAGTCTTAACAACTAACTAGCCTGCAATAGACTATAGACCAACTGTGATTTATTTGAGCTCAAACAATGTGTTTCCCAATGGATGTTGAATAAAAGCTGTTACAAATTTGAACTATTTGATGAAATGGTGCATAATATTAACAGATGTTTCTTTCTCTGAACAAAATGGTACATTTTTCTGCAGTATAAAGCTTTCTATACGCCGCTCTCTTGTTGTGAAAAACAGGTCTTCAAGTCAGTAATGTATACTGGTTCAGAATACTAATACCACAAAATAAACTAAAAAAAGGATCATTTGTATGTACAAGGAACTTTCCTCTATCTCATAAAAGCATTCCAAAAATTAATAGCTCACAAGCATTGCTGCTAGTTTCGTATTCCTTGCAGCGTTTTTTAATTTCTCAAGTGCAACAAGTCCAACTTGCCTAACTCGCTCCCTTGACAAGCCTTTCCTGAAATAGTAATGATATATATAAGAACAGATGAGATACAGAGCAAAAGTAATGCATTTATATCTAGAAGTTTAGAGACAAATAATGAAACTTGAATTTGATTATGTCTAACTCCATGGTGAAAGCACGGGTAATCACGGTGTACTTACTAAAACTCCAAGGTGCAAAAAAAGGTTCAAATTTTGAGCTAATGATTTGTTAAATTCGGTTACAGGCCTGCAATTGAATGTTGTCCATTTTGTGTTGCAAAATGTTTGTATTTAGGTTCATACGTTACTTTTAAAGGTATGTGCATTTCAGAGGTAGCAAAATGGGTCGGTTGGGTAATGGGCCAAATGGGTAGTTCATTTATGCAGGCCAAAACTGTAGTTTTAAGCGTTGGTCAAAATGGGCTGGGTTGGGCAGATCCTCTAACCACACCCTATAATGCTAAATATGATTTCAAAATATTACAGTATTACAATGTAATCTACCTTTTTTCAAAGAGAAAACTCAAGAGGTATTTATGCACTCGGAATACATGTCGGCATGACTTTCAACCCGCTCAACCCATTTAACCCCAAAAAAATGAAGAGTTTTGATATATAGACCTAAATTGAGAGACCTACAAATAAGCCTAATTTTCTTATTGGTACACTTGTCACTATTTTCTACAACTTGCTTATTTTTCTTTTTTATTCCTAATTTACCCATTGATAATTAGTTTCTTAAATTTACAGCACAATTTATTTTAACAAGTGCAGAATTGCATATCGTCTTTCTTTCTCATACATATTTTCCCTCATTTTTTTAACGTGATTTTAGTTACCCACATGAATCTTTATATACAATTAAAATTTCAAATGATCTCACACTACTATTTAACTAAAGTTCATAAGTGATACAATATATAATCAAAACTGATGTTCTGTATATACCAACTAGAAAAAGAGATGAAAGGGTTCTCTCATAGCACTTGCAATATATTTACATGCAAATTAGTTTTAATTTGTTAGCCCAATAGTGGACTAAAAGTTCTCTACTGTAACGACCAACACATACAAATTGAAACTCCACCATGTACAACAGTAATATTTGAGGTTGAAAAATTGAAAGAAGAACAATGGAACCCAGTTAAATGAAAATAAAAAAACTTTAACAAATATACATGGAGGGGGGGACGGTTATACCGTAACTTACAAGAAAGAATGAGAGATAAAGAAGGAGATAACCAAATTATTTAAATATTAAATAAGGGTATATTAGGAAAAACAATAATGAACGCAGTTGGGTTAATATTTAACTACGCGTGTCATCATAAGGTTATTAGGTCTATAATTAGGTTTATTTTGTTAGGTCCATGTATCATTTTTCAAAAATGAAAAACCTATTGCCACCGTATACTTTAAAAAAAGTAAAGTAAAGTAACTTCCAATACCGTCTTCCACGGGTTATGGGTCCTAATACCGTCTTCCACGGTGTATGAGAGAGGTTGAGACATAGACAGTCTTACCCCCTACATAAGGTAGAGAGGCTGCTTCCGGTTCTACCAAAGGTAGAAAAGGACCTCCGGCCTTGCAAGGGCAATCGTCTGCAACCGTGTACTTTAATAAATATTCAATGACAAGCTTGCTAGTGGATAAGTTATACCTTCTACTGATATCCTCCCAAGTGAGATATTCATTGTCGAGACCATAGTAAAGATAGATGATCTCTCTCTCCCGTTGGCCTAGAGTCGTGTTGATGAGATTTCTTAATTCATCCTGCACAATTGAAGGAGCGGTAGGAATAAATTAAACTTTTTTTAATTGGGACTTTTGTATAGATAAACACATCCATTAGATGTTTGGTGATAGACTTTAAGTACCTTGAGAGCCCCTTCATCTATTCCATGCCATGGGTTGTTGTCCGGGCAATCGTCTGCAATGTACTGCAGAAATTACATAAGAGAAGTTAAAAAAAAAAAAAATAAAAAGGGTTGAGGTGATTTCATTTTTCAGATTAAGTACAACTTACACTATGAAGAGTTTCTCCAGGAATACCATTTATGGACGGGAATGCTGCCTTGTCAAGTGAGTACACTTTGCAGACAGCCTACATTCAGAGGGCAAATAAGATTAAGAATATAACACATGAAATCCAATTAATGCAATTTAAACTTTGTTAAATAATTGTAGTACCTCAGTGGCATTTGTAACTTTCTTTCTTGACATATTTAGGGTTTCCGCAATTCTCTGTCGAATTAGAAAAATAACAATTAACTAAGAAATAAAAAAAAAGGCCAAAAGTGAACAAAACTTGCATCAATTAACTTACATCAATTGATGGGCTAATTCCCTTTCGTTCTAGTTTGGCCTTGGCATTTCTGATTGCACTTAATCTTTCATGCAAGTGAGTAGGCAATCTGAGTGTCTTAGAATTTTCAAAGAATGTTCTCGTGACACCCTGGAATGAGAAAGAAAATATTAAGTAAATAAACAGTTTTATTCAAGTAAATTTTGGAAATTCAGAAATGTATTGTAATCCTACCTGTCGTATCCACCAATAGACATATGTAGAAATCTTATGCCCCCGAGATGAATCGTATTTCTCTATCCCTCTTAGTAGTCCAATTAGACCTCCCTACATTAAACCAGGGTTAAGTTATGAGTGGAATAATAATAAATTTACAGTTACATATGCTAATATTACCAACTTTTTTATAGACTCAATATTGCATTCGTAAATGTGGACTTGCAAAGAGATCAACTACCTGAATTAGGTCAGACATATCGGCTCCCATGTGTTTATATTTTTGTGCAACAGACATCACTAGACGGATGTTACTCAGTGCCAGCTTCTCTCTTGCTAAAGTGCACTCAATCTGTTTAGTTTGCAATTCAACTCGTGAAATTTTTAAAGCAGCTGCAAGTTGCTTCTCTGTAGGTCCGGATCCTAATCTTTCATTCAGTCTGAAAATCATTCAACCATTTTTTGCTTAATAACAATTTTTGTTTCAAAGAAGTGAGACATCTAAAAAACGAGAAAGTGCATTACCTTGACCTCTCTTCTTCTAACTGTAGACCAATTTTGATCTTATCTGATAGAGCAACAACCTCTGCGTGAGTGAGCAACGCATCATTTTTTACACCTTTAAGATACCCCTTCTGACAATTTTGAAGGAGTTCCGGACTTATTATGGATCGTAACTGCTTACTTCCACCACTTTTACTTGCTGAACTATTTGCAGTTGGTGTTTTCTTCTGAGCATTTATTCGACGCTTTCTAGCAGATATCCCTGAACCTGTGACATGTACCTTTTGGCTGGTTTTCTCTGTAGTCGTTATCTCTTCCGTTGACAGGGTCCACTGTTTTTCCAACAAAGACTTGTGTAATAAGAGTAAAGCGTCGACGTTCTCATCAAAATAGTCAAACGTCTGAACCCAATGCTCTGTACTTGGATGGTCGATAGTAGTGTCTACATGTTCCTTCACAGCTCTAATGGGTTGAGTATCTCGACTATTTACAAGACTAGGACTATACTTGGATGACTTCTTTGAAACAATTATATTTGTAGTTGGGACAAATATGAAACCAAGATTGTTACTGCAGGACAGCTTTTCGTTGACTTCTGAGTAATAAGATGATGAATGCAATAACCGCTTTCCTGCTGTTAGTCCAACAACTGCATTTGTCGCCATCAAATATGTCGTGCTCGTCAGCTTAAAAGAAGTATCGCATACTTTGAGAAAGTCGCTTTACAGCAATCCCAAACTTTGCAGGAAAAATCTTTAGGTCTCTTGGATCACTTCAGATTTCTGTTAGTTACAAGGAAAGAAAGACAAGAGTGTTTAATTTAAAAAAGGGCATTTCGAATATCCTGTTGTGGACAATAATGAATAAAAGGTAAAGTAGCTATATCATTATACTGAAACCATAAGAAATCAGACACTAAAGGCAAAGATAAGCGGAAATTATAGGCTAAAAAGGTAGTACTTACTCAAAGGCTGCATAATACTATAAGGGTCATATAAGTGTCTAACTCGCAATGCTGTGATACGATCAGTCTAACAGGAACAAAACAGGAAACATTTATAACATATTCTGGAACTCCAAATCCATGCCTTCGGATTGGTATGGAACAATAAGTCCCAAGCAGGGGGACCTTATCTGATGACCCGACTATGTAGTCCGATACTCCGATCAACCCATCACCTAAACGCTGGGGTTCAATCATCTATATAGCAGAACTAAAGGTAAAACTATAACTTCTGTTGTAATCTTAACTCTAGAGTTAACAGTTGATAAAGCTCATATCAAACCTGAGATGCTAATAACATTACGTATGCTATGGCTTCAGACTTGAGACCGTATAATAACTAAACAGAACTAACTTAATATCTAACTAAACTGATTGTCTAAATTTCCATTTTCTAGCTAATACAACTATATAGATAAGCAATTATACAAGGAATCTATAGCTAACAAATCAAAAGTATGCAGTCACACCAACTTTCGGAACATTTCAACAGTCTCAATACGTCTCGGACTTATATATAAAGATTATCATATAGCAAATAAACAAACTCATTAACTTGTTTTGAGTTTTCACATGTATTCCATAAGCACATACACACAGAATCTTGTAATGACATCTATAGCAAAAACTATGTACATGAGCATATGAGATCACTAGTTCTTCGACATTACCTTAATCAAAATCGCTTCTGGCTGCTGTAATATGTTGTGTGCTTGTGTTTGTGTGTGTGAGTGAGAAAAAGTTAATGTGTGGTGTTGGTTACCTGAACAGAGAGATGGGCTGTTTTAAAGACTTTACAATATCTAAAAATAATAAATATATTCGGTTTAAACACAAGCTACTTACATCATTACAGTATTAAATTATATTTTCTTGTAAAAAAATGTTAAAGACCATGGAATATGTTACATATCTAAAGTGTCCACACAATCAAAAGTTTTATGTCATAATAGTAACTTTTGTTGTATGAGAAACTGCTCAACCAAATAAATGGAGGTTAACGTTTTGTTTATCACATGCAAGATATTTTGTATCGTAAATATTGTGAGATAATTAGTTTTCGTTTAAAAAACACCGTTACATATAATCTTGCACAATCATATATACCATCTTTATTACGTAATGTTTATAGTAATTAATTTATATTTGTTTAGGCATGTATAGAAAGACATAATTATGTTTTTGCAGCCATCTTAAAAATAATTTATGATTTAAAATATCATTTCAAAAAGTGCATAATAATTTATGTAGGATTAAATTGTTTAGGGATGCGGGCCGGGCCCACAAAATACATGTAGATAATGGGAGAAATGTTTTTATTGGATTTTTTGGATCACATATCCAATCTCCTCATGCACACGTGGACTTATCGACAGCTGCCACGTCATATGATTCGTAATGAGTTTCTTTTCTCGTTTCTCGGCCATAAGTTGAGATTGTCTAGTTGGAAGGACGTGTGGTGGCCATGTTGCTCTTTTCTGCTACATTTGTGCGGTCAAAATTACTACTTACAAAGATATGTAAATATTTACTATATTTCAGTACTTGGATTATTACCGAATTAGGCCCATTACATGTGTCTCAAGCCTCAAGGTCCGGCCCATTGTATTTTAAACTTACTAACATACTTTATGAAAAAATAAAAAAAATTGCTTAGGCATGTTTATTCTTTATATAAGTTAAACAAAGTTTGATTTAACCTAAACCACTTGGGCTTATTTTATTGTTGGTTATGAGAAAAAAAGGAAAAGGAGCTTAGCTTGTGAAATGGGAGTAAGGGTGTGGGTAAGGTAGCTTAAACAACTTGTGCTTATTAGCAAAACTAAATGTAAGAGACAACATTTGCACGTTGTTATAGCTTAATTTAGTTATTATTTTTAATAGTACAAAGAACTTACAGACAAAGCTAATAAATGTAAGTGTATGGATGCCAATATGAAATGTGTGCCAATTTTGAACTCAATCCTTCCATTTTGTCTCAAAAACTTGGTGAAGTATTATAAAGTTTTATTTTGGGTACGTGCTAACGTGAAACAATACAGTAACTTATCTTTACTATCATGTTCACACTTGTTAAAAGAACTTCAATGTATAGAAAAAATACTTTTTTTGATACCTTTTGATGTTCAATAAACACCGAAACCAAAAATTTATAAACATGATACTTAAAAGTTGATTTCCATATTGCATTTTTATTACATACACAGTGTAGTTGATTAGAAGGATATGACTAAAAGATTTATTTGCTCATCAACCATAGACCAATTTTTTTTTACAAAAACTTCATTTTCAAGAGATTTGGTGATCTAATTATTAAACCACCACTTGCATGTTTATATAACATCAAAGTAGCATTACTCATTAATGCCATCATCAATATATGGCAAGACCAGTATTTATGTTTTTTGCTCTTTTAGCCATCCTTGTCTTAGCATCAACATGCCAAGCCACAACATACACGGTTGGAGACACCTCTGGTTGGGACATAAGTACCAATATCGATTCATGGGCTCGAGACAAACATTTCGTCGTTGGTGACGTCCTTGGTTAGTATTTTTCACTCAAAACAATATTTCATTTTCACTAATGTATACTATTGATTGCGCATGACGTTATCTTTTTATGCTTTTCTTTGCAGTGTTTAGTTATGATTCAAGTCATAGCGTGAATGAGGTTGATAAAGATAGTTATGACGGGTGTAACACGACGAAATTATTACAACCAAGTAGCTATGGAAACACGACATTTACTTTAACTAAGCCTGGAAACCGGTACTTTGTATGTGGTAACAGGCTACATTGCTATGCTGGAATGAAGCTTCATGTGGTTGTTGAGGGCAAGGCGGCAGAGGAACCTGCAGGAGCTCCCGAGGCGATGGCTGGTGGTGATTCTACTGGTACAAGTTCAAGTACCCCTATTACAATTCCTTCCTCAAAAAATAACAAACCAACATCACTTGTTCCTAATTCAGCTATGTGTGTGCCTGCCGGTTTTAAGTCACTAGCTTTCGTGGCTTTTATATATCTTCTATCTTGGATTTTTTAAGAACCTTTTTGTTGTTTCGGAACTCTTATATTTGTATACTGTTAGCATTGATAAAGTGATCGTCATTTGCCTTTTTACAACTTTGTAGTGTGTCAAGTATATGTAATAGAATAGTGAAATATAGGGCTTATGGTTGGACTATGTAAACTAGCTCATGTATTGTCCAATCCAACTAAAGCCCAACCGAGTCCACACAAAGCCCACTAGGGCGTCACTTATGCACTATAAATACACCACTCCCACTTCATTTGTAGGTGTGCTTTAGAGTGTGCTTGAGAGAGGTATAGGTGTGAGTGTGTGTGTGTTCTTATGTATTGTTCTCATCTCTTATGTTAAGCTAATAGACATTCGGTTCATATATACTCTCCACGTCTCATCTATCTTTCTTCTCCTGCTAGTACCATTCGATCTATAACATATATTGTGTGTGATAAAGATTGTGCTAGTGTATTACATATACTTTGTCTCAATTCTGTTATGTAAAAGGCTCCTGTCTTACTCTTTACGATACTGTTAAGCAATTATGACAGTGATCAATAGTTGGTTTGATCATGAAACAATTATCATAGAGTAAAATCTTTGGTTATGTAGCATTTAACTTATTTGTTTGAACAGTACATCAACTGAACCAAATATCTTATACCAAACCGGTGTTGCTTTCATATAGTAATAATCTGAACAAAGTCTTGATCTACATTGGATTTGTGTTTAGACGATATCCTAATTTCTGTCAAATCATATATTTTCTCGGCCAAAGAATGCCGGCCAATAAAAGCCAAACTAAGACTACACTCATTGGCTCCACATGCAACGATTTTGGGACAACCTTCAGAGATACGCAGCTTATTAATTAGTCCTGGAAAAGATGACTTTGCAAAAAAAAATGATCATATTTCTCAAACCGAGCAATCACTTTTCGATCTGAGTTTGACGTTAATTGTTGAGTCTAAACATTATATTCCATATATTTTTCTTTAAGTGAAACGTGTAAACAAGTTGACATTGTCAGTTATTAACATAATTTTATTTATTTATTTATTTATTTATTTTTTTGTGCAAAGGTGAAATATATATTAATCTTCCAAACATATGTGCATCTTAAGGATAGAAGGAAAAGATTTGGACAGTCCCCAAATCTTATACTAACAAAACAATACTACTAAACACCATTCATCAGATATCAGACAAAACTAACAAAGATATCTGACAATACTAATCTCTGTCAAACATCATTAGACCAGAGCATTAATCATCACTGCACTGGACAAGTCATACAACACCAATTCACCTTGTTATTGCACCATACTATCTAGCTTTATTTCCATCTTACCCTCCTGCCATGATCACTCAGCTAACACCCACAGTAATCACAGCAAGATGGGTTAATGGCTTTACTAGGCACCCATAACCCTTCCACTGCAAGGGCTCTACCACTTATGCTACATTTCCATCTCAACAATGGCTTCACATAACTGGGAACACACTCCTTGGGTAAGGACCAACCAAACCTCCTGTGGGAATGTAAAGTATGGACCATAAAGTGTCATCTTTCACCACTCTCAATTCCATACTACTTACACTCCCCTCCAAGACCATTTACCCTTCACAATGGGGGACCATACTTTATGGTACATCCTTACTGAATTAGACCTCCTACTTAGCCAAATCATGTCTATCCAATTTCCTCCCAAGGCCAAATTGGACTTAAACATGTGAGGTTACCATAAGTACAGTCACACCAGATAGGACTCCAAGATACAAGGTATCACCCCATTGCAATCGCCTGCAAAACATAACAGATAGCAATAAAAGACATTTTGCTTCTGTTATCCAATAATCCAAACACCCCTTTATGTTACTGTTACATCCTTTGATTGCATTCATTGCTGGCCACCATTTATCAGAGGAGTAGGACTCTTTATCTTTCAAAATAGAGTAGTAAAAGTTTGAAACTCTCATAATTCTGCCATCATTCTTATCTGCATACTTCATTGCCCATTCCACTTTCTTAAAACTGAAACTGCACATCCCATACTTTTTCAACTTTTATCACAGCATTAGACCTTTTAGCTTTCACAGACATCAGTCTGTTCCTTATATCTTCAATAATGGCTTTAAACAAAATACACACACTTCTTGTATTGTTACTGAACAATCTTCCATTTCTTTCCATCCATAAGTGATATACTGTTGCAGCAAGGCTTAGCTTTCCAATAATCTCCCAAACACTCTTTTTGTTATTTCAACTGCTCATTTCTTTGACAATATCATTCTATGTAGTAGCCTTGATGTTCATATTAGCTTTTTCTTGAACCCTTTTCCATAATTCATTTGCATACTCACAATTGAAGAACAAATGGTCATGTGAATCTTTCTCTTTTCTGCAAAGACTACATTCATAACTCTTGTTTGGATACCATTTGGATAGCTTATCATGTGTAGTAAGTTTGTTTTTTATAGCTATCCACAGTACAAAAACATGCCTGGGAATACAGTTTGAGTACCATAATTATTTGTCCCATTCAACTTTGTCACCTTCCCCTCTAATCTCCATCCATACCTTCTTTGTGGAATACTTCCCAACTTTCCATTTACTGTCCAACCATACAGGTGTATCAGGCATATTGGTTAAGACAGTTACTGTATGTTGTTAAGAAATCCATACTTGGTTAACCACCTACTTGGCCATCTCCATCCATTATCATCAATTAAGTCAGCTACAGTAGTTTGGTCATTAAATACAGCATAGAATATATCTTTCTTACTTATCAGGGTGGACAGTGACACCTCACTCTTCCATTTGTCATGCCATATGCTTGCTACCGTTCCATCCCCAACCTTGTATCTCATATACCTGCCTACCATGTCCCTTAGTTCAAGAATACTTTTCCATCCCCAACTCTCATTCTTCTGAATTGTAACATCCCAAACACAACTTCCTTTCAATTTGACCACATTTACCCATTTAACCCATAAAGACTCTTTCCTAGCGATGGATGTCGAAGCCACATTCCACAGGTTCTTTGCCAATAGAGTTTTGTTCCATAACTCCAATGACTTGAAACCCAATCCACCTTGCTCCTTTGGTCTACAAACATCTTTCCAGGAAACTTTTGCTCTTCCTTTACTTCCCTCACCAGAACTCCAAAGGAACTTTTTGAACAATTTTTCAATATCATTAATGACAGTTTTTGGTAGCAAGAAAACAGATCCCCAATAAACCTGCATAGATGCTATAAAAGAAGCTATTAATTGAGCTCTTCCAGTATAGGACAGGCTTTTAATCTTCCAATCATTGAGCTTTTGATGGACCTTTTCAATTAATGGCTTACAGTCATTAATACCAATCTTTTTAGACACAAGGGGAACACCTAGATACTTGACAGTTAACTTACCAATTTTAAATGGTAATATGCTCTGCACTTCATCTCTGGTTTCATCATCCAAGCTGTTAATACAAATAAACCTTCAAAACGTTTATTTATATTTTACGATCCCATAACCCATAACCCGGTTTGTAACCCAAAATCCGGACTGGTTTACCCAGTTACCCGGATCCCTCGGTTTACACTAGCCGGATCCCTCTGGGAAGGGATCCGGTGGAACCGGGTGAACAGTAGGCAGTTTTTCCTATAAATGGTGAGTCATTTCTCTCTTATCTCTCACCCCTTTTAGACATTACTTCTCTCTATGTTCTAAACTCTCTAACCTCATATCCAAGGATCTTTCTATGTAGTCTCTCTTGGTGTTTCTCTAGGTTCCTTCCAAAAGGCGAGAATACAACCTCTCGAAGACGTGCAAGCTCGTGTTATGAGTTGCTTGGATTCTTCTCTTCCAAGATCACTGATAAACTCAAATAAGTACATTTTATTACCATCATTTATCCTATTTATTTAACTTGTTTTATTATATTATCTGTGAGAATTGATACGTTAATGTTTACTTTTGTAATTCTCAGGTAAAAACAAGTATTATGTGAAACTTGGCGATTTTGGACTAATTATGGAGCAAAACAAGCAAGAAGTTAAGAGTCTACTGAAATGTACAAGATCAAGACATTCTGCTCCAGATACGCCGCATCTTGCTTATTACATACGGCGCATCACTATCCAAATTTCACAAGATACGATCCAAGATACAAGAGGACATGCGCCGCATCTATAAATGGAGTTACGCCGCATCTTCTGGCGGTGTACGAATATTCCTGAATATATTAATCTTGGACCCCACGCGAAGTTAAGTCAATGCGCCGCATCTACTTATTAGATGCGCCGCATCTTACCCTCAGACAGAAACTATAAATACCCCAAAGACAGGCGAAGTTAAGAGTTGGACAGTTTTAGAAGACCGAAGTACAGAAACCCTAGGACGAATTCAGTCGATATAGCGGCACAAGACACACCTTGAACGAAGATACAAGAGCTGTAAGAAGGTCCTGCATGTATTTAATTCATTAAGTAGTTTTGTTTTATTGTGTTAGTAAACTTTAATTCATCAGGATTGGTGTCTTGTGTAATGTGACAACGGAAAGGTTGCACTCCCTTAAAACTGCTTTCCCATCAATTAAAGTTTATATGTTGATGTCTTTGGTGACTTTTATTAGTGCATTGATAACCTCTGTGTCTAGCTGAGCGTTGATAGGGTCGCCATGCCTCTGCCCTCGCCTATTTATTAGATCGCCTATGCATTCTATCGTCTGTAGAAAAGTAGGAAGAAAGATAAATAGGATAGTCATAAGTAATCATTAAGGGTTTACTCGCCGATAAGATTAGAACCAACGAGAAAGGACTTAATCTCGGTGCGTTGCATCGAACTATACACTTCATATAAAACTAGCAATAAAACAAGTGACAAGCTACTTATCAATCAGGACAGGCCTTCTTATTGTCTCGAGTATTTATCTGTGTACGTGTGTGTTATTCGCTGATTCGTGCCTATTAGTTTAGTTTATTATTTAATTGCAACCAAACCGTGCTAGTCTCTCAGGCTGAACCCCCTTGCGTTAGAATAGGTTGTATAGCTAACTTAAGATATTAAAATACTGATTAGAATAACTAGATAATACGTTCCACTCTTAGTGATCGACACTCTACTTACCATTATATACATACTGACCGGGTACACTGCTCGTTAAAGTGTGTGTGTTATTGATAAGTCGGCTAAATATAAATTTAAAACTTGAATACTGCTAAAACCACAACAACATACCGTGGGTATAAATTAGAGCACTCGCAAGCACGTATCAAGTTTTTGGCGCCGCTGCCGGGGAGTGAATTGTTATTATCTGTTAATTTGATTAGTATTTTAATTAGGTTTTTCTTTTTAATTTTTAATCTAACCGCTAACTCTGTTGTATATTAGGTTAAATTGCATTCATTGTATTATTTTGCATATTTTCTGTTTTCGTGTGTTTTTATTTTCTTTTATTTGTGTTTATTTTGGTTTGTTTTTATTTGTTTTTATTTTTCTGTTTTTCTGCATACTGCTATCGTTGTACTGAGCTAATATAAACGATACGGCGCATCTATTTTCTTAGATACGGCGTATTGCGTTTAATTTTTATAAAATACAACGCGTTTAATTAATTCGATACGACGCATCTTTCCCCAAGATACGGCGTATCTGTTTTTAACAAGAAATTTTTTTTTCTAAGCGATAACGCGATACGACGCATCTGCTTTAGCAGATACGGCGTATCTATTATTTTTATTAAAAACAGTTTTCGAATTATCAAACAGATACGACGTATCGATTTTTATCGATACGGCGCATCTTCTGAATCAAAAATCTTGTATTTTGAAACGTAACGAAAATACGGCGCATTAACTTTTGTTAATACGACGCATTTAATTTTTAATAAATATATTGATTTTTGGTAATTAACACTGATACGGCGCATTCTACTTTATAAGCGGCGTATCTATTTTCTGAATAAAGTCTGATTAAATTTTAACGATTATAAGATACGGCGTATCCAACTTTTTGGATACGGCGCATCGTCTGCAGATATCAGTTATTTTTATTCTTATATCCGTTTCTAAATTCATTAATTTCTCTTCTAGCGAACAAATCCTACTGAAGATTTTACCTATGATGACAGGTTTTGCTATGGAAGACATGTCAGTGAACGGATATCTTGCTAAGGAACTCTTGCTTTCGGATTCATTCGATGTGAAAGTTTTTGATGATGTCAACTTCAATGTGCTCATGATTGATGCCGATTTATTTTCTTGGGAAACCCCTCTTAAAGCTACTTATAAGGAATTTAAACGCTTATGCAATATTGAAGATGGGATATTCTCTTATGATTTACTAATGAGCTACACTGAAGATGAATTGCTACTCTTATGGCCCATCATTGAATCTAAAGGATTGACTTGGACTACTATTGAAAAGAATGATGGGAAATTCCAAATTGAATACATGAACTCAAGCAATAAAAGCTGTGGTGGAGGCAATACCCAACCTATACAAATCTCTTACATGCCTTATTCCGAACAGTACTGGGGATTAAATGAGAACTATCTGGACGATGAAAGAATTTATGCTGTGTCGGAGTTACTATTTCATGGCAGGTTGGTAAGGTTGATGGACATCTCCCTCGAAGAATGGCTTGAACTTAAATACGGTAATCCTAAATTTGCTCCTGTAAATGAAATCAAACGCATTGTGACCTCATGGTTGACACGGAGTTTTAGGGAACAATTTAACGAGTTCATGGAGATAAGGAGGAAAATGATTGGAAAAGCTTGCTTTGACGTTGACCACGATCCTAACAATGTTGATTTTTCAGATTTGTTGGCTAGTAAGTTCAATAACCATAAGAGCATGGATCGAGCTACTAAAGATGCGTTATGGGTATATTGGATGAGAGGAGAAGATGAAGAAGTAGAGAGCGACTATGGGTCGTCACTTAATGATTCAACAATCAATGAGGGCATTAAAGAATTATTCGGCATAGACATTGATCTGTTCAATTATGAGACACCTTTGTGCAAACAATTCAAAGAATTTAATTACCTTCTTCAAGTCGACGATGATGTGCTAACTGGAGATCTACCAGGATTCAAGACTTATGATGATTTCAAAAAAACCTGGTACTACGATTGGAATGACCAAATACCATGGGTTTGGGATAAACCATGGGAATTTGAGCACATTAATCACACTTGTACACCTTTCTGTTTCAAGGATGGGAGTAGTGTATGGCCGACCTGTGATTATAAGAATGATGGAACCTGTAATGGGGGAAGTATAATTGGAATGAAACGGGTTGGAAACGATGTAACCTTTGAAGACTATGAGTGGTATGAAAATGTTGAAGACTACCCACAAAAAGCGGAGGCTTTGCAAGAAAAGGGTAGAATCGAATACTTGAAAGAGCTAAAGGGAACATCGAACACTACTTTCTGGAAATGGGTGCATGAACAATTTGATGATTACACGAAGCTTAGTCGACGCTTACAATGGGAATTAGAAAGAGAGTGGGAGGCAATTCAAGATGATAATAACGATGAGTCATTAATTGATGAACTAGATGACTATTTGATTAAGGATCCTTATTTTAAGTTTGTTGATAAAGACGAATAAGAATTCATAAAAAGAAAGTGTCAACTACTTGGGATCCCTTATAATAAGCCACCCATGATTATTTCTGAAAAATTCAAAGTCATTAAATACTCTTTGGGACCAGATGAGGAATATGTTGCGACGAAGACCAAGAGTTATACTAGATTAAGTCGAACGGAAGAAAATGTTGTGGAGCTATACGGAAACATCTTTCGGATGAAAGAAGAAGGATGGACCGTGACAAGAACTAAATAAAGAGCTGAACGTGAGTCTAACTTGAAGACTCTGGAATAAAGACAAGTGCTGACCGGGAGACAACCCGGAAAATTTCTACTATTCTGTTCTGTGTCGAGTCAGTCAGGCCCGCAGAGGATACAGCGCATCTCAATCCCTAGATGCGACGCATCTCCTGCACTGGTCATATCTTACTTTATTTTTTTTGAATTTTTACTTTCGACCTTTAAAACTTTTTGTCAGTTTATTTTAATGCGGCGCATCCCTAGTTAAGGATGCAACGCATCTTCTATTCTGATTCGTATTTGTTCCAGGCTCGATACGGCGTATCTTCTTCCATAAGATACGGCGCATCGACTGACTTGATGATTTTCAATTTTAATTTTTATGTTTTATTTTTACTAACTACTAATGTATTATGCAAGTTTGAACCTTCTTAATTTAGGTGTGTTTAAAGCCTTGGTGGTATTATAGATTCCTGCATTTCCTGTGGATACATCAATTATGAAGCTTAAACGTTCTAATTCACAAGAAGTTGATTTTTGCTCTTATACTAATGGAGGATCATACCGAGCAAATCTCAGGGGAGTTTTTCTGTTCTAATTCTTTTATTTTCCAGTTTTTAATCTTTTATACAAACAACGAGAACGTTGATTAACTTAAGTGGGGGGATTGGAGAATTAGAACACTTAACACTTACTTGTCCTAAACTTTTCAAAATATGCTTAAAATGTGCTTAATATATCAAAATTTAAAATTTTTAGCATGTTTTTATTTGAGATCTAAGTTGCATAGCTGCACACATGACGTTATTTTCAAAAATTGTGATTTTTCAAAATTCACAAATCTATGAGTGTGCCGGTGACTTGTAAACTTTAGAACTTGGCTTGTATACTATTCGAGACCACCATAATAAGTATTATTTTATATAATTGGAATGACTTGTCTAAATTGGTAAAATTCTAGGATTACACCCAAATAGCCTTTATATGTTATGTGTTGTTAGCTAACTACACTGGTTAGTTAACCCCCGTATAAACCCTTTTGTTACTCTCATTTTTAGAGTAAGATACCCCTAGAAAAACACTCAGAGCCATTCCTTTCGTTTCTTACACCTTTGTTATAATGTTTCGTTACACCCTTACACCTTAGCCTACCCTGTAGATTAAAATCCGTGGTTGGTTAATTGCTTTAGGCAAAGTGTGTTTCATTACATTACCTGTGTTCGCGTGCGTAATTCATTATCTTTGGTTAGGTCGGGAAATTACACAATGCAATTGGAGTGAAAGTAAATATTGTATATTTTGAGTTTATTTTTCGTGTGTTTACTACTTTCACTATTACCGTTATTTCTGAAGTTATGAAAAGTATGGAAAAATTATCCAGAGTTATCATTATAGTGATGTGGTGAAATTTTACACATCTATGTATATGTTGATGTCAAAAAAAAAAAAAAAAAAAAAAAAAAAAAAAAAAAAAGAAGGAAAAGTTGGAAGATTGTTTTTACCAACTTATGTAAAGTTTTGTATTAAGTGGTCGATATCACCACTAGTTGTTGTATATTATATCTATGGATTGAATGGGAGTTGAACGTTATGGGAACGCCAACTAAAGGATATTCTTTGATTGAGATCTTGTTGAGTATAATTCGTGTCTACCTAAAAGCGTGTGTTTTAAGTGTTAAAGCGTGAGTTATTCAATGATATGAGTCTTATTCATGGGATGGTTGGGATAGTGATTAACCACACTTAGGATTTTAATTTATCTGTTTTGTTTATTTTTTATTTTTACACCAATTTATATCCCAAATATCATCCATACCCTATATTATTCTTTATCCAAACCTTTGATTTATTGAGATTAGGGATTTGAGCAATCTTAAGTATTGTAGTCGTGGATTCGGCTATGTATTTATGATTTTGTCGCCCTTTTTGATATAATATTATTGGTGAAGATTACTTGGTCCTATCTTTAGCCTATTCGAGTTAAGGATTTGAGCAATTGCAAGTATCGTGTTCGTGGATTCGATCATGTATTTGTGATTTTGTCGCCTTTTCAGGAATTTGAAATCGATAGAGATTAAGAAGAATGATTAACCCTTAACCAACAAACCCTTTTTACCGCTTTAGACTTGTTATTCCTTGGCTTTAGTGGGGGAGATGTGTATACTTGCCAAGCTTATGATAGAATATTCGTCACGACTGGACAGTTAAACGATTAGATTTGCTTTTATCAAAATATTTTATTTTACTTCTAATTCGTTAAGTGTTTGGTTGTGTGACTATGAAAAAAATGAATACATGCTTAAATATAAAAATAAATCCTAATATCTTTTAGGATACATTTTCATAAAATTAATTCTAAGGTTTACTTGGGGACAAGTAAAGTTCAAGTGGGGGGATATTTGATGAACTCAAATAAGTACATTTTATTACCATCATTTATCCTATTTATTTGACTTGTTTTATTATATTATCTGTGAGAATTGATACGTTAATGTTTACTTTTGTAATTCTCAGGTAAAAACAAGTATTATGTGAAACTTGGCGATTTTGGACTAATTATGGAGCAAAACAAGCAAGAAGTTAAGAGTCTACTGAAATGTACAAGATCAAGACATTCTGCTCCAGATACGCCGCATCTTGCTTATTATATACGGCGCATCACTATCCAGATTTCACAAGATACGATCCAAGATACAAGAGGACATGCGCCGCATCTATAAATGGAGTTACGCCGCATCTTCTGGCGGTGTACGAATATTCCTGAATATATTAATCTTGGACCCCACCCGAAGTTAAGTCAATGCGCCGCATCTACTTATTAGATGCGCCGCATCTTACCCTCAGACAGAAACTATAAATACCCCAAAGTCAGACGAAGTAAAGAGTTCGACAGTTTTAGAAGACCGAAGTACAGAAACCCTAGGACGAATTCAGTCGAAGTAGCAGCACAAGACACACCTTGAACGAAGATACAAGAGCTGTAAGAAGGTCCTGCATGTATTTAATTCATTAAGTAGTTTTGTTTTATTGTGTTAGTAAACTTTAATTCATCAGGATTGGTGGCTAGTGTAATGTGACAACGGAAAGGTTGCACTCCCTTAAAACTGCTTTTCCATCAATTAAAGTTTATATGTTGATGTCTTTGGTGACTTTTATTAGTGCATTGATAACCTCTGTGTCTAGCTGAGCGTTGATCGGGTCGCCATGCCTCTGCCCTCGCCTATTTATTAGATCGCCTATGCATTCTATCGTCTGTAGAAAAGTAGGAAGAAAGATAAATAGGATAGTCATAAGTAATCATTAAGGGTTTACTCGCCGATAAGATTAGAACCAACGAGAAAGGACTTAATCTCGGTGCGTTGCATCGAACTATACACTTCATATAAAACTAGCAATAAAACAAGTGACAAGCTACTTATCAATCAGGACAGGCCTTCTTATTGTCTCGAGTATTTATCTGTGTATGTGTGTGCTATTCGCTGATTCGTGCCTATTAGTTTAGTTTATTATTTAATTGCAACCAAACCGTGCCAGTCTCTCAGGCTGAACCCCCTTGCGTTAGAATAGGTTGTATAGCTAACTTAAGATATTAAAATACTGATTAGAATAACTAGATAATACGTTCCACTCTTAGTGATCGACACTCTACTTACCATTATATACATACTGACCGGGTACACTGCTCGTTAAAGTGTGTGTGTGTTATTGATAAGTCGGCTAAATATAAATTTAAAACTTGAATACTGCTAAAACCACAACGACATACCGTGGGTATAAATTAGAGCACTCGCACACACGCATCAATCACAGAAGTGAATCTTGTTCTTTTTTTCTTCTCAAAGGGTGTTGTAGATGTGTTGAGTCGATAGGTGTAAATGGACGTTGGATCCTTTAGTCGAGTTGTGCTAGACGTGTTGGTTTGGTCCGCCGTGCTAAGGACCCGGTATCTAGCCTTGTACCGGATAAAGTGTAGGTGACGAAGGTTTGGTCTACCTTGTGTGAAAGACCCGATATCTAGCTTTGTACCGGATAAAGTGTAAGCGACGTTGTAAAGACTTCTCCGCCATAACAAAGGAGTTTGTGTTGTGCAGTGATTACGAACTCTCGAGTAGGCGACTTGGGGAGTGGAGTAGGGCAAAGAAGGTGTCCTTGTAGCCGAACCACTACAAATACTTGTTTTGTGGTTGTGTCTCTCTATCTTTATCTCGTAGCTTAGATTTATATGCTTTAATCTATCAATATCCAACACGTCAAAACTAGATTGACATAAGTCGATCTATAAGTTTTAAGAAGTGATTTTAATCGGTAAAACTATTCAACCCCCCCCCCCCTTCTAGTTTTCTACACAAGCTACCACAGAACATTGTGCATTTTCCAAGATTAGGGTATAGACCAGAGATAGCACTAAATCTTTCCAAAGCCTTCTTCACTGTTTGAACTGATATTGCATCACCATGACATAGCATCAAGAGGTCATCAGCAAAACTCAACTGTGTGATTTTTAGCTTCCTACATCCAAAGTGGTATTTGAACATTCTATTTTTGCTCACTTCATTCTTTGTAATCAGGTTCAGTACTTCCATGACAATAGTGAAAATATATTGGGAGATAGGATCTCCTTGCCGTAAGCCCCTTCCACGTTTAAAATCACCATACCTCTCACCATTTACACACAAGGTGAATTTAGAAGATGTTATGCAGACCATAATCCATTTGATCATTTTATCAGGAAAATTGAAACTTCATAAAGTTTCTTCAATAAAACTCGAACTCACTGTATCATAGGCCTTCTGGATGTCTATCTTGAAAGCACATATTTTAGGACCATTTGAGTAGTTATAACCTTTCAGTAATTCCTAAGTGAGGAGAATATTGTCTGTAATGGCCCTTCCTGGAATGAAAGCACTTTGATTCTCATCTACTAAATAACTCAATGCCATCTTGATTCTGTTTGTAAGGATTTTGGAGATGCATTTGTAAATCACATTACTGTAGGCTATAGGCCTGAAATCAGAAACCTTATGAGGGGTTTCCATCTTAGGGATCAAAGTTATTAGGGTAGCATTGATCTCACCCACAAGTTTACTAGTTTGAAAAAATTCTTTGATAGCTCCACAGAAATCATCCTTTAATAATATCCCAAGATTTTTTTATAAAACTTTGAAGTGTAGCCATCAGGCCCAGGGGCCTTATTTTCCTCAATGTCAAATAAGGTTGCTTTGATTTCAAAGTTTGTTACTTCCCTGGTCATATAATCACCATTTTCCTCTAATACTTTCTTAGAAAATAGGTTATTATCCTCCTCATCCATGGTCTGCACAACAGAACTTGTACCCAAAAACTTCTCAAAATGCTTTACAAATTGTTCAGCAACTTTTTCATTTTCATATCTAGTACCAGCTTCATCACAAATAGCTAGAATTCTATTTCTGTTTTGTCTTCCCTTAAGCACCTTGTGAAAATAAGCAGAATTCCTGTCCCCTTCTTTTAACCAAATTACTTTTGCTCTTTGAGCTAGAAGTTTTTCCTCATCCTCAACTGCAACTTTGTAATCATTGAGAGCTTTGACCTCCTCTTCTCTGAGATTATTATTGGTTGGATCAGCATCAATTTGGGTTTGCAAGCAACAAACTTTTCTTTTTGTTTCCAACACTCTTTCAGTAAGGTTGCCATTCCTCCAATTAATTTAATTTAGATGAGGATTAAATGCTTTCAGTTTCTTGACCAAATTAAACATTCTATGCCCTTGCATCTTCATCTTCCAATGCTCATTAATGATACTTTTAAATTCCTTTTTATTAGTAGTGTATGTTGGGAATTAAATGTTCTGAAGATTAAGTATCAAGAATTACAAGTATTGAAGGTTAGTACTGCTGAGAAGAATACTCTAACAGTTCCAACTGCTGGTGTATATCTTAGAACTGTTCAAGTTATATCTAACCGTACTAACTGATGTTGGTACTGGTAGTACAAAGAAGGTACTGCTAGTTGATACTGCTGAGTGGATAATTGTCACATATACAACTGCTGGTTGGATAAGTATTGAAAATATATTTGTGTACTAAAGTCAAGTATATACGGTAGATAATATCTTTTAACAAAGTGATCAATTACAAGTTGTGTTCTCAGATACATGTTGTATCTTATGTACTGACACACTCAAGATAAGTTAGCAAGTAGTTTACAATATTGTAAAAGATCTTTCTTGTAATATAAAAGAAAGATCTTAGACTAGAAATATGTGTGTTAAAAAGTGTGTGTTAAACTTATAGTGCAAAATATCTCTCTCAAGAACAAAGAACAAAAACAATATCACAAGATATAGAAACATAAGATTCAAGGTTGTAACCCTAGTGATAACTCAAGATCACTCGTATTATTATCTTAATAATATTGAATCATTTGGTGATAATCTTTCATTGTTCATTGTCATATAACAAACACAACTGTTCCATTTCCATAACACAAATAACCTTCTAAGTGTGATTAAGTAGATTCCGCATTCTTAATCATATAAACTCAATATATCATACACACAAAGTACAAAAGGTTTAACCACCTTAACCGTGTGTCGAATCCTAACAAGTGGTATCAGAGCGAGGCTGATATAGTTGATTTAGAAGAAGAAGATTAAGAAATGGATGTTCAAGATACTGCTACACATGTTGCTGCAAAGTTGCCCATGATCAAACAAAATGAGCTTGAGTTATGGAGGTTGAGAATTGAGCAATATTTCATGGTCCAAGATTATGCTCTCTGGGATATCATTACATATGGTGATTCTTTTTCACTAGGCTATTCAGATGCTATCATTGACGGCAAAACAGTAAGACAAAGAAATACTAGACCAGTTTCAAATGAAGAAAGGATATAGAAGAGAAATGATCAAAAAGCAAGAAACTTATTGCATATGACCATTCCTGGTGAACAAATGCTATCCTTTAGCAAGTATCCAGATGCAAAAACTCTTTTTGAAGAGATTTGTGCATGGTTTGGTGGTAATGAAACTACCAAGAAAACATAAAAGACATTGCTGAAACAACAATTTGAAAATTTTAGTTCAAATAGCAATGAATCTCTTGATAAGCTGTTTTCTAGATTACACAAGCTTGTCAGTCAGCTAAGTGTATTGAGTGTTGAGATAGCAAAGGAAGATCTCAACATGAAGTTTTTGAGAAGTCTACCTGATGAGTTCCATACTCATGTGGTTGTCTGGATGAACAAGCCAGATATTGAAACTGTGACATTTCGTACTTTCATGTCACTAATTTTTATATTTTAATTACCTAACTATTTTATTTTTATTATTTTATTTATAATTAACTTCGTCGGAAGTTATCCGCGTACGACATAACACGTTCAATTATTCAACCGACACTAGACCATGTCCAGTCTACACTTTTTATACACTTTTGGTTCCTTACAATTCTATTTTAAAAGTCACTTTTCACTTTTTCCATTTTTACGTAAACCTTGCACCTTTTACATTTTACGCGATTTAAATCCTCGTTTTAAGGTTTTAACCTCGTCTAAATCTTCCAATAAATTCACCACTCATCTAAATTACAAAAATATGTCATGAAAACAAATTTTAATATTTTTGGAAGTTTTTATATTTTTACGTTACCCGGTATTGCATTACGTGTCTTAAAAACCCTACGTTTGAGTACCGGGAGCAACCTACACTACACAATACACTCTATACTACAACTAATGATAAAAATATGCATTTTAGGCCTTGTTACATAGTTTGTAACGCCTAGGCATGCAAAAGCCTCAATATTTGTCCAAAAACTTAAGACAAGTGTCTTCCATAACTTTCCTTAAGGTCTATACTTCCCATATCCCAATTCCACTATCACTTTTACATGCAAATAAGATCTAAAACCTGCATTTTCCTCTCTACTTGGGCGTGGGATCTCAAGGCTAAAACACAAAAATATTGTGTTAATTCTATTGAAGATTATACAAGAGTAAAGGCCTTGAAGTGCTAGTAGTACTCTTGGTTTGTTTTCTTCTTCAAAAGCATGGTTTTCTAGAGTTTCTTCAAGGGATTTTCGTGGGTTTCTAAGATGTCTCCATGGCTGTGATTTCAAGGTTTCAAGATGTTTTAAAGTATTCTTGGTGGTCTTGGAAGCTAGGGTTATCTTCTTTGGTGTTCTTGGCTTCTTGGGTTTTCTTGGTTTCTTGTTGTTAATCTTGTTCTTCATCTTTTGTAAGGAACCAACACTCACATTTTCTTTTGTTTCTCTACTGTATTTTCATGTAATTTATGTATTTTGTATGTTATATAAGTTCTTGATGCTTGAATATGCTTGGTACATACTAAAAATTACAAGAAAACACTAAAGGACTAGACATGCAAACTGTGATTCTGAATCAGGGGAAAAGATGGAATAAACTGTACTAATCAGTAAACATTGGTCATAAACTAAAAATATGGGGTTGTAGATCTATGTCTTGCGGTCGTTTTGACGGGTATTTCATTGAATAACTCATTACGATGATTAAACTAGAAATATTTTGGTGAAACATGTTACATCCTGAGTAACAGATTTGAAACGTATAAAAGTCATTTTTTTTGTGAATAACCCACTGTTACTCAAAGAATAAAAGTTTTAGATAACATCTTAACTTAAACGTGGCCGCAAGAATGAGGTTAATTGGACTTGTAGAACTCTAGATATCGCACTTTTCGCGGGACTGTTGTAATATTAGAAACTTCTGAAGTGAATAATATGGGTAAATGGGTAACTTTGGTACTGTATTGTAATTTTTGACTTAGTGGGACCCACAAAACTTGTTAGTACAGATGAATACCTTTCCGGGGATATAAAGAACTTAATTTTTTGACTTACGGTTTGGAAGTAACGGATTTTTGGAAATGAACAAGTTATTAAAATTTCCATCAGCATTAGGATAAAAGTATAAAAATGTTTTCACTTTATAAAAATTGGACATTTAAGTATATTGTTGAACCATCTAATATAATTTGAACCTTTAGACTTAATTTGAACTTTTTGACTAAAATTGAACCCTTTGACTAAAGTGAACCCTTAGACTTAAATTGGACCCTTAATACTTATTTTGGACTTAAGGATGAAAATAGACATAAAACTTGAAGTATTGTAAGAAATACATTTTATACCTGTAAATCATTTTAAATGCCAAATTAAATCTTGATACTTATTTAAACTTTATGTACCAAGCATAATTGAGATTGTAACTTATATAGCATATAGTAATGATTGTATCATTATTCTTAGAAGCTAAGACACGCGTATATATTCTAGGTTGCTCGTAAGATTCTTGCGGTTATTTCTTCATTACTTCATTTTGATCGTTCGCTTTGCTATCGGTGAGTTCATAGCCCCACTTTAATTCTTAAACTGTTTATAAACCCATTGGGGGAGATACATGCTAGTTTTACAAACTGAATACAAGTAGTTTTTGGTATGCTGGACCCGATTACATGATTATAGTTATTGAGTAAACTTTTGCTACTTAAAGCCCCACATTTCATGAACCGTTAATTCCGTTGGGAACGCTAGTATTATGAATATGCATATTGGGCCTGACAAGCCTGTTTGGATGAGTAGCGCTCATTGGTCTAACGGGTAGCATAATATTTAGAAGATCTTGGTAAAATTTGCAAACTTACCACTTGGGGTACATTACTTATCACAGTTAAGGTTCGGTGCCATGAGCTCAAACTATAATCATATTACACGACTTGTATTTGTTACTTGTCACCTGATGAAAATACTTGTATTCAACTTATTATTTATTAAACTCTATGGATTCACTCAACCTTTGTGTTGACTTTTTAGCATGTTTATCTCAGGTTCGCAAAGTGTTAAATGCTTGGATGGGCGTGCAAGGACATGGATGGATGGACACGTGTTATTTCACATTCGATGGAACTCAAAAACTTATATTGTGTCTAAATTATGAACCTTTTGGACTCTTGTCCTATTTAAAACTTTTGGGACTTAAATTGTTAAACTCTGATTTTATCAAATGAGAACTTTGTTTAAAAACATCTTTAAATTATTTTGATGTTTTCTATGATTTCAACTTCGATCCACAAATAACACCCAATTAAGTCTTCCGCTGTAAAACAAGTCTTCCGCTGTAAAACATGATTTTTGGGGGTGTTATAGAAACCATGAAACTCAATGATTTGTTCAATAACTTCAAAATTGTTGAACAAAGTCTAAAGAAGTCTGGAATCTATAGTACTAGTTCTGGGAATGTGGCACTCTTGTCATCTCTTAGTATTAGTAAGTCAGAAGAGGTAGATGAAGTTGAAGGTGTTTCTATTGCTACATATGGTGGTCCTTCTACTAGTTCACAGAAGAATGTTGCTGGACTTGGAGATCCATCATTCTATGTATTCATGTCTAGTCAAACTAGTGGTTCTTCTCTAATTCATGAAGATCTTGATCAGTTGGATGATAATGATTTGGAAGAGATGGACATCAAATGGCAGGTTGCTTTGCTTAGCATGAGGGCTAAGAAGTTCTGGCATAGAACTGGTAAGCAGATTACCATTGATGGTAATGAAACTGGTGGGTTTGATAAAAAGAAAGTAGAGTGTTTCAACTGTCACAGGTTAGGACACTTTGCTAAAGAATGTAGAAACCCAAGGAAGCAGGATAATAGAAGCACATGGTATAGGCAAGAGAAGAAGAAGGAAGTCACAGTTGAAGAACCAAGGGCTATGCTAGCCATAGATGGGATTAACTATGACTAGAGCTTCATGGCTGATGAAGAGGAAGCACCAACAAATGCTGCTCTTGTGGCCACTGAGACTGCTCTAATGGCCTTCTCTGATTCAGAGGTAAATTCCATAACCAAATGTTCTGAATCATGTTCTGCTCTTAAAGATAATGAAGAACTTAAAAGAAAAGCTGATAATAGGCGAGAAGAACTAATTATTGCCTTAGCCAATTTAAGTAATCATAAAAGAGCTATAGGTGTACTTGAAAGACAAATTGCACATTTTCAAGGTAATGAATCTAAGTTTACTGATGATTTAAATGCTCTAAAAAGAGGCATAGCATTTAGAGATGAATTACTTACTAATCAAAGTAAACAATTAGTTGAAGCCAATAATAAAACTAAAAATGTTAAGATAACTGTAGATGCTTTAGCTCATGCCTCAGAGGGAATGAATAAGATTTGGGAAGCTCAAGTAATCGATAAAGCTAAGTCTGGTTTAGGATACAAATCTGTTCCTCCACCATATAGAGGTGTTCCTTCACCTCCAGGTGTTGACCTAGCACACACAGGTTTTGCTGAGTTTCAAGAATCAATAATGGAATATGGTTCTAAGGTCACTAAGAGTCCTAAGATAGAAAAAGTAAGTGAAAGTTTAGATAAAACTTTACTTTATCATGACAAGGTGTCCTTTGTTAAGAAAGGAGATGCTATAGTTGTTGAGGATAGTACAACTGATAGTGATGAAGAAGATCAGGTTATGTCTAAACCTGAAGTGGTTAAGAAAGTAGGAACAAGTGTTCCTAAGATAGTCAAACACAATACTGATAAGCCTAAATCAAACATTAAGTATGTTAGGCAACCAGTTAGATATTGTGAGCAATATAGAACCACCAACAAGCCCAGAGGTAACCAAAGGAATTGGAATAACCTCAAGTCTCATCAACTAGGTGATGACTTTGCTTTTTATAACAAAGCTTGTTACACATGTGGTAGTTTTGACCATCTTGCAGCTTTCTGCAACCATTGGGTAACTGGGTATGAAAACAATAGGGTGAATTTCAAAAGGCAAACTCCTCAAACTCACTTTCACTCTAGTTCTAGTGTTAATAGAAAAAAACCCAGAACAGTCTCAAATAAGTCTATCTCAAACACAGATCCTGCTGGTAGACAAATGGATCCTGCTGCTAGACTAATTGTTCCTGCTGCTCGACCATTTATGATTGTTAACCCAAAATCAACAGCTAAGAGTGCAAAAACATTTTTCAAACATGCACCAAAGACTGTTCTAAGGCCCATTCAAACAAAAGCAGTGGTCCAAAAACAAGTTTGGAAACCAAAGGGTTCAACTGCAAAACTAGCAGTTAATACTGCTAGTCCAGCAGTTAATACTGCTAGGAAAGCAGTTAATACTGCTGCTAGGAAAGTAGTTAATACTGCTACTTGGAAAAACAGGGCAAATGCTGTTAAGGCCTCAGCATGTTGGATTCTTAAATCCAATGTTGCATCAACTGTCCTTAAAAGATTAAATTACATTGATGCAAGGGGTAGATCCAAGTCAGTAATGGCTTGGGTCCCAAAAGGAAACCAATACTCCTTATTACTGTGCAGGAACATTCAACTGATAAACAAGAGGATCAAGGATACTCAGATAGTGGATGTTCAAGGCATA
Organism: Artemisia tridentata subsp. tridentata; assembly: GCA_021014915.2. Lineage (NCBI taxonomy): Eukaryota > Viridiplantae > Streptophyta > Magnoliopsida > Asterales > Asteraceae > Artemisia > Artemisia tridentata. The sequence goes on along the minus strand of CP139503.1, from coordinate 359,526,108 downwards.
TGACAGGCAACAAGTCTTATCTCTCAGATTTTCAATCAATAGATGGAGGCTATGTTACCTTTGGAGGAGGTGTTGGTGGCAAAATTTCTGGTAAAGGTACCATTAAAACTGGAAATTTAGATTTTGAAGATGTGTACTATGTACAAGAGCTAAATTATAATCTTTTTAGTGTCTCACAAATGTGTGACAAAAAGAACAAAGTTCTTTTCTGTGAGATTGAATGTCTTGTACTTTCTCCTGATTTTAAGATGCCTGATGAAATTCAAGTACTTCTTAAAATTCCTAGAAAGGGCAATATGTACAGTGTTGAGATGAAGAACATTGTTCCTAAAAAGGATTTAACTTGTCTTGTTGCAAAGGCCACATTGGATGAATCAATGAAATGGCATAGAAGGCTTGGTCATATTAATTTCAAAACCATAAATCAGATTGTTAAGAATGTTTTGGTAAGAGGTTTACCTCACCAAAGATTTGAAAATGATCAAACATGCATTGCTTGTCTTAAAGGCAAACAACACAAAGCCACTTGTAAGCCCAAGATTTTTAACTCTATTAATCAATCATTGTCTATGCTTCATATGGACTTATTTGGACCTATTTCAGTAAGTAGTATAATGCATAAGAGATATTGTCTTGTTATAATTGATGACTATACTAGATTTACATGGGTTTTCTTTCTATCTACTAAGGATGAGACTACAAGCATCCTTAAGACATTCATTACACAGATAGAAAACCAAGTAGAAAAGAAAGTGAAAGTCATTAGATGTGATAATGGGACAGAGTTTAAGAATAGAGTTATGGATGATTTCTGCAAACAAAAGGGTATTAGGAGAGAATTTAGTGTTGCTAGAACTCCACAACAGAATGGTGTTGTTGAGAGGAAGAATAGAACACTAATTAAAGTTGCTAGAACTATGTTAGCTGATTCTAAGCTACCTATAACTTTTTGGGCTGAAGCAGTTAGCACTGCTTGCTATGTTCAAAATAGAGTTTTAGTTGTACAGCCTCACAATAAGACATCATATGAACTTTTTAGAGGTAGAACTCCTGCAATAGGAATTTTTAGACCTTTTAGATGTCATGTGACAATTCTCAATACCTTAGACCATTTAAGAAAATTCGATGGTAAAGCAGATGAAGGTTTCTTTGTTGGATATTCTCTTAATAGCAAAGCATTTAGAGTATATGATGAACTCAAATAAGTACATTTTATTATTATCATTTATCCTATTTATTTGACTTGTTTTATTATATTATATATGAGAATTGATACGTTAATGTTTACTTTTGTAATTCTCAGGTGAAAACAAGTATTATGTGAAACTTGGCGATTTTGGACTAATTATGGAGCAAAACAAGCAAGATGTTAAGAGTCTACTGAAATGTACAAGATCAAGATCATTCTGCTCCAGATACGCCGCAACATACTTCTTACATACGGCGTATCACTATCAAGATTTCACAAGTCACAATCCAAGACAGCAAAGGACATGCGCCGCATAGAGAAATGGAGTTACGCCGCATCTTAAGGCGGTGTACGAATATTCCTGAATATATTAATCTTGGACCCCACGCGAAGTTAAGTCAATGCGCCGCATCTACTTATCCTATGCGCCGCATCTAACCCTCAGACAGAAACTATAAATACCCCAAGGTCAGACGAATTTCGAGTGGTACAAGAGGTTGGACCAGTGCCGAATTCAGACGAATTAGTAGCACAAGACACACCCTAAACGAAGATACAAGAGCTGTAAGAAGGTCCTGCATGTATTCAATTCATTAAGTAGTTTTGTTTTATTATATTAGTACACTTTAATTCATCAGGATTGATGGGCCGATGTCATGTGACTACGGAATATCATGGGCACCCCTTAAAATTGCTTTCCCATTAATTAAAGTTTATATGTTGATGTCTTTGGTGACTTTTATTAGTGCATTGATAACCTCTGTGTCTAGCTGAGCATTGCTTGGGTCGCCATGCCCCTTCCTCGCCTATCTATTCTAGCGTATACGAAACGTGGGCATCATAAATGCTCAATATTCTAGGATAGTGGGATAGACATAAGTAATCATTAAGGGTTTACTCGCCGATAAGATTAGAGCCAACGAGAAAGGGTTAATTATATACACTTCATATAAAACTAGCAATAAAACGAGTGACAAGCTACTTAATTATCAGGACAGGTCTTCTTATTATCTCAAGTATTTATCTGTGTACGTGTGTGCTAATCGCTGATTCGTGCTCATTAGTTTAGTTTTCTATTTAATCATAACCAAACCGTGCCAGTCTCTCAGGCTGAACCCCCTTGCGTTAGATTAGGTTGTATAGCTAACCTAGGATATTAAAATACTGATTAGAATAACTAGATAATACGTTCCACTCTTAGTGATCGACACTCTACTTACCATTATATTCATACTGACCGGGTACACTGCTCGTTAAAGTGTGTGTTTTATTGATAAGTCGGCTAAATATAAATTTAAAACTTGAGTAGGCATTAATACTGCTAAAACCACAACGACACATCACGCGCGCACCAAGTCTTTGGCGCCGCTGCCGTGGATATAAAAGAATTAGAGCAATACACACGCACATCAGTATACAACACAAGAACTATGATTGTAGAAGAAAATCTACATGTGGAGTTTTTGGAAGATAAATCCAATGTAGAAGGTCAAGGACCAAAATGGCTATTTGATCTTGAATCTCTAACCAAATCAATGAATTATGTGCCTGTTGTTGCAGAAACTAATGATTTTTCAGGTTCACAAGCAACAGATGAGGCAAGGTTAGAAAAGGAGACAAACCAAGATCATGTTTGGATGCCAATATGGTCAAGTACAAGTGTGGAATCAACTTCAACAACTGATGAATCTTCTTCTGGCAAAGCTAAAGAAGGTGTTGAAGATGAAAGGAAAGAAGATGGAACTCAGGAACAACAAATTGTTTCTGCTGGTGATTCTGCTGCTGGCCCTTCAGAAACGAAAGAAGCAGAATTCTCAGACAATGAGGTGGATTTCAACAATCTTCCATCAAATTATCAAGTTCCTTCTACTCCACAAACAAGAATTCACAAAGTCCACTCCCTAGATAATGTGATTGGAGATGTACAATCAGGTGTGAAGACAAGACAACAACTGATGTCTTCAGACCAACAAGGGCTTCTTGATGCCCTTTATGCTTCAAAGCAGCATGAGTTTTCAAACTCTTGCTTGTTTGTATGTTTTCTCTCACAAGATGAACCAAAGAACATTCTGAAAGCCTTAGATGATTCAAGCTGGGTAGAAGCTATGCAAGAGGAGCTTCTTCAGTTCAAGATTCAGAAAGTTTGGGTGCTAGTTGATTTACCTAAGGATGCAAAGGTAATTGGCACTAGATGGGTTTTCAAGAATAAAAGGGATGAAAGGGGTATAGTGATTAGGAATAAGGCTAGATTAGTAGCCCAAGGGTACACACAACAAGAAGGGATAGACTATGATGAAGTTTTTGCTCCAGTAGCAAGACTTGAGGCAATTAGGCTTTTCTTAGCTTATGCTTCATTTTTAGGCTTCACAGTTTACCAAATGGATGTCAAGAGTGTATTTTTATATGGCATAATTGAAGAAGAGGTGTATGTCTCACAACCTCCAGGGTTCATTGATTCTGACCATCCAGACAAAGTGTACAGAGTAGTTAAGGCTCTTTATGGCCTTCATCAGGCACCAAGAGCTTGGTATGAAACACTTGCTTCCTATTTAAAAGTGAATGGATTTCAAAGAGGAAATATTGATCAGACACTTTTCATCAAACAGCACAAGAAGGATCTTCTGTTAGTGCAGGTGTATGTGGATGACATTATCTTTGGATCTACAAGGAAGGAGATGTGTTTGGAGTTTGAGAAGCTTATGCATGATAATTTTCAGATGAGTTCCATGGGGGAACTTACATTCTTTTTGGGTTTGCAAGTTAAACAGTCATATGAAGGCATATTTATTTGTCAAGATAAATATGTTGCTGAAATACTTAGAAAGTTCAACTTTGCTGATTCAAAAATGGCAAGCACACCAATGGATTCTGAGAAACAACTTCCAAAAGATTTAGATGGAGAAAATGTGGATGTACACACAAATAGATCTAAGATAGGATCTTTGATGTATCTCACATCATCAAGACCTGACATCATGTTCTCTGTTTGTGCTTGTACAAGATTTCAAGTAACTCCAAAGGTTTCTCATTTAACTGCAGTCAAGAGAATTTTTAGATATCTCAAGGGTCAACCTAGGTTGGGTCTATGGTATTCAAGAGAATCACCTTTTGATTTGGTAGCATTTTCAGATAATGATTATGCTGGTGCTAGCTTGGACAGAAAGTCAACAACTGGAGGATGTCAATTCTTTGGGTGTAGACTTATCTCATGGCAGTGTAAGAAGCAAACAACTGTGGCTACTTCAACAACTGAAGCTGAATATGTAGCAGCTTCAAGTTGTTGTGCTCAAGTCTTATGGCTTCAAAACCAACTTCTTGACTATGGGTACAATTTCATGAACACTGTTATTCATATTGTTAATAGTAGTACAATTTGTATTATTAAAAATCCAGTGCAACATTCTAAAACAAAACACATTGAAATTAGACATCACTTTATAAGAGACTGCAATGAGAAAAGATTAATTCAAGTTCTTAAAATTGCTTCAGAATTCAA